>VXBN01007629.1:436400-749161 GCA_013397395.1 Sinosuthora webbiana | reverse complement strand
AAAAACAAAAAAACCCCGAATAAAAGCGCTCGCGGTTTTGTCGTGGCGGGGTTTTGTTCGTGCCGGGGCTCCCCCCGCTCCCTCCCCTTTCCCGCCCCTGCAGCTCCGCCCGTGTCGCCGGGGGTCTCCCAGGTGGATGGATTCGCCCGTGGCCAGGGAACAGTCGCTGGCCAGGAGGGATGATGGCCATTTCAGCCCCGGCGTGCCAGCCCCGCGTGGGGCTCGGCGTGGGGACGCGGCTTTGTGCCGGCTCCATTGGCCTGCTGCCCTTT
The DNA here is from genome assembly GCA_013397395.1 of Sinosuthora webbiana. Taxonomy (NCBI): domain Eukaryota; kingdom Metazoa; phylum Chordata; class Aves; order Passeriformes; family Sylviidae; genus Sinosuthora; species Sinosuthora webbiana. The sequence goes on along the minus strand of VXBN01007629.1, from coordinate 748,889 downwards.
GTGGGGCTGCGGCGGGCACGCAGGGTTCGTGGCCGGGGACAGCCTTGTCCAGGGACGGTGTGACACGGAGCAGCGCCCAACAGGTGCTACATGTGCTCACGGAGATGGTTCATCCAAATTATCGGGTGAGCTTCCCACCCAGTTGCAGAAGGAGGTGAACGGTGGATGCCGGAGGGAGATTTGTAGGGAAGGATCCATAACGCTTCTGGACTCCGAGTGAGCAGTGGCAGCTTGGGAAAAAGGTGAATGCACCTTTGAAATTCGCACACGTATATCCGCCTGCAGTGCTGCTTTCTTTCTGCAAACCGTGCGTCCCATCTTGTTCTCCCTTGGGAATCTCTCTCCTGTGGCAAACGGCTGCTCCACACCCGACCAAGGCCTGGTGGATTGTTCGGAGGTGATGGGAACGAGTCAGTTTTTGTTCCTTCTCTGTCCTTTCCACATGAGATTGTGCAGAAAACAGCACTTTGGACAGAGGCTTGGACAGGCTCCGTGGGCTTCCAGTTTGTTGAGTTGGTTGGTCCTGGCACTGGGAAGAATGAAATCGAGAGGAATAGATGGAAAGGCAACAAGCTAGAAGCTTAAAATATGCCATTTAATTTCACTTTTCTTTGAAATGAACCGAATGGGTTTGTTTCCAAGGCTCTTAAAATCCATTGCAAGTGTTTAAGGTTGGTTGGAGCTTATGCAGCATAGGGACAAATATCCTGCATGTGCTTATTGAGAACCGTGCGGTTTCTTTCCCACTGCACAGCTGTCTTCTCATTCTAAAATCGAGTTAGCCTTGAGTGAGCAACTTATTTTAACTGGTAAGTAAAATATTACGCATTCTTCACGATAAAACAGCAGTAAATAGTTATTTTGTTTGCACTGGTTTGTTTTCATGAAACTTCTCGGAGCCTTACCCCAGGGTGTGTGCATGTGGAGCTGATGGGTCTGCAGCGTTTGAACACATTGGAGCCAGCTGCAAGAATCAAAATATTAGTCATTTGAGAGCATGTGGTGATAGAGATGATAAAGTGGGGGAAAATGGGGTCGGTCTTGCTAAATGCAAAGCCTGTTACTTAAGGAAATAGAACTGAAAGTGTTACTGTGGTATTAATGCCGTTTATAGTGTACAGGAGAAATATTACTCCATTGCCAGAAGCAAATTATTGGCCAGTCTTTCAGCTTGTAGTCTTAATCTGGGGTTTGTTTTTTTTTAAATGCTCTTTGTTTCTTCAAAAACTCGACAAATACATCTGAGGCAAGTCAGCAGAGGTATCATCAGGGAACTGCTTTAGTTTTTGGGTATTGTGTCCAGTTTGTAGCTGGACATTGCAGTTGGTTTTGTGTCACTTGCTGCTGGTGGGTTGTGAAATATCAGGATCACAGCCCCTAACAATCTGTTTTCTGTAATGCAAAGTGATAGGAATGGTGATTATAATGTTGAATTTAAGGGGGATGATTGTGGTGGTGACTTACTCGCTGGGGAGAAGATCCCAGAGGAAGTGGTGGAAATCCAGCAAAAAATGGGACAAGTGCTACTTTGGCCATTTTCCCCCTGGGCTTCTGGTTCTTCTATGAACTCCTGAAAAGGAAATGTCATTTTGCTGTCTGGGTGCATTGTTTTGCATGAAGTGTCAGACCACATGATGATTCCAGTCAACTTCCCCTATTTCAAAATAAACATGTCAAGTGCTATAGTATGTTTATACAAAAACTCAGAGTGTTTTGCAGGAGCCCAATGTCCACATTTCCAAAAATAAATGATGTTTTTCATAATTTATTATGGCTAGAATAGTTCGTGTAGGAGAGAAGAACTGAGATGTGTTGCCTTGGCCTTTATGAACTGCTCTCCACCAAATAAGATGATGTTGGCTTTTTCATGAACTGGAGGATTAACTTCATTTGCATACTCTCAAAATATTTTTATCTTTGCCGTAGTTCTCATTCCAGTGGCTGTGACCAAGGCAAGAGCAATTGTCTCTCCTGGTGCCAGGGTAAGGACAGAAAGGGAAGAAGATAGAAGATGTAGGTAAATCTGTAAATTACGGCTTCAGACCCAAATTGGTCCCGTGGGACTGTGAGCACGGGTGGCCTCTGCCAGCTGTGGTGTCCACAGGGCCAGGCCTTCTCCCAGGTGTGCTCCTCACCTGCAGCTCCTGGATCTGGTTTGAGCCCTCCCTGTGTAACAGCAGCATTGTGTCCCAGCAAGGCTGACGGGCTTGCTGCTTGTGTGGGTTTGATGATGAGCCAGGTAGGTCCCACCTGAGACCTCTTGACAGAGCCATTCTTCCCCACCAGACTTGTGCAGGAATTTGAACTTGAGCATGTTGTGAGTCTGTCCTTCCAGCAGTGGAGGTTGTTCTGCGTCTCCCTTCGGCTCTGGTAGCTGCTCTTGGGATATCTGATATTGCAATTAAAGATTGCAGTGTTCATCAGCTTTTAAAGTCCATAACTGCTTTCCTTGGAAAAATAAGTCATTTTGGTTATCTGGGGTGAAGCAGGTCAACGAGTCTGGGCAGTCGGAGCATGTGGATTTTCCCAGTGATTTCTATTCTTATGCTAATCCTTTGAGCAGGCTGGCTGCGAGCTGTTGGAGAGGAGGGGTGTGCACATCGCAGACACTAAAGAGAAGCCGTTTTTTTTTGTACTTATTGTTATACAGATTAGGTTTTTCAGCCAGCCAGAATTAGGAGAATCGAGTAACCCGAGGATGTGATGCTGCAGGGCAGGAATCAGTTAGCAATTTTCACCCAGTTTGGCCGAAACCGTTCCTCTTCAATATTAATTTTGAGGGGTTTGTTTGTTTTGCTTAGATTTTGTTTTTGTAAATCCGTGTTGTAGCTGAAAAGTTCCAACTTCAATTGTTCAGCAGCAAAGATAACAATAAAACTTCAGTTTCCAATTTTTAATTATGGCGTTGGGTAAGAAGTGTAGGAAGGCAGCAAAACTGAGTTCCTCATTTGAATCCTTGTTCTGTTTCTGTGTGTGCCTTGTTGTGTTTCTCCCACACTGTCTGTGAGCCCTCAATTCCTGCAGTGCAAAAGATTTTAGATATATGGATTATTGAGTAGTCTGTACATGTTCCTAGGGTGGTGTGTGTGCATGCCACTAGAAACCAGGTAAAGACTTAAAATCTCACAGGATTTACTTGTTGTATATTGGTGTTCTAAGATTGCTTTATAAATATGAGGTACTGGGGAAATCTGAAGAGGATGCTCCAAGTTAGGATTTTGTTGCACAGAACAGGAAACTGCAGCTGTTTGTGGCCTCTCTCCTGTATAATATCCCAAATAACAGATGGGGTTTCTGCTGTGCAGAGTGCTGGGGCTGTCAGGCACGGTAAGAAGTCTCTGGGTGTTTATTTCAGTGGTGTTTTGTGGTTCTGGGGTCTGTGCTCGCTGCAGCAGATCCGTTTATCCATATTTGTATGTAGTGTTGGGTTCTTTCAAAGTGTGCAAAATAATTAAAATCTGCCCTTTAAACTATTTAGTAAATTGGATTTGCTTTGCCAGCAGTGGGACAGGAAGTTAATCGTGTTTAAGCTGATGTTGACTTTTGCAATCTGATTTTCCCTGAGAAGAAACTTTACTACCTAGTTGTTAAATGCACAGTTAATTACCTGCTGATTGGTTAAGCTGATAAACCAATGCTACCAGGTTTACTATAATCAGGTTGGTAAATGTGCCACGTATGTGCTCCCTCATGCTATTGTCTTGCTTTATGATTAAACCCAATGTTAACTCTCATTATGCTCACGATTTGAATGTATTTAGTATTGTCAGGTGATAATTGACGCTGGATGTTACTGCTCTGTGCTTCAGTTACACATGTAGTTCTGGAGCTCATAGGGTCATCTCTTAATATTCTATGAGGATGTGGCTCAGGAGCTTTTAACCTGTAGTTTAGAAAATAAAAACACATCTCCAGTTTTTGAAATGGTTGTTGCAGGCACCTTTATTGTCTCTCAGTCTTGTTTCTGTAGCTGTTATGTTGTGACATTTTGAGTGTGTCCTGACCTACTATGAGGCAATAGCTGTGCAACAGTTACTGATCAATCAATCAATCAATCGTTCACCCTCTTGGTCATCTCAGTTACTTCTGCCGATGAAGAAGCTGCAATGGATTGCTGCCCCTCTATCCCGTCTCTGGGGTGCCCAGGGCTTTTGCCAGCCCTCATCTCGGTGCTGATGTTTGTGGGTGGAAAGCATTGATTTTTAGTGTATCCATTATAACTCCTTAAGAATCAGAGAGGAACTAGAGTTTCTCCGATTTCCACCATTAATTCATTAAACCAGGACTGCAAGCACTTTGGAGCCCGGCTTCCTATGGATTTCAGGGTAAAATTAACTGCTTAAATATCCTTGAGGTTTTTTCTTGGATGGAGGGACGCTTGGTCAGCCACAGTTGTGGCCTTAGGTCTTCTGGTGGCAGCTCTTCCAATGGGTGAATTGCTTTTAAGATATGTGGATGAAAGGTGGTTTGCTAAAAGCTTTGTCATCACTTACTAGCAGACTGAGAAAATCAGTTTTCCCAAAAATAACTTTGATGGCAAGGTGTTAAGTTATTATGTGTGGTTTGAAAACTCTTGCTTCTTGCAGAAAGACATATTTAATTCTCTGTGTATTTTGTTATCTGAGAGATATTCATTACTGACTAAAAACATTTCTATTAAAATATTAAAGTTGAGTTGCTTTTTTTCCCCTTTAATTTCACTAGCAATGTTTCCTGGCATTTGGGAGCTGAACTCTTTGGCCTCCATCCTCATAATGCTCAAGGTGCCTGTGAGTTTTCTAGGGGAAAAGCAAAGATACAGTGCTTGGTGTTTTGAAAACAGTTTGGTTTTTTGGTGCCAGTGTAAAACCAAGAAGTTTCCCAAATCTGAATGTTATGATTTGGCCATATTCTTACAGACTTCATTAAGGCATAAGCGTGGATATTATGAAGAATGTAGCTGGACAACCCTCTTTGTGCACAATTTTAATTGTTGCAAGAGTCTTTGAGTTTGCTGGTATTTACCCTTCTCCTCCGTGATTCATGAATGTCTTCATTAAATTTCATAATAGCAGTCTTATGCCAGGCCTTTTGTGTTTGTGTTTTACAAGAAGCATCTCTAGAGAGTCAGCTCCTGCCTGCTGGGAACAGTCAGTCTTTTATCAGGGTGATTTCAGTAGTTTTTAAAATTTATTTTGACTTCAAAAAGACTGTTATCTTGCTTGATAATGCAGCTTGCTTGTTCTTCCCCCCACATGGCAGCTGATACAGTGGAATCTTTACAAATTTAATCAACAATTTCCATATCAACTTTTCATGGACTGTGAATACATTTCAGTAGCTGCTTACCATAACTTGCCCTTATGATTGTGATCTTATCCCTTACACTCTGTCTGGGATAGAAATGAAAATTACAGTTTGAGTATCATGATTTGTTGTTAATGCTTATATATGTGTATTTATATGTATTGATTATGATACCACTTTTATACTAAAATATAGAGTGTAGGTTTTTTTTAAAACTCACCAATGAATGAGCAATAGCTATAAATATTCAGATAAACCAAAAAGAATTCTCTGGCACAATCTGTAAACCGGAATGTGTTGCTCCTTCCTCACTTCTAGGAATATGCAGTAGTGTAATATGTTCACTAGAGATTGAATCAGTAAGGAGTACTCGATTTTTATTTCAGTGAAAGTTCTGATAACTAATTTTTGGAAGTTTAAAATCTAAATGAGATGCCACAGTCCTCCTGTTGCATGATGCACAAGGCAAGCTTCGGATGTAAAGTTCAGTCATTGGTAACTGCTGCAGCTTATTTCATTGAAGAAACAGGAACAAAAGTTTGTTTGTAACTACTCTGGAACTGAGAACAAAGGCGGTGGGGACCTTTGAACCCTTGTGGCTGTGCATCTGAAGGAGGAATTGTTCAAGAATGGGAGAAACTGCCAGAAGACCAGGGATTTGCTTTTCTTGACATCTTTCTCCAGCAGTGTTCAATGACTGCATTTAAAGGGAAAGAAAAAAGAAAGGAAAAAAAAAAAAAGTTGGTTAATTGGAAGACTCCCTTGCTTGTTCTTTCCACCGAGCTCTGATTTGATAATCAAGCGTGCAGGGATGGTTATTCTTACCTTTTTTTTTTTTTTTTTCCTCCAAGTCAAGCTTTGAACAAATGAGAATGTGTGCTCTCTTTTTTTTGGGAGAAATCTTAATGGTTGATTGCATCCTTAAACATTTTGTTCTCTCTCAAATGTTCTGTGCTAGGGATTCTGGCGTGTGAAGCAATTTGTTTCCCCTGCTTCCTGGCGTTGTTCTGACTTGGCAATTATTTTTCATTGACTGGTAGCTGTCTCCTCAAGGAAGACGGTAGGGAATGATCAGTGTTCTGAAGAAATTGTTACTTCTTTGCAAAAAATGTGTTGACTGGCACATTGGGTCTCCAGCGGGTTGTCCAGCATGACGGTTCCGCTGCAGGCAGTGATTTGTGCCTTATCATTCACCTTCATGAATTTTACAAGGCTTAAGCAGAGGATGGGCTGCACTGGAGGAACAGATTCTCCAAATTGCTTCGTGCACAGGGAGAGAAACCACACTTAGGAGGGTTTACTATTTTTCCTTGAGTAGCAAACATAACACACCAGCTGGAAGAAACACAGTTGTTCATTTATATTTCTCATCCTGGACGTGCAGCTCTTAAGTGTGCTCAGGCATGCGTGTAATGTGCCTGTCTGTGTCCCCTGCTGGAGAAATGCTCTGTGCTCTTCTGCAGTCCTTTGGACAGAAGGGAAAAAGCTGGGTTTGCCTCTTAAGGATTGAATTTGGTGCAAAACAGGTGGAGGCATGGAATGAGGCCTGGAATGTGGTTGTCTTCGTGCAGTCAGCCCTGGGGAGGATGCTTCACACCAGGTGTTCATGGCTGCGGCCGCTTGACTGAGAGCTTTTCTTGGGGTGTTCCTGCATACCTGGTTCCCAGAAAAGCACAGAAGGAATTGGGAAAGCTCCAGATACCAGAAAGAAGAGTTAGCCATCAGGTATGATTTAGCTGACAGGTAAGTATTTTAAGTAGCGATTGCTCTCGCTGCTAGAGAGGAAAAAAAGTCAATTTCTTTCAAATGATCCGGGGCCTCCAGTCCTTCCCCTGCTTTTTCCTTTTCCCTGAGGGATGTATACATGGGGTCACGCTCAGGGTGAGGCTGTTGTAGATCCTTGTTGTGTGTTCAGCCTGCCTTTTCAGCTGTCCTGAGTGACAGCAGCTCTCAAATGTATTGTGTTAGTTCTTAAAACGGTTGATCTCTTTCTAACCTCTGGCTGCAGTCTCTGTGAAATTAGGCTGGGCTGTAGGAAAATTCAGCTTTGTAAACCTGGTTCCCAGGAGCATGGGAAAACTGTGTGGTGGTTGCCCTTGCCTTTGAAGTTCTTTGTTGGACGTGAATTGGTTGTCACTGTGCTTGACTTTCTCCCCTGTTAAGATATGCAGCAAGGAACCTACGTTCAGTCATCCGTACACAGAACAATTGCCAATTTCATAAGGAAGCAAATGCACCCATGGCTATTTAGTTATGCAGCCATATTGTATTAATTTAAGAAGAATGCAGCTGTCTGGAGTACAGCTTCAGTTCTTAACAGTTTCACCTAGACTGCAGGAAAACTTCATTCTGTGACTGCATCCTTTGCATTTCCTGTTTGGCAAATGCCAGGGTTAACAATTAAACCATAGTTAACATCTATGATTAAAACTGAAAATGAAAACATACAGATCGGTGTTTTAGAAAACTTAATTTGTCAGTTCTTATCTCTAGCAAACGTGTGGAGGAGGGATGCCATATGGCTGCTAAATATAACCCAACTTGCTCCTGAAAGCAGTCGAAAAAGTACAGAAGTTCACAATCTGGTATCCATGTTGTTAATAAGAATGTGCTGCAGACTTGGAGTGCAGGCTAAGGTAATGGGAAGAGAGCCAAGAAGTAATCCAATAAAATGTAAGTATTTCCTGTGATAGGCGATGAGGGCTGACACACGGGGGGGTGCTCAGCATCCTGCAGACACTGGACCCTTTCTCAGCAGTGTCTGTGCCGTGGAAGGGTGGCAGGAGCTGCCCAGTTACACCAGTTTTCTGCTCACCCCCCTCGAGGTCCAACACCTCCTGTCCTTGTTTGCATTAACTATTTGCACTGCTGCAGCCCAGTGCTGTGATGGTGGAGAGCTCAGTCTGCTGGAGCTGTGTGAATAAGATCAGGAAGACAGGGCTTGAGAGTAGTTATTCACAACTTTTAATTCTGTTTTTTAAATTTTTTTTAATACTAACCTTTTGTGGTTTCTTGTGTGGACATGTTGCCAAAATACATGTGAACCCATGTTTTAAGATTACAACTATAGTTGCAATATGGGAGCATTTCCAGTAAATGTTTTCAAATTGTATCTGTGCACGCATTTGAAGGAAGCGTAAGTTAGTCATACACCGTGCAATGGAGTATTTCTATGTATTTTTCAGCAGTGGATGTTTTTGTGAAATACTAATCTATTAAGGAGATTGGCCATTTTCTGATGGGAGAACCTGTGAAGAAAGCAGAGCTCCAAATTACTTGTGATTTCCTCTCCTTAAAAAAAAAAAAAGAAAAAGAATTACCCACTGTGCCACACAGTTATTCTCGCTCCTCTTTTTGAATGCAAGCATCCAGAATAGGTGTTGAACTGATTTAGCAAAGCACTTTAGTATATGTCTAATGTTATCCTATGAATAATCCAAGGGCTCCTGACAGGATAAAAGGCATTACTGAACTAAGGCAGAAATATCTGATAGGAAAAGCTTATCCTGGAAAAGAATCTGAAGAGAAAGTGTATTGGTTATATTCCTTCAGGCCTTTAAAATATTTCAAAGGGATGAGTATAGACTTTCTGGTGGCTAAAAATGCAGTTATGCAAATCACAGCTTGTTGGGGCAGGGAGAATTAATTCATGCATTTGAACATGTGCTCGTCCACTGTTTTCTCTGAACTTGAATTATAGACAACAAGAATGCACTTTGTTGTTCTTTAATAATAAATAACAGCGTAGCAGTTTTGATCTTCAAAGCACTGCTCAGACCTTAATTAATCTTCATAACAGTCCTGTCAGAGACTTAAAAATACTCCCTACCCTTTTGGACAAGGAGCTCCTTAGCATGGAGATGTTGGAGGGTTTGCTCTGGGCCACACTGTCAGGGCCAGCTGGGACAGTTGCTCAGAGATTTCTGGCAGTGGTAGCTTTGGCTCCTTCTGGAGGCTGTGTTGCTTTTCTCATTTACATGTTAAAATTTCAGAAAAATTTGAATACACAAAGCACTGCAGTTCTGAGTTATTTTGGATTTCCAACTGAGTGTTAATTTATGCGTATGCTTGTTGGAATTTCCCTGTTGAATATTCCTGTAGGCAGAAAGTGCAGAAGGTTTGTGTGTGTGTGCTCTGTGTGGGAGCAGGTAGGGAAAACTGCACTTCAGAAAGCCTGGGTCACAGCTTTGGTGTGACGAGGTGGAAAGTAAAAGTAGGTAAGGCTTTAGAGTCTGTAGGACACATCATAAATACATAGAAAGGTTCTCTCAGTCTACCTTTCCTAATCTTCCTTTGTTTAAAATAAGGAGAAGAAGAGGAATTAATGTAGATGTTGATTTTCAGGGTTTTTCCAAGGTAATTGCTGACTGGAGTTTCAGGACAGATTTAGACAGTACATTGCTTACATTTGGAGAAAAAGAACAGCAAAATGAACTGAGACTGTTCAACTCACCTGGAAAAATGGTTCAGAGGGAATTATAATGTAAACTCTTGAAATAATTCCACGTGACCAGTGGGATCCAAGCTTGTTACACGTGCATTTTTTCTCACAAACAGCGGGAGGAGGTTCATTGAGAACTGGTTACTGCTGCAGATAAGGAACCCAAAATATGAGCTGTCAGAAGTGCAGAGATGTATCACAGTGTTCACATCTGTGTTTGCTTCTGACACAACAGACCCAAGGGCAGAATGTTTAATGTTTTGTTCAATACTGTGTAAACTTAAACTAGCTCTTCAGAAACTGGGGTGCTTCAAAATCCTGAGTAGCTCCTGACTGGTGTTTTTGTGCTGAGCTCTGTGAATGCTTTGAGGCTGTAATTTCTGCTGGAGGTTGCACCAATTTGCATGAGGAATGAACATGGGACTGGCTGGTGAAGCAGAAAGCTGACAACCCATTAAACAGGTCTGAAGGATTCCTCAGCGTGAAGAGCAAAGTCAGCAGAATCCTGGAGCCAAATGCCAGAAGAGCCTGGTGCACTTAACCTGGTGACCTTGTCATCTTGGAGAAACCTGGCAGGATGATGCTCCCAGCACTTCTCGGGTGAAGGTCTTTTCAACATCCCCTGCTGAGCCAGTTATTTGGCCCATGGGTTCCCAGGAGAAATCTGTGAAGTGTTTAAATGGCTTTTTAAAATTCATTAGAAATGCAGTGACTTAGCCTGACTCAAGGGTCCATATGGATACTGCATTTTTTTTTGAATGCAAGGTGGAAGTAAAATGTCCAAATGGAAAAAGCTGGGAGAAGTTTCAAGAGTTCTGAATTATCAAGTCTAATATTATATTCTATATACTGTTTAGATTTTTATTAACAAAATTTTGCAAACGACACGTTTAACTCTGTTGGGTTTATGCATTCTGTTTTCCCATATTTTTGATACATTAGAGCAGCAAATCATGATTTAGCAGAGGGCAGAATATATCCTCATTAGGGAACTGCAACCCTGCAACCCATCAAATGCATGAGATGTAAAGTCTTCTCTAGGTCTTCCTTCTCAGACTTTGTTGCTTCATTTCTAGAGGCTTCTCAGAGATGTTCAGAGGGCAACAAACAAGTTGGAAAACAATTTGTATATTTTAGTTTCCCAGGTACCGTAACAATAAAGAAAGGTTTTGATTGCTGAACAAACACGTGGTTCTGGGCCAGCTGTGTCTGATAACTGATAAGTGAAATTCCATGGCATAAGCTTTGGGTCAGGCAGAGATCTGCTGCCTTTCTGAAGCACACACTGCAGAAATGCTTCTGGTTAAAAATGACTGCAATTACTGAACTTTCCTACCTTTCACAAGTTTTTAAAGTTATTTCTGCAGGTAGCAGTTTCAGTGAGATGACAGTAAGACCCAGGAGTTGTTTGTTGTGGGGTTTTCATGCCTCCTTGAACTAATTTCTGGCCCTAATTGTGTGCATAGATGTGTAGTGCTCCTGCATCTCCTGAGAAAGGTCTTTTCTTCACTCCCTGCAAGGCATTCATCACGCCGCACCAGAGCCAGCTTCTGGGAATGTGGTGACAGTCGTATCTTCTTAAAACGAAGAAAAATCTCATTCCTTATTAGCATTACTGGTAGTTTACCTACCCAATAAGGACTTTTAGAAATGAAGATGGAAGTATTTGACGTGTTAATCCATGGGCATGTAGAGATGAGTTAAAGTGTTCACTTCTAAGCCTTCTGATTCTTGCCTGAAATTTTATTGCCACATTGCTAGACAAAGTGCTGTATGAGGGGCTAGACAGTGTACGGATGAGATTTGAAAGATCTCACTGTTATATTTAATTTTCCTAAATAAATTCATAGGCAACTTGTTCTCTCCCCAAATGCTGCATATTCTAAATCAGATTAATCTGTGTAGTGCTCACATCCGTAAAACAGGCCTTGTAAAATCCAGGGAAGTGGTGCATAGATTTTCTCCTGTTGGTTCAGCAGCTCTTGAGCCCAACAAATCTGTAACTCCCAAGAACTTGGGTTGTTCTTGTCACTTGAGACAGTGGCCAAAAAAAAAAAAAAATAGTCTTTGTTTCAAATGTGGGTTCAAGTGTGTGGGTTCAGTGAGTGTGGGTCTTAAAAGACTCTGCTCCTGTCAGTGGCACTGGTTTTTTGTGGTGTAGATTGACACCTTCCAGTCACTGAACCCCTGCCCTATATTGGCCTGGTATTTTGCCTTTGAAAGCATTAATGCATGGAGAGTGTGTGGATGTTCTTGTGTCACTGCTTGTTCTCGCTTGTGTGGGGAAATCCGGACGATTCAGAGAATGGTTTTTGAGGGATGATTTTTGAAGGTTGTTTGCTGACTGACATATGGTGTGCCATACGGTGCTATTTACCACCTCAGAGTCTGAACTTACAGGGAGGTGGTTTTCTTTTTAAACATTTAACTCTATTAAGTACTTGTAGACATCTTCCAACATTGCCCTGGCCAAGTCAATTTACACTTCCCTTTTATTCTGCTTGCCCCATCTGTTTGTGACTGTTTGTTTTCTTCAGGTTTTTTTTATTCTATAAATAGATTTTAGAGTTTCAAGGGCTGAGGGTCTCAGTAGCATCAAGCACTTAGCTTTTTACCTGCAAGCCTCCAAGATGTCTTATCTCAGACATTCCTGTGGAGTGGAAATGGAAGCCAGGCCAACTACTGGACTGGAAAAAATGCGAATACAGCCTGGGGTAACATCTTTCCAAGTCATCCTAATTCTTCACTGGGGTAGCAAACTTTTGATACAGTGTTAGTGAAGATGAAGAAATTATCAAGAGTTGCCATTTTTTTGTTAAAATCAGGTTTGTAGAGAAGAAGAAAAAGTAACAGTAATTGTCATCTTAAAACTCAGGCAAATGGAATTTTGAGATGATGGAGTTTCAGGAAGAGAACATAAATCCTTCTTGCCCTGGTAGGAGATGTTGAAATAAAAAGGCTTCAAAGGGAGAAAAATGCTCTGGGCTGTTCCAGGCACAACTCTTGATACCATGGAAGTTGCTGGTGGGTTTGCTGTCTTCCAGCTGGGCCTGTGTAGGTATTGCAATGAAGATACTATTTATTTGCTTTTATATTACTGCTTTTTCAGCAAATACTTTAAGTTTTTCCCTTTTATATGCAGAACTGAAAATCTTAAGAACATGAACAGAAGTGAAACAAATGCTCAGGTGTACATTTACATAAAAGAGACATGAAAAAAGGACCTGAAATATGCAGGGAGATGTAGAATGGCTTGTGTTTTCTGAGCTTGTTTCCACCTCTCTGGCTTGTATTAGCATCATTTCTCTAGCAGAGGCTGCAGTTTTACAGAAAGAGAAATTAGGAATGTATACAAACACTTTGAGAATGCTTCCTCTGCTCTAATTCTACTTTTGCCTCCTCCAGTCTCACTGGGAACTTTCTGATTGAAGTGTGGGTCTACATCCTCATGAAATAGTGTCAGGATCTGTACTGAGGATTCTTTCTGAGCAATCAGTCACCTGGTGAACATTCCTGTAGAGAGAAAGCAATAAATGTTTCTCCTCTCCCATTCTTTGTCTATGCTAATATTTTTCTTTTCTTTTTTTTCCCTGAGTCATAAGGAAGTGGTGGTCAAAGCTCTAAGCAATAAACCTGTATAGACTACTACATCTGCTGCTTAAATGTTAAGGTGGTAGAAAATTTTGAAGTGAAGGTCCAGCCTCCACGAGCATCCTGTATTTCCACTCCATCCCAGCTGTATGGATAGAGAATCTCATTCCAGATGCTAAATGTTGGTATTTGTAATATTTTCAATGCAAATGGAAACAGCGTGTAAAGGAAAAGGGTTTTTTACTTAGGTTATTAAGTTCTTTGTGGTGTGAGGCTTTTTCACTCAATAGAGAAAAGTATTCTCTACTTATTGGAAGCTTTGTGGAGATTAAGAGATTCTAAACAGAAAAATCTGTGTGGGTTTATAATTTATAAATTTGTTTCGTCAAACCTGTGTTTATAACATTCAGAAGAGATTAAGGATTTCAGAACTGCACAATAAAGAGGACGCAATGTAGGTGTCTAGCCTGATGCATAAAATACAGAAAACAACTTTTGGAGGCTTTCTTAACTAGATAAACCATCCTTGTGAAAGCATTTAAGTGAGGGCTGGTTTTGCTTACAGAGGCCATACATTTAAACACGCTTAAAATGTAAACACAACTGCATGCCTTGGTGGAGACATAAACCAACACGCCTTACACGTTCTCCTTCTCTCCCACTGTGACTTTGTGCTATCCTAAGTTTGAGAAATGACACCTTTTTGTTGGTAATCAGGAGAATAGTCAGCATTTTGAGGTAAGTTTGACTGTGTTACCCTGCATAATGGAAGTAATGTGATTAAAAACCTGGTGCCATAGTAAAATGAGCTGATTGTGGTATCAATGGGTTCCCTGGCTGAAGGAATATTGCAGTGTCATCAGTCTGGTAGTCTCCTCCTTTTCCTGTCTGTAGATGTTCTTTACAGGATCTTGGAATTCAGTGGAGGTGGAAAGTGACACACCAAATGGGAGAGGCCTTGTGCTCACAGCTCAGCCATTCCAGAGAGAGGGACAGCACAGGAGCTGCCACCTGCCAGTGGCCATGAGGGCCACCATCTCAGTGCTGCTGGTGTTGAAGGGATGTTGTGATGTAAATGTCACTGGGACCCTGCTGAACCTCAGCTGGGAATTCTTCCCCACAGCAAGGAGATCATTAAAACACGTGGTCCAGGTGTGCCAGTGCCTTAACCCCCTGGGCTTTCTGTAGGGAAGATACGGCCACGAGGAGGGGATTCCATCAAGGCTCCAGCTGCCTCCCAACCAGTGGACAAGCCAATTTAAGGTGTCAGCAGGAAGGAAATGTGTTTGAGGCTCACCAGGCCCAGTTCTAGTTGGTACTTCCTTGCAAAGCCAAATTTCCTTGAGTTTCAGTTCAGATTCCTCCACGTTTGTCACCAGAGCACCAAGTGCCTGCCAGGGGCACAGCTGTAACCCAGCTGGATCCTGCAGCCCTGAACCTCTGTCCCTGTCTTTTGTTCATTGCTGTTACATCTTTCAGGATTTATCAGATTCTGTGTCTTTTACAAAAGTGTGGCAGAGATGTCTCATTCACTTCCCTCAAGATATTTCTTTATCAAACTGCAGAATGTGCTGCTTTGCTTCAGTAGAACCTGAAGGCTGAACTTGAACATTTTCCTAAGGTTCTGAAAAGAAACCTTTTTGAAGGTTAAAAAAAAAAAAAAAAAAAGGGTTGTCAAATGAATTTAATTTTATTTTTAATTTCAAATAATTTATTTATTTAGCCTGGTTATTAGAAGCTTTTTAGGTTGCTTTTTGTTCTCTTCCTAGAGTAGAAAGGGGAGATTAAATAGCCATGTTTTGGAATTGGGGATAAATCTCTCCAAAGTGGCATTAATAAACTTTTCCTCAACCTTGATGTCCATCCTTTGGAGGAAATGTTGACAGAGCAGTAAGGTTTGTGCATCCTTTGATGTGTGAGGGTTTGACATCTCCTCAAACTCACCGTGGCTTTAAACAGCCCCAAATATTAGGTGGCTGGTTTGTTTTTTTAATCAAGTTACAAATGCAGATTCGTGAAGTGCTTTCGTTAAAGCAATTTCATTTTACGCTAATTAAAAACACAGGGCTGCTACTTTACATTGCCAGCTTTCAAGGGGGCTGGTCTGCAGTGTAGAATTGAGGCAATTGTTTGGGTTTTGCTTTTTTTAAAAAATTCCTTGTGCAAATCTCTGAATCTGTTCTTGTTAACTTTGAGTGGATTTGTGCTGCCGTCCTTTGAAGGACTTTTCATAGGTGATGTAATGGGGGTGTATATTTTGGGTGCATCAATCCTGCACATGCCCTGCACAGTTGAAGCCTGGTCTGTACCATGACACCTCTGTGGTGTAAAATTCCTATTTTAAATACAAAAGATGTTAAAGAATTGCTGTTGCTGAGCAGACACCTATCAAGGTCAGTGGCCTTTAAATATGATTTACTTTTTGAGGGTATCTGTCATCTGAATGTTATCAACAATATTCTTGAGTTACAGAATTGTAGGGACAGAAGAGGGGGTTGAATCTTTGAGTAAGTGATTTTTAACTGTGCTGTTTCTGACAGTTTAAATGTTATTGACCAAAACCATATTTATGTTTGTTCAGCATGAATGTTCTATTTATTACTTAATATTATTTTTGACTCTTTCCTCCAGTGGCTTGATACTCCTCCAGTGTTTGGTTATAGTATTAAGCCATGAGCCATCAAATTATTTCATCTGCAGTGAGAGATTATCATCTTCTCACTCCCTCTTGCTGTCCCCCCAGGTTGGCACGTGTTGTCACTCCTTAACCCAATTCTGCCAGGGCTTTCTGGGTTAGCAATACCCCAGACCATGCTGAGAAGTCCAGGAAATAAGTCCCAGCTACTCCTGTCATGTTGGGCCAGCAGCAGCAGCCTTGAGTTCAGTATTAACTTTAATTTCTGTGTGGCTTTTCTGCAGTTGTGCTCCTGCTGATTTCGTGTGGGTTTGAAATTGTTCAGCGTTTAGGAAGAAGCAGCAACATCTGGGAAAACCAACTCTCAAAGTGTAGTAGTTCTAAGGTCTCGCAAATACTGAAATAGAGGTCAGCATGGAAAAACTTCTGGAGGCAATTCCAGACCCTGAAGTCTTGGGGAAAAAACACTCCCAAGTGTCAATAGAGATTTGTTAGGACCTAAAAATCTTTGGTATGGCAAGCAAGATGCTGCAAACAGTGCTTATCAATTTATTTATCCATTTAATCTCCCTCAAGGAGATTTCATAGTTATTTGGTTTTTGGAGATAATTTTTAAAAGGATATTTTCACTTTTCATGCGTTGATGATAATTGGTTGTTTCTTTGTAGAACTGTTAAAGCACCACTTTCCCAAGAATGACAGAATATTCTGAATTGGAAGGGACCCACTGGGATCATGAAGTCCAGCACTTAGTGAATGGTCCATACAGGGATTGAAGCCACAACCTTGGCATTACTAATTTTGCACGCTGCTTTTAAATGTCTTTTTCTCCTTTGAGAAGAAAGCATTCATTATATGGCTTGTGATGTGAGGTTTGCAGAACTTAGTGAAATGAGCACGAGCTTGAAATGATACAGTGGAAAAAAAAAAATCCCTGGCTCAAGGTAGTTTTAAAAACAAATTAATTCACTTTCTGTGCCTCTGACTGATCTTATTGTGGTGTTTTTGTGGTTTCCCCCTTGTGTTACTCCCTTAAAAGCTTCAAGGTGCTACCACATAACTTGTGGCCTTAGAAAGCACAGTGCCTTCGTGCATAGCTGAAATTTCCCAAGTAAGATCTTACCAGCTTTAAACAAGGAGAGGGAGAAGGATGAGGCAGGTGTCAATAGTGACAGTTTCAGTCATCGTTTTCATGGCTCCTGTGTAAGTACTAGGAGGATGTGTTGTAGAATATTATTTAGGATTTATTCAGACTGTCACTTAAATTTTGCATTCAAGACCAACAGGACTGTAGGGCTGTATCTTCCTCACATGGTTCTATTTAAAGACTTTTTTTAATAGTTTGTCTCAGTTTCTTCCCTTTTCTAATAAACCACTTAGTGTCCAAGTTAAATAATTTGACCTTCTTGTTTTTAAAAATGCTTTTTAAAAAATCATTTGCCTGGTTTATCTGCGGTAGAAGAGAGGCTGACCAGCTCAGCCTGTGCTCCAGGCTCAGCCCATTCCGGCTCTGGGGATGAGCTGACTTCATGGGAAGGGGAAAGCTTTCAACTGAGTGGGTTTTGCTCAGCTCCCTTTACAAGCCTTCACACTTCTGGACATACAGAAAGCCAAACATTTCAGCAACAATTTGCTTCGTTCCCACTATTCATTGAAGTCCCAGATGCACTTGATTTAGGACGGTGCCCAAACACTGCTGAACCATCAGCACAGCCCCACGGGTTCAGGGGAGTGCGTGGATTTAACTTGAAGCATATGCTGAGCTGAAATGGGATGTAAACCAGGGTATTATTGGGTTTTGTCAGTTCTACTATTGCTCTGTACTTTCAGGAGTAAAAGATTTAGATATTTCTTTTTTCCTGAATAGGAAACTTCATATTTCTTTGCCACTTCTGTAGTTGAACTGTATAGAAAGGACTTCACCAAGGTAAAATACCAGAAAAAAAAAAAAGTGGTTTGGGTTCAGTCTGAGCAGGAAGGCATCTCTGAACATTCATAGTTCAAGTGATAAGGGAAAGTTTAGGTCAGAAACCTGCCCAGTTTGAGTGACTCCACCATGCTGATCTTCCTCTACTCATCAAGAGTTGAAAATCTGTTTGAGTTCAGGCCACGACACTAGTTCCATTTTCTCCATCTTCTTTTTCCTTTCATTAGAACAAAATTTTGAAGCCTATATTGTCTGGTCTTGCCTCTTTAAATATGGATTTATTTTATCTGACAAATGCTGGATTTTGGCTGCACCTTCTCTTCAGTGACTCGTCTGTTTAAGAGGAGGTCACCACTTGAGCGTGAGAAAACGTGGGTTATTGAATTGCAAAAGAGCATACTTGTCTCTTTGAATTCCTTTGAGGACAGCCTACTTTATGTGTATTGCTGTTTGGAGTTGGCCCTGTGCATTTGGCAAGCACAAATGGAAGTGGGTAATAGAGCCAGAATATTGTACTCGCTCTTCCTTAATGCTGCATCCTGGAGTGTGTCTTTAGGTTTTACTGAGGTTATTAGATTATTAAATTAGTGAAATGTGTATTGGAGGGAGCTTTTAATAGTCTGCTTTGTTTCAGTGTTTTTAGTGACTCAGAATTTTTCACCCTGTAGTCACATTGAATAAATCATGGCATTAAAAGTCTTCTTTTAAAGTGGAATAATTTATGCCTTGCAGCAAATAGTTTAGAATGATGAACTTTTAAAATTAATAACTTTGAGGACCTGTCTCTGTTATCATGTTGTAGTTATGATTTGTTTTCCATGGATGTTAGAGCAAAACAGTGGTGGCAGTTTGTGATGCAAAGGGATGTCCTCAATTACAGAAAAAGGATATATATTGAGGGGAGAATTGTCATTATTGTCATGAAAGCTGGTATTGCTTACTGCTTCCACTCCAAGTTTTAAGAGCACTTGTATTCAAAGACCACAGAGAAGCACTGGGCACGCAGAACTCACAGAAAAGAATTTTGAATTATCACTTTGAAAAAGAAAATCTGTACATTTCCTTTTCTTTCCTGTTTTTCTCCATCTGCTGTTGGTGACATCAAATTAAACCCTGACTTTTGGGCAAAGGTGGGATTGTGGGTTGGATCAGACGCTTATTCCAGCTGCGAATATTTGTTTATTCTGAGGCTCGCAATCATTTTTGTTTATTGCCTGAAGTTCGTCCTCCCTCCCTGATCTCCAGCCACAAATGAAGGTTCCCACACGCCCTTTCCTCCCTCTCTGTGTGTGTGGAATCTCTTCCTGTGATTGATAGGGTCGGAAATGCTCAGCACAGGGTCCAAGCTGCTCATAAAACCAAGTGTGTCTTGGAAACTGGGGCCCGGAGGCCTCGGAATCAAATGTTTCTCTGCATTACTTCAAACGTAAACTTCCAGCAGCTCATCTTTTATGATTCTGCACAGCACACTTTGGGTTTTAAAAGCTCCAGCAGATATGAAAGCATTGATTATTGGCAAACTAATCATCCCAAATTCATCTGGCGTTTCAAAGGCTTTGTCTAATTGAGCTGTTTAGGAAATTGGTTAGCCAGAAGAGATGCAATGATAAAGCCCATTTTCTTTGGGGAGCGTTTTTAATTCATATGTTGTATATTTGATACTTAGAATCAAATCATGGGGAGAGTAAAACTGCAGAATGCTCCAAAGGGAACTATAAGCAAAGTATAGGAATTTTCCTGCCTAAAAATTGAATTTCTGGGCTGGCAAATGAGTGTTCTGTTTATTCCCATTTGGATACTTAAATTATATTCAATTTTGCAGCATCATCCTTGCTTTGAGGCATTGTCTGCCAAGGGCTATCCAGGTGTTATTTCATTTTGGGATTATTTTTTATCTAAACCACAGATATTTAACTGATGTCAAGCAGTCAATTACCTACACCTGGCTCGGTGAGATTTTGCCAAAGAAAGGTTTCTAGAGAATTGCTCCCCAGCATAAGACAGTTGGTGTTCTAGTTCTCAGCCCCTTGTTCTTTAGTTTAAATACTACTCTTTCATATATATATGGTACATATATTCTCTCTATAAAGAAGCTCAAAGAAGTTGAGTTACATTTACTTAGTTGTAAAACTGCTTTAAATTGTTTGCTACTTAACAGGCTGCTGGAGCTTCCAGTTTTAAGATGATTTAACAACAACAATCTGTGGTGGTGAAGGTGCAGAAGTCACATATAACTATAATTTTTTTCTCCAAAGTCTTTTAGTAATGTTTATTTTTCAATTGTTATTTCCTAGTATTTTAAATACTGACTGCTCAGCTACATCTTATTTTGTTCTTTTGCAGAGTACATGAACAAAATGCATAAAACTTTGGAGTTATGACTTTAGTGTGGAGCAGGAAGTGGAATCTTCCTGTGTCTCATACAGATGTTCTCTGTAGTGAGGTTTCAATCCATTGCCCTCCCTGGAATCAGATTCCTCTAAGTGACCACCTTGTAAGTGATGGCTGGAAAAATGAATAGAATAAATAGGATAATGAGAAATGTGGGGTGGATGTTGGGGTACAGAGGTTGGAGGCCAATATTGCTGACTTGCCCCTTACATTTAAATTGTAAAGTCTTTGAAGGAGAGTAGGGATGGGGGATGAAATGGAATTTAGCTGAGCATGATGCTGTCTCATTTTCCTTGATTTACACTGGATGTCTGCAGAGCAGAGGGACACCCAAGGAAACAGATGCTTTGCAGTGATACCATTGTGAGTTGGTGCCTCCCAGCAATGGCCTGGAGGCACCAGGCACATCTGAGTTATTTAATGCAAACTGAAGGTGTCTGAAGGGCCTTTTCTACTCCCATTCTAAAAAGAAGACCAAACTAGTGAGTTTCATGGACCAGTGGCTTAAACTAATGCATCTTTATGGATTTTTAGTGGAGCTGGAACCAGGCGTGCCTCTAGTCCGTGTTGTTTTTGGAAAAACTGCATCACCATAGTGTAGGACTGTGTGTGTGTGTTTATAGTAATCCATCAGGAACCACAAACCCCATACTGGGACTACATTTACCTAAAGCATTGTTTAGTGTTCTGCTCTGATTTCTCTTAATGTTCCACTCTTACTTTTATAGTATTGGTTAATTTACAATCTATTTAATATCTCAAGTTCTAAACCCCCTTAAAAGGCAGCATAAGATCTTTCAGCTGAGGTGGTCACTATGCCTTGAAAATACTGGGATTTCTCTTTTTGACATTAAATTCCAAGCTTTGGCATAGGCTGCAGGTGTCTTAGAGATGTGTGTGAGATACCAGATCATCTAGACCTGGGAGTCAACGAATTGGAGGGTACCTGGAATGTTTTGAGCAGAACTCTGTTCCAGGTGCTGTGTTTAGCTCAGGATTCCGCCGTGGATGTGGCCAGACAAAGAGCTTTGCTGCAGAGTGGTGGATCCTGCCATCCAGTCTGGCTGTTTCCTGACACACCAGAGACACCTGAACCAGGGTATAATTCACTGTAACTGTTCATCTCTCACGATCTGTAAACAGCTTCTTTCACTCAAGCATGAATTAATACATAATTACATAAAATAAACGTAATAAGCATAATTAATTACAGGCATTAATAACTGAACAGCTGAATTCAACTTGTGCAGGTAACCGGCACATCAGGAACAGGTACCTTTCTAAAGGCTTTATGCCTTTCTCTAGTTAGCTTGCTTTCCTTTTCCCAATGGGTTTTTAGTTAGATATAAATACTTGGAATTAGGTTTTCTCCACGGTTTAGCCTCTCACTGGTTCTAATGGGGCTGTTGAAAATAGCGAAAAGCTTTCTGGAGAGGGATATTCAAGCAGCCTATGTGCTGAGCCTCTTGCTTCCAAGCTCTAATTCCAAATCAGCATCCTATACAGATCTGCTACTGCATTTCCTTAATCCTAAGAAGTTCAGGATTTTTTTTTTCCCCCCTTCAGAGGAATTTTAATTATTTTTGGTAGCACTTGTGTGGGGGAAAAAAAAAAAAAGTTAAAAAACCCCTTTTGCTGTAGTGTGAATGACAAGTCGCTGCTATTGTCAGCTCTCAGTGGGTTACTTGCATATAAATAAATTACGGGGGGGAGGGGGCGAATAATCTTTTGTTAACGTTGCATTCTGTTTCTCGTGGCTGCTATGGCAACAGATGAGCCGGGGCTGGCGTGGAAAAGCTTACTGGCAGAGCAGAATGGAGTGATGAATTTAGCAGGAGGGAGAAGGGAAGAGCACAAATCCTTCAGCAATACCGTGAAACGAGTCACCAATTGACCCGCAGATGGGGAAGGGCTTCCACATGTATTTACAAATTGTTGAAATCAGATTTTGGCGATTATATTTGGAGCAGGAAGAGTGATGGACTGGAACTCTGGGTAGCAGTAAATTAGGCTGTGTCGTTTGCAGATGATTCGGACTTTTTTCCCTCCCCTTACCTTGAATCATCTCCTTTGTGTAGCTGGTAAAGGTGGCATTTGCTGTCCTGGTTGTTTCTTAAGTGGAGTCCTCAGTGACTGTACCACCACACATTGCTGCCTCTGGACAGTGCCAACAAAAGGCAGTGACCGATTTCTGTCCCCTGCCCTTCTAAGATTTTGGGCTGTAAAAAATGTTTTCCTGTTTTATCCTGCTAGGCTGCACATAAAGGGGGTTAACCCTCCTTTAGAGGATAAGTAGTTTTAACTCTGTTTTTTTCTTTTAGTCTTCAATAGTAGAAAGCACCTCTCCCACACTTCAAAGCTGGGCTGGAGTAGCAGTCTCGGTCATAAATCAGGATTTCGGTGGGAAGGAAAGGTTTTATTGGAATGACTGCAGAATGTCATCTTGTGCCATGCCTGGCTTTAGGTGATACTTTGAACTTGGTAAGTGTGATGAGCCCAGTTCTGCTCCTGGCTGGTTCACGACCCCTACTTTTTCAACTCACAAACTTTGGTTTGGGTGGTGGGATGTTTCCCCCCACATCTATTCTGGCGTGACATTTATCTTGAGACAAGGATTACTTGGAGCTCTTGGGAAGAGTACTTGTCATCTCAAGTTCCTGGTGAAACATCAAGAGGGCATTATAATTGCTGCTCCAGTGGGGGTGTTAGTGCTTAGGAGAAAGTTCCAGGGTATGGAATCTTCTCTGCAGAAACTTCACCCAGAGCTTTAGCACTGTGGATGGCATGTAATGGAAATGGTTCCAGAAGTCAGTAATCGGATTATTTACTGTCAGTAAACAGTGAAAATTGCACAGCTGTGAAGTTTTTAGCAATACGGGGTTTTCAAAACCCTGGAGGGAAGGAATATTGGGCGTGAGAGGAGAGGTAAGAGGGAGGGCTTTGCCTAGAGGAAAGGAAAGCTTGCAGGGAAAATCAGTGGAGGATATTTAGAAGGCTGTCAGAAGGGGGTAGAGGAATGACAAGACAATAGTGACAATATTTTTTATTTTAGTGGAGAGACGAAAACACTTCTGAAAGGTTTTTAGCAAGGAAGGTTAGAGATGGATGAAGGATCTTACATGAAGAGTGTTTTGGCTGGACTAAAGGATAAAAACCAATACTGCAGGGCAACTCACTGCTATGGGTGATGCTTCCCTCTTGAAAACTGAAGTGCTGCAGGAGAAGGTAACAAGCTACAGGAGGCAAAAAAAATGCCTTGTTCACTGCAGACACAGACTGTAGGGAATAAAGTATCTGTGTACCCTAAAAGGTCCTTCTGGAGATGCTGTTGGCACTTTAAGCTTCAATCTGTATTGTCTCTTTTCAGATTTTGACTTCATTATTTAAGGGAATCAAACAATATGGCTTGACTTTTGTCAGAGCTGGCTGAGGGCTTTTCTGGGTTGCTTTGAGTTTTGGTATTTCTGATGCTCCCAATTGCAGGCAAAAAAAATACCTGAGGTTGCTTGCTTTGTGAGAGTTGAAATAGATGGTGATTGGAACAGGGTGGGAGAAGAATTAAATGCAGTGAAAAACCAATTTCTATGTATTCTCCAAAACCGAGCAGAGTTGTAAATACTGGGAAATGAAATTTGTGCCTTTGCTACGTGCTGTGAGCTTGTTAAAATGAGTCCTCTGTCCCTCCTGGGCAGGGAACGTGTCCTTGCCATCCTTTGAGAAAAAAGTTTACTTTGACAAAGTGAGGGGCTTTGTGGGGCCTTACCTACTCTGCTTGATTATCAGCCCCTCTGGGGAGAGCTGCAGCAGGTCTGTAAGGGACTGCTGTTCTCCATTTCAGGACAGGCATTGCAATAGCACGTGGGAGGGAAATACTCCTGGGTCCTTTGCAGCCTAATTCTGCTTGTGGAATAGCCTTGTTTTGCGAGATTTCGTGTTTTGAGATGTGCCCTGAAGGATAAGGCTGAAAGGCTTCACTCTAAGTCCTGCCTCAGCTGAGGAAGGAGACCCATCCTCTTGCCTGCATCGACTTCGTTAGCCTTGGAAATAATTTTTGTCGTTGTTTGAAGGGAAGTCCCATTAAATAATGTATTTCAAACAGTGCTGCTGTGCAAATGATTAATAGTAACACCTCAGATTATTCCTGGCTCACCATTTCCTTTCTCAACTCCACTCGTGAGAAGAGTATTTCATTACTAGACACTTTAAAAAAAATGATTTTCTGCTCCATAAACCAGCAGAGTGCTGAGTCTCTGATTTGAGCAAGAAGCACCTTGTTAGAGGTGATGGTAAACTGAAGGTAAATTTTCTTGCCTCTGACAAAGTTGTCCCTTCGCTTGACAGCATTATACCATTCCTGCTAAGGCTGGCTTTCTTCCCAGGTAACTGAAAAGCAAAATTATTTCTGAAGAGTTGGGATTATGGCTTTGGAAATAATTTAACTCAAACCAAATTGAGGCCAGGATTTTAAAAATGAAATATTTTTGCAGCGTCCACTTCTATTACAGCCTTTGACTCCTCAGCCCCTGTGGGTGTGGTTGTGGGATGTGCTGCTTTGACTGGAGAGGGGTAAAACCATGTATTGAGAGAGTTTAAGTGCCACAGGGAGTTCATACAGTTACTTACAGCATATTTTATTTGGTGAAGACAGGATTTTGTAATTATTGAGCTGCTAACAATGCTGTGAGATAATAAGGGAGCTGTCTCCAGTCTGGACATGGAAAAACAAAAGCACAGAGGAGAGAAACTGTAATCATTTGAAGTCATTGGGAAATAAAACTGCTCAAGGAAGCCCTTCCTGTGACTAACAAAAAATGAGTCTGGAGCTTGAAATAGTGAACAGGGCTGCCTGACTTGCAGAATGCTCTCTGTGGTGTTACTCTCATTTTCTAGCAAGAACCCTGCTGGTGTCATTATAGTGTTGGTAATAAATTAAACCAGAAAATGTTCGTTTCTTCCTTTACAGAAATTTACACAGAATTTTCTAAGTTCTGAGTAACCACTCCAAAAAATCCCCCAAAACAAAAGGCTGTTGGGGTTTTTTTTTTTTTTTTTGGTTTTGCTTTTATTTGGTTTTTTAGTTGTGTGGTTTTTGTCTTTTTTTTCTTTTTAACCTGGCTGTTTGGAAGTTGAGATTCTAACCCTTCACACAGCACTTCGGGATTTGAGTGTTTGCCTGAGTTTGTTGGTTTTGGGTTGTGGTTTTTCCTGATTGGAGTGAAGGGACTGCACGGAAGAAGTTCTTCTGAATTTTGTTCGTTTTCATAGCCAACTAAGAACTCTTCTGACAGAGACAAACCTTCAGCCTTAGTTTTTGCCTGGATCTGCTGTAGTACTTGTGTTCAGTGTTGCAGGATTACCCTATTTAGCCTGAATTTCCATACTCTAAATCTTCCCCAGCTGCCTGAAGTGTGGGTGGACAGCTCAGTACATTTGTTTTCTGTGGAAAGGAAGCAGCTATTTTTGGCTCCTTGCCATCCTTGACCTTTAATACAATGAGGGGCTGACAGCAGTGTACTGTCAGCATTGCTCACGAATGCAAAAAAAAAATTCCTTTTTACTTGGCAGTTCCTTAATTTGCAGGTATAGCAGCACACCTGGGAGGCCTTAAAAAGCCAGGCAGGATGAGACACGGCAAACCCCATTTGTCTGAACACGTTTCAAATTCCCTGCTAAAGAGAAAATGTTTGTATGTTGCTCTCCAGAAACTCTTATTCTCCCTGCTCTTCCCATTGGGCTCCACAGGGCTTTGTAAACTCTCAGGAATATTTTGTTACCAGTCAGAATGCTTTTTATCTTTATTCCATATGTTTTTCAGTATCAGGTTGTGACACTCAAGTGGATGTGGTTTCTGTATTTTTCTTAAACCTTGAGTTGGCTAATCAAACATATTTGTGTTTGGTTAAAGTGGCCTTAGAGGTGTGATGCTCTCAAGGTTTGACATCCCTTTTGGCAATTAAACAATGTAATAATTTACAGTTATTAAATAGCTCCAAGTGCCATCAAATATGAAGATCCAGGAGACAAAACTTCTCTTACTTCCTGAATGCTTAGAGCATATCATTAAAGAAAAGAAAAACAGTACAAAGATCAAAGATCCAAAATTTCACCCCAGCTCTGCAAATCCCAAAAGGTTTGACCAGCCAAATAATGTGTTTCCAGTTCTTGCTAGTCATAAGACATGAAGCTATAAGATTATGATAAGTGCTTTGCCCTTTTTCCTCCATGTAATTTCAGCTGTGAGAAGCCATTGCTGAAATTCTAAAAAAGCATATATTGAATTATATAAAGCATTAATCTTTAAATCTAGCAGATCTACTGACATTGTTGGGATTATTAGGCTTTTCTGGTAGCACATGTACTCATGTGGATCTGGTGCTCTCAGTTTCCAGGTCTTGAGGGTTGTCTCTGATGATATCGACTCTTTATTTTTGATAGAAGAGAGTTTCTAGCCAAAGCAGTTTTCAGACTCTGAAGCTTTAAAATAATAATTTAAAAAAAGCTTAAAAGAAGAACAGAATGATACCAGTGCTAATTTTTGGTTTCTTACAAGCAGGGCTTTACTGCAGGGCAGTGGCTTGGGGGTGTTCAGGTGAAATTCTGCACTCCAGAATGCTACAGGAAACTTTTTTATAGTTTTGGGCAGGTTTTTGGAGTGACTGAATGACCTAGCCTCCTTTTGAAAGGGCAATTTCATTATTTAGTGTGAATTTTATGCATTTTTTAGTGAAAACACATTCAGTAGTACCTTATTATGTTTCTAATGAGGGCCAGACGTGTTTCTGCTGCAAAACAGAGGCCATAATGCAACAAGGGATTTGCAACAGAAGTGCCTTTCCCAGAGAGAAGTGCAGATCGTTTGAGGTGAAGATATTAACTTCTATTAATAATTAGAGAAGGGGAATCCATAGGGATTGGTGTGAAACCATGGGTGACCCTGATTTGTACAGAGACAACTTGCAGGGCCCTTTATAATGAGGAGAAATGACACTGCAACTCTCTGAAGACAATTAAATTGCAAATAAACAATTGAAGTCAGCTAAGTGGTTTTTATTGCCATAATGGAAATTAATTTCCAGGGCTTGAGGCAAAGTGAATATAGCCCAGCTGAGCAGTGCATTCCACAGTGAGGTGCTGCTCCTCCTGCCATTCCCAGGCCCCTGAGTTCCATGGAGAGGAGTGAGTGCAGTGCTTGCCTGTCAGGTGACATGCCACCAGGTAATTTGGATCCATTTGCTCAGTGGTGTGTTAAAAACACGCTGGAGGACACTCAAATATTTTTAATTACCATGCTCTGTGCTGCCATAGAGACTCAGACTGGGAGAATGGCCCCTGCACTCCAGTTGAGGGACCTTAATTTTGAACCTGCTGTATTCACTTACACAAGTTCTCTCCGTTACCCAGACCTGCTGCACTTCTCTGACTGTTTCTGTACAGCAGGGACCATAACACAGAGTTGCCTGACTGAGATAAGTGCATTTAAAAGGCACATTAAAAGCGTGGAGATGGGGACTATAATGGGAATTGTCAGCTTTATTTCATTTTTATTGTTCCCATTGACTGTTTCCACAGGCTTGTGCGTGGGCTGTGTGCCTGTCACCATGCTCTACTCCCAGCAGATACGGTTTTCCTTCTGCCACTGTGTTTTTTGAGATGCTGTTTCTGCTGTTGTTCTGGAAAACTTGCCCACGTTGCCTGGATGAGACTGAAGATTTACGATGAAAGGGGGAATCTCTGCATTAGTGCATGATCAACATAATTTTAATGCAGGATGTAAATCCTCCAAAACGCATCTCCTTTTGAGAGTGCTGCTGACTTCCTCGTGTCCTCACCGGTTGGAAGAAGCGAAAGTTGTATTTTGAAGGAGATTCATCTGGAGTCACCCTTGTTTGATTAAAAATCGCTGCACTTTGCAGAAACCTCTCCTTCAACTGATGAGTTCTTTGACAGCAGGTGAAATTCTCTCTGAAAAGACAGAATTTTGTGTTTCTTCATGGGAATGGTGTCATATGTCATACCCGAGGCTGGAAACATCACCCTGATTTTTCTGCAGAAGGGCCATACCATCACTGTATATTCCAGCTGTGCTTTAAGCTTGTTTTGTTCTTGTAAAATCCAGGAAGAAACAGTGAGAAGACCAGAACAGGCGTGTTGTTTTATTAAACCTTTCGTATGAGTGAGTAGGAGTTGGTCCCATTTCTTCTGGTAATGCCAAGGATTTCAAACTGAGAACAGTTTGAGCTGAATTGAAGGTTAGTAGCTGGGTCAGGATGTATGTGGATAACAATGTAGCCTTTCAGAGAGAGGCAAACAGATGTCCAAGCAAAAATGATAATAAAAAAGATTAAAAATGACCTTTCCTCTGCATTAGCTGCCATGAGAAGAGGGGAAGCCTACACAGGGAAAGTTTTGATCCAGAGAGAGGTACTCAGGAAGTTCAGCCATGTCCTGTTGCAGAAATAGCTCCTGTGATGGATTGGCTGTTTCCTGACTGTGTTTTCAGCAAGTTGTGAATCTTGTATGAGCATTTTAAAGCGTTTTCTTGAGTCATCACTTGGCTGGCAGCCCCCGCCTTGTTTATTTTTGAATGAAAACCCTGATACCAAGACGGTGGATCAGGGAGGCATCAGGGTTGTCATGGAAACAGGAGCTGCAGCGCTGGCTTCCAGCCAGCAGATGTGGTGATTCATGGCTTCAATGTGGGTGTCTGGAAATGAAATAAGTTCCAGTTCTCAGGTGAATCAATGAAATAGTGTTTGTGTTTGTGTTTTTTATTTTCCCCTAGGAGGTGTTCTGAACATCTTCCCCACCTATCCTGTTTTATTTTTGCCATTTTTAAAAGGTAGGGAGGATGTTCCCTGAGTATATGCTCAGCATCTGAGCAGTGAGTACAGCTCGGCGTGGGGAATACCCACCTGCCTCTTGTTTTCATTTTAGCTCAGCCTTAAATTCCAAAAATACGAAACCTGTAAGCTGGAATTTGGTAATGTAGCAATTTGATTTAATTCTAAAATGAATTTGGGAACAGGTTTGTGGACTCTACATGTGAATGTGGGTCTCAGTGTAGGACATGAGAATGAGGTAATTGCAGATCAGGGTTTCTAAACGTAACCTCAATTTCTATAAATGGTGTTTGTGCCCACACTGAATCCCACGTTTTGTTTATATTCATATAAATATAAAGTAAGTAATTGCAGGGCACATACACAAGTGCAGATGTGAACAGCAGGATTCTGCTGTGGGCACACGTAGTTTGGGGCACTGCTGGGGCTGAGAGTGATTGAGTGGCTCATCTCTGGGAAGTGCCAGGAGATTGAATCCTCCTCTTTAACTGCTGGATCCCTCCAGTGCTATATATGATATATTTCTACATATATATCTATATATCTGGAGCCTCACCAAATCTCTCAGTTCTGTTTAATAGTACAGAAATTGAGTGGAATTTTAGCCTCATGTTGCATACCCAAGATGCATCTTCAGGGTTCTCTTTAAAATGAATTTATGAATTAAGATACTTTATATTGTGTTCATTAGGAGGAGAATCTCTTGCTTATCTGCTTTTATTGGTTTGTTTTTAAGTTGCTGCTGCAGTAGCCAAAGAACTGTGTTGCTCTGTTTCTTGACCTTTCTGGATTTGTGGGAGTGGATGGGTGCGATACAAATTTACTTAAGCTTTGGGAAAAACCTTGTGTATCAAAATTTTTCACTGCTGTCTTTGAGTTGAGGGTGCCCTTTCAATTAATAAGGAGTCACTCCTGTCAGTAATGAAGACTACAGAGAGGTGATTTAATAGGTTTTTATGAATTTGAGTACCATCTATTGTTACTGATTGCTTTTCTGTTTAAATCTTCAAGTCGCAGGGTGGCCTTTCCCTCCATTTCTTCCTACTTATGCTTTTGCCATCAACTCTGTGATCAGTTTTTCTTTTAATCATTTTTGTTTCAGTGGGCTGTGCTATTCCCTGGGTATCTCTTTCCTGTGATCAGAGTTCATTTTGTTGCCGAAGCTGTGGTTTTACCTTCTGTCAGGACTGTTGCAAATCCACATCTCTAAACTCCTGGAGTAGTTCTTTCACCAACTATTTGTCAGTGCACAGGCTTTGATGTCTGGCATTTTGGGTTAGCTGCTGCTGAGGTCATTTATCCTGGGGAGGTTTAGCAGGTTTGTGGGTGCTGCTGTGAGTTCCACACCCGTGGTGTGTCACTGCTCTTGAGGTTTTAAATGCCTTCTCCAGCTGTGCATAAATGGGAATATTCCTGTTGCTGTCCCAGGTACAGCAGGGGAGAAGGTCCAGCCTGGGTGTCTCTGCTGTAGAGGAACAAGGAGCTGGTTTGCATTGCAGCAAAAATGTGATCCCGGAGGGTTTGCTGGGACCAAATTCTTGTGAGCGTTCCCATCTCGGAATCTGCTTCCAACCCTCCCCCTCTGCCTTTTAGTTTTAATAAAGCAAAAGAACAAAGTTGTTCTTTCACACAATTGTTTTGTTGTATTCCAAGCCTCATCTGTTTACAGCGTGTGCAACTGAGAGAGATTAGGTGTGGGGAAGGGCTCTGGGGCCCTTGTGGGCTCTAAGAACCATCTCTCTGTAATTCTGAGGTGCCCTAAAATGCCACTTCTCTAATATGAGCTGCTCTGTGCAGGTTTTCTTAATCTTCTATTAAATTAGTGGGGCTATTTTGTTTGGGTTATTTTGATTGTGGGTTTTTTTTCCATATTTTACTCCACTGTAGATGTTCCTCATCAGGAGGCAAAGCTGTGGAGAAACGGAGATGTTCCCCTGGCTCCCTGTTTTTCCTGTGCTGTGTATTGGCACTTCATTTGGCTGCTGTCTTTTATGAAGAGTGTGGCTTTTACATCATCCTTCCAACTGGGAACGAATGTGGAGGAGGGGAATGAAGTAATCCATCCTCAAAGGCATCTTTTGCTGCTGAATTACTCAGTGCTGTGCTTCTGCCTCACCTGGTGAAACTGCTGGCTCATACCTGCCAGGTTGAATGTCACCTTGCACCCATGGGAAAGGTTTAATTTTAAATGTTTTAGATTTGACATTGAATATTCCATGCCTTTCTTGTTTTACTCACACTCACCAGGATGCCCAAAGAAGCCCATGTAGAAACAGGTCCCACAGAATATCTGACAACAGCTAAAAGAGATGTGTCTGGAGGATAGCAGGGTTCCATTCTGACTGCTGAGAAAACAGAATAGCAACACCAGCAGCACTTACATTCCTGTTCCTGTAGTCAGATAGGAGCAAAACTAATCAGTGTTTTTAGTATGAAAATAAATTTGGGATACAAAGTAAAAAATACAAATTATGGCAATTTTTGCTTCTTTTCTAGAAAACTTTGGTGATATTTGATTAATGTCTTGTTAAATGCTGACAGACAACAGAGCACATCATTCTTTTTGACAAGAGAGCACTTGGCTTTCCCAGTTAGGACAAAGAGCAGGATTTGGAAGTAAAGAAGGAATTGTGTGTCCCTTGATAACCACATTTGACAGCATAGCAGCTGTGCTGGAAGAAACTTCATGCAGACAAGTTCTTCTGCTGAGCTTTGTTTTCCTTCATGCCTAAGGCCACTGGCTCCGCCTCATTCAGCTGTTCATACCCTGTATGTGAAGCTTTTTATACTTAGCTTTTATAAAACCAAATCAACAACAAGCAAAACCCTGAAATGTAGGCTAGGAATGGATGTGACCTAATGGAATATTTAAAATTAGGACGATTCAGTTGGTTTTGTGTGGGTTTTTTTATCGCTTCAGCCAAGTCTGTACCAGTCCCCTGAGTGACCTTTTATGTTGTACGGAATCCTGAAATTTTCCCCAAAAACTTTCCAGTTACTAGACCAGATTAATGGGGTGAGAAAACCATGTCCTCTGGTAGGATACATCTGCCCCAATATCCAGTTCAAATATTGGATGGCTGTCGTCTCTGGGCTTCCTCAGCAGCTGATGCTAACAAGCACCTCCAGGGTGATGAAGCTGACCTGTCTTTAATTCTTGCCCGAGGATAAGATTAATTCCCCCTGAGCAGTGTGTCAGTGTTTTTCCACTGACTCTAAATGTAATCTAGGATTGAGTAGTTTGCACCTGGATTTCTTACACAAATAGTAATAAGTGTTTAGCATTCCAATATCTCTGAACAAGGTCTGCAGGTAAAATATAACTTTTTAAACGCTATGCACAAAAAAAGAAAAAAAAAATAGTTCTGGAAAGGCTACAGGATTTCAGTGCCAATCAATGCTTAATTTTCTCGCATGTCTCAGAGATCTTTTACCTCATCTTGAGCTCTGAACATCCCTTTTGCCCCTCTTGAGAAGAACTGGGGGGGCTGCAGAGCTGGAATCAATCACTGGACGCTTTCAGTCACTGGAATGTGATTGAGATCAGTGGTGGAATTGTTCTCCTGTGCACTCACATTGTGTTAATCATCCACCTTTGCAACAGGTGAAGCACAGCAACAAACTACAAACTAGCAAACAGACCCTCTTCCCCTTCTTCTTCTATTTCTCCCCTTTCTCCCCACTTTTTTCCCCCTGAAGATTAAAGGCAGCAGGCGAATGATGAGTGCTCAGTCATTTCTAACATGTATTACTGTATCTGAGGGGCCAAAGTTCAGTGAAGATGGTTTTATAACTCTCTTGCTTGTACTGGGCAAGTGAAACAAAGATTAATCACAGGGTTGAACTTTACTTGGTATTTATTTCCCATGCTGGGTTGGGATGCATTTGTAATATCAGTGTTTGGTTGTTTGGGGTTTTCCTGTTCAAAATTCAAGACAGAGTTGGACTTTTGGGAGCAAGAGCAGATCTTGTTAGCACTTTAAGTTGAAATAGCAGAATTCTGCAGGAGGACTGAAATGATACTTTACTGCTGTTGTGGTTGATTCCATTGATTTTACAATGTCTCTTCTAGGATTGGGAAGCTGCATAGTTTCCTTTGTGCTTCTCTCTAAACAGCTTATTTTCTTCAAAGGAGTGAGTACATCCGAGAGCTTCAGGCACCTGAGTTACCAGGCAGCTCCAGGTACTAAAAATGGGCAGGGAGCCACATGGAGTTACTGAGAATTTAGCTGATACGGTTAATTTAGAAAGAAACTCTAAATTGAGACGAGTGAAACCAGCTCTGAACAGGGCAGTGCCATTGTTTGTGTTTCTGTGCTTAATGAGTGATTATTTATTTCCTGGGAGTACATGTGTGAAGGGGAATGTTTTCCATTTTCCAGCCACATTTCAGTGATGTGGTCAGCATGGCTTGTGTTTTTGATTGGGCAAAATACAGAGCTTGTTGAGAGCCCCATGATCAGCTTGGAAGAGCATGCTGTTTTTCTGGGATGTTCAAAAAGGAAGCCCCTCTGCCTTCCTTAAATACACCTATAATATGTTAAAGAGTTAATGGCACTGCTCTTCTGCCTGTCTGTTGTCCCAGTTCTGCAATGCCATCACTGTTACATGGTATGTAAATCTCTATAGCCCAAAAAACCAGCTGAAAACTCATTTGACTGGGATGAAAAGGCATTTATGTGAATATCAGTCTAAAGGCTGACAAGATAAAAATCTTACCTTGGTTGAGATAAAGGGGTAGCTGGAATTCAGAATAGGCAGCACTAGTTTGGTCAACTGTCAGAAAGGCAAAACTCTGACGATTTAAGCTCTGAAGGCCAAGGATGCTTTTTTAATAGCTGCTATCTTGAAAGAAGCTTTTTTCCTTGGTGGCTGCTCCTAGAAGGTCAAAACTGCCTTTAGAAGTGTCACTGTTCTTTACTAAACACCCCTATGACAAGCCCTGTGCTTGAGAGTGGTGGGTTGAGTGCACAAATAAGAAACAGTCAGGAACAGGAGTATTCCTTGTTTTTTAGAGTAAGGAGTAGCTGCCACCACAGCATGAAAAAATGGAAACCGAAGAGGAGTAATAGAAAATGGTGATGACAGCAATTGCTGCTGGTGTAAACAAGTAACACTGTTCATTTTTGATAAAGCCCAATCGTAGCATTTTCAAGAAAAGGATGATTCTGCCCCACCTTCCACCTTCTATCCCTCTACAAGCAACCACACCAAGTATGTTGTGATGCAGTCCTTGGTTCTTATCTCTGGATCCTTTTTTTGCTTTCCTTAGGGTTTCTTTTCTTGTTCCATTGCTATATTTCTTTCCTGATGTTTTTGTGTGATTAGTCTCTGCTCCCTCTGATTTGTTTGGGGTGACACTTGCTGTGAGTGGATGTTTGGGGGACACTTCAGCCAGCCCATGCTTGCTCCCTGTCTAAGAGGGCTGATGTGGAAGCAGAAGCAGAAGGTGAACTGCTGGGATGTCTCTGGAGCTTTGGGGAAGATCCTCTCTCATGGTTTGAAGTTGCTGCAAGGGACAAGGAAGGACTGGGAATTAGGGCACATCTGGGGTCATCCAGCTGTTCCTGCCCTGGCTCTCACTGAATCGTTCCTTTCAGCTTCTCTGCACTTGCACTGTGCTGGAAGCTCACTTTTTCTGTGGAGTGCCAGAGCTGGGTGCCCTTTTGTGCACATCCCCTGGCACTTTCAGGCACATCCCAGTGCTGTTTTCTCACCTAAGTGTTTCTGTGTTGCTGGTAGGGCACAGCGCCACAGAGCTGTGGATGCTTTGGAGCCCAACCCTCTTACACTCCTGCAATGCTCTTCTGCTCATACTTTGTACTCCATTGGTGAGTTTTGGCTGTACTTGTGTTTCTCCTCAGCTTTGTGATGATTTTGGCTGGATGTTGCCTTCTCTTGTTTGAATTCAAAACTTTCTGATCAGCCTTTCAAGGTGGAAGTTGCATCTGCCTTTGCTGCATTTATTCATTCACTGTGGTGCTGGAACTCACTCTGCTCTGCAAGGGACTGTTCTGAATTAGAACAAAGTTTTCTTGGAAACCAAAAGCAAAATGGTGCCCTTTAACTTGCAGAGAGGTGAAAAAGTTTTGTCTGGGCTGTAGGAATGACAGTTGCCCAGGGAAAGATAATACTTCCAAGTACTCCTCACTCTGTTTTTACATCATCAGTGACTATTTATGCTCTGTCAGCTTGAAGTTACATTATCTGAAGTGTGTAAGGTCAGAATGGTGCCACTGCTTTTACAGTTTCTCTCTTCTTGAATGTCACCTCGTCTACTACTTCTTAATTCCATTTCTGTCACTCTTTCCATCCCTCATCTCATTCCTGCCTTGCCAGACAGCACTGCCAAACTATCAGACTTGCTTTCCAATTGAAGTCACTGCAGCTCAGCTCACAGCCAGGCTTTGCAGCATTAGTCAGGAAAACTTTGGCAATTATCTGACGCTGAATTCCAAGGCAGACGTGGCTGCCTTCATAGGAGGGATGTGCTGGAGAGAAATCCAGGGGTGTTTTTATGCAGGTGCTGATCCAGATAAGGGCACTGGGAGTTTCTCGTTTTTCCTCCCTTACAAAAAATTTCACAGGTTTATTCTTCTTTGTCTCCACAAACTGCTGTCTTATCTCAGAAGCTACCAGAGAAATAAAAGTTTCCAAAAAAGGAGGGATGCAAAGCACAGATATGCAATTAAAGTAGCAAAAGGGAGGTGCAGGGCAGATGGATTTACCCTTTTGGAACTGTACAGTATGTCAAGTTCTGATTCGAAACCTTGTGGGGTTCTTTTGGTTTTCTTTGCTATGTTGTTAGTAAAAGGGATTTTGTGATAACTCACCTACAGCAGAGAAAATTCCATAGTGTTGATAAGAGTGCCTGGGAGGGAGGGAAAAGGAGAGGCCTGGATGTAAATGAGTAAGATTTATTCTTGTGGATTTTTTTCCCTCAGGGAATATCCACATGAGGTTCTGAAACAGAGATTTCTTCTCTTTATTTTCACTGCTGGGATTTTGTGTGACACTGGGAGTGGCAGTGGAGGCTGGAAATGGTGTTTCCTTGACTAATGAAATAGGAGAGAAGAGAATTGGAGATGGGAAATAAGGACAGGTCTCACCAGAGTTGGAGATCTCATTTGAACCTAAACACAGTTGTACTTTATGTCACAGCAAAAAATCCCAAACCCAGCCAAATTCTGAAATATAGGCCTCCACTTCTGCTAAGAAAGCAAATATTAACTGCATTTTTATTAAAGGGAAGTTGAGTTTTTCAGTGTGTGAAATCACATTCTGTCCTTGTGCTAAGTTTGAGACACCATAAAAGCCTCTAAAATATTTACCTTGGAATTGTGTTGGAAAGATTATTATAGAGCCAATATACAATGTGTTTTTGTCTGACATTTGAATTTAAAAATTGGTTTCTGACTTTCTTTAACTTTGGAAATTGCCCTGTGGTTTTTTTTTTTAAGCAAGCCAGTTCATGTATTAAATTGAAATCTGTACAAATTACAGTTAATTATAGTCAGCTCAGAGTGAGGCCTAAAATAGGTCACATGCTGTTTGGAACAAAGTGTGCTGAAAATGATTAAATCTGTTTGGTTGGGCCTGAAGTCCATTCCAAGGTGTTTAATCCTGCCCTGGCTGCTGCTCTCCCATCTTCCTCCTGTCTGCCATGGTGGGTCTGCTGGCTGGGCAATAAAATGACAAGGTTCCTTGGAAGGAAAGAAGGAGAGTGTGAGACCACGGAGCCTTCTGTCTTTAACAGGAGGGGCTGAAATGGTTTCTCACTCCTATTCATTTGAGACCAACCAAAATTCTTCCTCAGTGTTGTCACATTATCCAAATACCAAGGGCAAAGACATGCTATTTACTAAAATAGAAAACAGCTAGCACTAAACTTTATGAATTCCTTTCTTTTCCCCCCTTGGAATTGCCTTTTGGTCCTGACTTTAGGGGACATTTGCTGTCTGCCCTGTTTGGAAGGGAGGGTGGCAGAGCTGCCCAGTGAGTCAGCAGGGGCTGCTTAACCCTGTCCCAGCACAGCACCGACAGCTCTGTCATGGTTTTGTTTATGGATGATACACAGTCCATGCCTGCTGCTTGTCCTTCAGCTGAATTAGTGCTTTATGCCAGTTTTTTATTATTTTGAATGCTACTGAATTAATTATATTAAAAAAAAACTTCACCAGTGACCTTGAGCAGAAGTTATTTCCAGCAGCGCATCTTCCTGCATTTATGTAGTGACTTAATCAATTCCTGCACACTTCCATTGTTCAGCTGTTGTTCCATATTCCTGCATTCATGTCTTTGATGGGAACTAATTATTAGTTTA
Source organism: Sinosuthora webbiana (assembly GCA_013397395.1). NCBI lineage: Eukaryota > Metazoa > Chordata > Aves > Passeriformes > Sylviidae > Sinosuthora > Sinosuthora webbiana. The sequence continues at coordinate 711,455 of VXBN01007629.1, read as the reverse complement.
ATTGTATGCAGGAATGTTTATGCATTACATATTTTGGAGCATTATTGCACTTGGTACTTGTAAAATCATCTGCCAATAAAAACACGAGATCTAAAAGGGCACGTGAAGTAGGGACTGACCTGCAGGTACACTTGGGAAGCTTTCTGGAAAGCAAATTACTTTGAAAATAACTGTGGGCCTGAGCTTAGTCATTCTGCTTCCTGACCAAGTGTGGCTGCAGCGTAAGTAGAAGAGATTTTATTCTTTATCTTGCACAAACCTGGGTGTTCTGTAAACCCAGCTGGTTTTTTTTCCTCCTCTTCTCTCCTCCATCACTGACCCAAATTTCTGTGTAATTGGTAACAGAATATTCAGCTAATTTCTGTGCTCAGGTAAGGCTGAGACTAAAAACCTGCCCTCAGTGATGGTGCAGCCCTGGCATAGCCTGGGGGATCTGCTGTGGGTGAGGAGGTGAAGTGGCAGTTGTGCTGTCCCGGTTTTGTCACTAAAGGAAGGAGCACATTTGACCTTGGGCAGCTTTCAGGAGCTGTGTTGTTGGGCAAGAGGCTGTTTGTATGGAGTTATTTTGAAGGATAAAACTGGTTCAAATTCTGTTCTTTCCTAAGAGGTACTTTCTAATGGAGGTTGAGATGCAGATGGAGGAACCTGAGGAGCACACCCCCAGCCTTTCACTGGTGGCTGATACAGTGTGGGAGGCCTTGAGCTCCTGACTGCAGAGGGTAAAGTTTCTCCCAGTCACCAGCACCAGAAGTGCATTATGAATGTTCTTCAGACTTCTCCATCCAGGGCAGTGAGGGCTGGTTTTGATGTCTCTCAAGTCACAGAGGAAGTTGGGCTTTGAGTTAAAGTTCTGTCTACCCTTGAATGATTTGGGGAACTTTGCATCATCACAAAAAGTAAAACATTGGAGCATTGAGGTCATTCATTATAGTTTAAGTTTTGTTGAAAATTCACCAACAAAGTGCATTTGTTCTGCTCTGAACTGCCAGAGCTCCAGAAGCATTTGGACAATGCTCTTAGGGCCAGGGTGGGATTCTTGGGATGTCTGGGTAGGGCCAGGAGTTGAACTCAGTGGTCCTTGTGGGTCCCTTCCAACTAGGATATTCTGTGAAAATGGGGAATGCTTTCCATACTCACCCTTGCTGCAGAGCACTGTTAGTTCCTAACCAGAGCTGCCCCTCCCTGGCTGACTGAGCTGCCATTGTTGGCCCTGTCTTTCCAGTAGCACTGCTGTGTTTCCTGTGGATCATCACTTACCAGGGCAAGCCTGGAGAAAAAAAGGTTTACCATAGCTCGGGTAATGAGGTAGCTGATTATGTCATCCTGTTAAAGCTTCCAAAAAAAATTGATTATAAAAGATTTCCTATCCTTGAATATTTCAGTCTGTGGCCTTTCTTTTCACCTTGTGTCTTTTGGAGCTGTAGCTTAGCAGGACCTCTGAGGAAACAAAGGCAATCAGAATATTTCATGTTTAAATTTGTGGCAGTGCTAAGTCTGTTGGGGTCTCTCATCCCAACAGGACTCTCAGGTGTGGGGTTGAGCTTTGCAAGGGGTGCTTGTGCATGTCCCACTCTAAACCTGCAAGCTGCTCTCGGTGAATTTGCTCAGGGGCTGCATTATGGGTATATTAGCCACAGATCTACACTTTTGCAAGAGGAGAAAAAAGATTTATAGCCCCTGTTTACTTAATGGTAAGTCAAGAGGCCAGTTCTCATTGTAGTTGCTTCGATATGGAAAATATTTCAGGGGAACGCATCCAGCTTTTTTCTTTTCATTTTTCTGTTTCTGTCTCCTGTTCTTCACACTTGCAACACTGGAGGCCACAGAGACATTTTGTGGGGAGTATAATCTCAGAAAGGAACGCTCGATGGAAGCAACTTGTCCAAGTGAAATGCTCTTTGTAAAAGGAAATAATTCATGGCTTTTAGCTCTTTCAAACCCATCCTAACACTCCTGCTGGGTTCCTTTCACTGTGAAGCAATGCAGAGGATTAGTCAGCATCATCTAATTAGGCAGCAGCAAAGCAGAAATGGTGTTGAGCAGCCTCTGCCCTGGTTCTGTTTCCATTCATAGGACTTGCCCATGGAAGCCAAGGGCATCTGAGTGATGGCACTGGAGATGTTGGAGCTGCTGTGAGGTGAGGCATGCTCAAATAGGATTTCACCTAAGGAGGAAATCCAAGGTCATCCTCTGCAGTTTCTATACCAGAACAGTCATCCTGTGGTCTGAGTGAGTCTGCAGGTGACTGCAGCACCTCCTGGTTCCTTAATAGCTCTGATGATGTCAGAGCTTTAATTCTGCTCCATCCTGCTGGAGAAGACAGGAATGAGAGCTGTTGTACAGCATTTCCTTCCTGTTGCTATAGGTCTGTGCTGCTTTGGTGTCCTTATTGGATTGTCTTGTGATGTACCTGGGGCTGAATTCCTTTAAAATGTGCTTAGCAACAGTACCTGGGAGGGCAGAAATGGGAGAGGTCACCTTGAATTCTTCCAGGGTGGGCTGATGGTGGAGTCTCAGCGTCCAAGAAAACTGTATTTTATGCTGTAACACACAGGAAGCAGGAGAAATGGTTTGTTTAGAGAGGGTTGTCTTGGCCCTTTCACTTCACAGCAGCACTTCAGCACGTGGTTAGCTGCACTGAAGGGCTCCCAGTGGCTACCAGTGACCCTGGCCCTCACTGAGGAATGCTGACACTTGGATCACCTGGAGCACAAGCTGGATTTCACTTCTTTCTCAGTGGTTTACTGAGGATTACTTACAGTGGGGAAGCTGGGGAAGAACAACTCAGCCTCTTCGCAGTGGAGGTTATTACTATAAAGCTTTGCCCACAGGAGCATTAGATCAGCATGAAGAAAGAAACTTGGGCTTTTAAAACAAACAAGCAAAACACTTTTCTTAGAACATGGGGGTTTTACCAGCAGTGCAGTTGACACTAAATAATTTTAAGCAAAAGACATTGCTGTAGATGAGGATCATCTGCAATTAGAGCTGGGACATGAGAGAGGACAGGATGGGAAAGTGTTCTGCTTATTTCTGCCCAAACTGCTTTTTTGCTGTGAAGTTGTTGATCAAATCAGCCTTATTGCAGATAGTTGATATTGATAATGAACCTGTAAATTGTTCCAGTGTGACTTTTTGTGACTCCCAGTTTCAGTTAAGCTGAACCCAGAAGCTCAGCTCCCAGTCTTGTGTGGGAGGAAGGACGTGTATCCAAGACTCCCCCATTCACTGGAATGTCCATTTTGGTGTCTGTGAGTCAGTCTGGCTCTTCTGGCCATGTTACACAGATGAGAAAAGAGGCAAAATTCCCTCCTGGTACAGCTGCTAAGGAGCTCCTGGGAAGAAGGAGCTGTTGGGAAGTGGGGACTGTGAGATTTTGGTGACGAGGTGCTGCAGCTCTGGGATGGTGTTGTGCCTTGATGAGGGCGTTGAGGTGTAGTGGAGAGGGAGCATGTGGATGGGAATCCAGGGAACTAGGAGGAGGAGGCAACCAGGGCTGAATATAAAAACCCCCAAAACACAAAGTTTGAAGAAGTGAGAGAAATCCAGTTCCCTTTACCTTTATGCACTATAGGAAAGCTGAGTCTGGAGAAATCATTTTTCCCTGCCTCCCACACCCCCCTCAGGAACATCATCTGCAAGTGTTTCTCTTTTCCAGTCTAAAGGAGTACCAGAGGAGATTAGAGCTGTTTTTTCCCTGACTTTAGATAGGAGATCTCTAGGGACATGTCTACCCAACTTTCCAGCCAAGCTTCACTGCTTTCTTCCTTATTTTTCTTATTTTAAATAGATATCCTCAATATAATTATAAAAGCAACATAACAATTCAGTTCAGGGGCTGCAGTAAAAAAAATGACTGTGTGACATGTCTGCCCATTGAAGACACCTTTTAAGTAATGCTCTGAATGTAGATGAGGTTTGGATCTTCCCATTCCTGCTGCTTCTGTGGGGTTGAGCATATGGCAGTGTCAGGTGGGATCAGGGTGACGGTTTCTGGTCCAGCAGTTCCCCTTTGTCCTCACCTCAGATCCCCATGGCAGTTGTGAGCATTCCAAACCTCGTGTATCACCTTGTCTTCACAGCCCTGCCATCGACTAGGGATGAGCTCTAGGAAGAGATCTTACTTCTACAATGCTTTTTTCCTGTTGTTGCTTTTTGAAGGGAAGGTGGGAGAGGAACTTGTGCAAGGCAGTTGTAAGGTGAGTCATGTACTGTATAAATAGAAGTGCTGAGCACATCAGATAAGCTGCAGCAGAAGTGCTTCAGAGGCAGGAGAGCTGCCTTGGTGAAATAATTACAGAAGTGTGAAGCCTGTCCTTTCAGGCTGCTGCCATGGGGACCTGCACATCAGGTTTTCTTCCCAACAATCCCCCTTCAAGTGCACGTTCATTTAACATTGTAATTAAATGCATTTCAGACCCCTGAAGTTTGAGCAGAGAACACAAGGGGTGGGGATGGCTGCAGCAGAGCTGGGGGTGCTGCACAGGGACTGTGCTGTGCCAGGAGGGAAAGGGTGTCCTGGCCTCTCGGAACTGATGCAGGGATTGTCACGTCATTTACACCTGTGCCTTCACTCAGGATGAGTTTGGAAGTCCACGGTGTTGTTTCTCCAGTTTCCAGTGATTTGCAGTGTAGAGTAGGACAGTCCTTGACTTCCTTGGCAGTGCTGTCTGCAGAAGAGACATCTGGCAGTCTTTGGGCCCCTTCACTCGGGGTTGTTTGAGCACACACAGCCCCTCTCCTGTACTGGGAACAGCAAATTCAGAAGCCTCAGTCTGGTCTCTTCCAGAACACTGAAAGCCTCAAGTTGCCATTGGAAAACCATGTTTGCCCAAGAAATCAGATGCAGACTGTTTTACATGCAGAGTGTCTAATCTCTGTACCTGATCCCATTGTGGTGTTGAGCAGGTGAAATCCCGTGGTGATGGAATCTATTCTTGATGTAATTCCCAAGTTTTTGTGTTCTCGTCTAATTTGTTACTCAGTGTTTGTTTCAGTCATCTTGGATGTACACTGGCATAAAGCATAAACCAAGCTGGCTCTTATGGAGAAGGAAGATTCAGGACTGTACAAATCCAGGCAAAGTTGGGTCTTATTTCCATGGTGAGGAACCTGACCTGGTGATGCCTGTGCAGTTCCTTTTCTCCAAAGCTTTGCTTGCTCCAGGCCAGCTGCCTCCATGTGGCCTGTTAAGGTTTATTCATCCTTAATCACTGGGAGAACTGATCAGGGTGTTGTGAGTAACGGTGGGTTCTGAAAGTCTCCCTCCTGCACAGAACTGCAGTTCATGGACTTTAAAAATAAGCTGAGACAGTCTGGCAGGTACTTGCTTGTTCAGGAAGTCACACAGAGAGAATTTAACTGAATCCACCCAAAGTGAATTGGGCAGGAGTCCAGAAGTTCAGTCACAGCCAAGGTGTCCTACCAGCACTTCCGAGGAATGCCATGGCCAGGTGTCTGCCTTGGTGCTGCATTGAATGCATTTCAGCTCCAGGATGCCTTTCTTCCTCATCTCTTTTCCCTCCAGACTTCACACCAGGCTGGGTGCATTGCTAACAGCTCTTGAAAAGCCTGTTTGCCTCAATAATCTGATCAAGGAGGAAGAGAGAGATTCTTTCCCTTTACTCTTTCAACAAAAAAAGAAGAGCCTGTCTCACTATTTATTGCTGGGCTCCCTTTGTTTTTTTTAACTAGGCCAGCACTAAAAATGGAAGTGAAGATCCCAGAAATTTCTTTTGATTAGCTGCAAGTTTGAAGAATGATGTGCAGGGGAGAAGCTGGAGGAACACAGGCTACTGAGGATGCTGGAAAACACTGAATAATCCATTTGGGTCCTCAGATGCCACATAAAGTAGGAGCTCACGACTCCAAATATGAAAACAAAATTAGTCTCTCAGTAATATGGGCACTTTTTTATTACTTTATTGGATTTTTCTTTTTTTATTGGCTTATGTTAAAGTGGCATTTCAAGCCTCTGTTGGAATACATGGGCTGTATATATTGCTTAATTTCATCAGCCTTTCTGGAAAGAAGCACTGGGAGAAGAGCAGTGTTTTCTCCTTTTTGTGGAAAAAAGTTTACTTTTTTCCCTGTTCCCTCTTCCTGCTTCCTCTGTTTTCTTTTTCCTGTAGGAGTGTCATGATATTCAACAATGATAAAAACATATAAAAATGAATCTTACAGAAACATAATTTGAAAATTTGGATCCTATTTTTAAAGATTCTTAATTACATGCACTGTGAGACACCCAGGAGAAATTTTTAAGGAGATGGTTACTGGCTTAAATATTCAATAGGATTGTTTATTTGATGATATAATAATTATTATTACTTTTATTGTTATTATTCCCAAACCCCTTGCATCTAGATCAAGGCACAAGAAAGAGCAGAACCTCTGTCCAGCACTAAATTTTGGTTTTGCTTTCATTATTGACAACAGTACGTTTGGCATGAAAACAAAGTCTGAATTTATGTGGTAGCAATAATTCTGGAGGAGCAGAGGAGGAATTCCGGCTACTTGGTTGTTACCAGGAATGTGACTGAAAATAATTCTCCAGAATGTCATTACTTGTAGTACTCTCATATATAGCCCACCTAAAAGGGCTGAATTAAATACTGCCTCACTTGACAGGAAATCCATAAAGGTTTTAATTTGAGATCTGTGGCCAAATCAGTGCTCATTGTGTCCCTTGCCCAGGGATCCAGTCACAGCAAGGATAACATTTTCATTAGTCTGCTTTAAAAGCTTTAGTTTAGATAAAAGGGAAATCCTGTGCCAGCAGATGGGCTGTGTGACAGGACTGAAGGCAGACAGGGCTGATGCTCCACGTTGGCTCGTGTGCGCAGCACTTTGTGCACTTCATTGTGCATCTTCCCGAGGGAAAACACTGCCTGGCACAACGGGAGTGATCCAGGACTCCGTGCCAGCCCCGAGACTGCGGCTCCTTCCCTGGAGCTGGGCTGGGCTCCTGTGCTTTGTCGTGGCAGGCAGAGGCTCCTCAGCTGCACCAGAGTCTGAGCTCAGCTCTGCTGCTGCCTTTGAATTGACAAAACCTCTTTTCAATCTCCAGAGGTGCTCAGACTTTACTTCTGCTGCCCCAGGAATCTTCTTGGAGGAGATTTTGTTAGAGACAGGTTATATTGCTGAATGCATCGAATCCATCAGTTTGTCTGCTGGGTAGGAACTTCAATCAGGAATATTTGTAGCTACTTTGCTTCTTTACCTGTCTTTCTTCTGCCTGTGATAGTAAAATTATGCCAAGGGATTTTTGTTTTCTTTGTAATAAATATTCCTGTGTTTTTTTCTGCTTTGGAAGCAATGTTGGGAAATCATTTGGGCATCAGGCACTGGGATTGAGATTGCTGAGGAACGTGATTTACTGGTTTCAAACTTCTGCCTAAAGATATATTTGGAAACATTATTTTAGTTAGTGCTTCACCCAATGGGTCACTTTTAACCCATCTGACCCTTTCAAAATCCTATTCTAGGCATGAAATAGAAGTTCTGTTCCCGTGTGGAACTTCAGATTGCGGCACGTTGTTGGTTTAGAATTAACACTGTAACAGGGAGCTGTGGATCTCAATCCTGCAAACTGACCAGGGATGGTTTGGGTCGGGAGGGCCCTTAAGGCCCATCTCATTGCACCCCTGCCATGGGCAGGGACACCTTCCACTAGCCCTGGGAGCTCCAAGCCCTGTCCAGCCTGGCCTTGGGCACTTCAGGGATGGGGTGGCCACAGCTTCTCTGGGTGGAATAGAAACATAAAAGGCAGCAAATCTGTAGCTATAACCCAAGCTACTCCGGGAGAGGGAACTTGCCCCCGAAGTGTCGAGGAAGGAAAAGGCATCTGGATGTGCTGGTTCACAAGGGTGTGGGGTTGCACTTAGAGAACCTGCCTAGTTGCATTTTTCCATAAATTATGGTGCTTCAGCATGCCCAAACCTTTCTTTCTGCAGTGTCTGCTCTCCATTTAGAGGCAAGCTTTTTCTAATGCTTTTAACTTCCGCTGTTGTTTGGGTTGCTTGTTTCTTTTAATCTCTTTCTTTTTAAAAAAATGTTTTCTCCTTTTTTCTTTTCTCTTCCTCAGTATATCTTCCCCTCCTTTTCATTCATGCAGAAGGCCTCTCTTACTGAAGAACTTTGTTTCTCCACCTTTTTTGCGTGTTGCAGGTTACTTTGTCATGGGGTGGGAGTGAGGAACAGCAAGAAAAAAAACGTGGCAATCTTTAGATCTTTATTAAAACCACACTCGGTGAGACTTAACATTTTTAGAAATGCTTTCCCTGAGCAACTGTCACTTCCAATGTTCACTTCTCTAGTCAGAAAGGCATTTTGAGTCCCTTTCATTTTCATAATCTTCATTTAAATGCAGCCCCTTGAACTCTACGAGTGATAATTGGACACATAATTTACTAGTTCTGGAATGCTGAGTGTTTGGCAGTAACAGAATTGGAATGCTGGGAGTCCTCCTTTTTGATCTGGAAAAGATGTGTCTGAGCTTTTCTGTAGTGATTTAAAATGACGGGGATGGTCTTGTTTTTAATTTGCAAATACTGGGTCTTCTTGCAGGTAAGTCCTGTATATAACCTATGTATAAGGTTATATATTGGAAGCAAATCCATAAGCAAAGCTGATCATTTGGAGAGCCTGCATTAGAAGCCTGAGAAATAAATGTGTTCTATATGTAACTGTGTTGCAGTGAGTAGAGCTTAAATTTTCTTTCTTTTATAAGATCCTGATTTTCTTAAGCTTACTGCATGTGTTTAGGGTTTTTTTCCTAATTTGATTTGTAAAATTATTCTGTGTTTCCCAGATAATAGGGCACAGAAAAAAGGACTATTTCTGCCACTGCAGATCAGAGGCCCTTAGCAGAGGCACCAGCTCTGCCGCCAGTTCTGGTTCACAATTGCAGCCCTTGGGCATGAAGTTGTCAGAAACATCCAAGTAATCACCTTATGTGCTTGAAATCTATCTGGTGCTTCCCGAGATTCATCCCTGAAGAGTTGTTGGCAGTGTTTGTTTTCACGCTGGAAATACGAACGTATTTAACAGTTGCATAATAGCGCTGATCCTTTTAAACAAGTTTCCTAAGTCCCCCCTGGAGTGGTCACAGAAGGGCAGGATCAGGTTGGATCTAGGCTGGAAAAGCCCTCCCAGGACATTGGGTCCAACCTGTGGTCAATCCCCACCATCCTCTCGCCCCATTGGTGCCAGTGGGGATGTTCTAGTGATGCTTTTGACCCAGGATAAATGTCCATCTGCATGGTCAGGCTGGAAGACGTATTTCTGTTTGAAAACGTACATTTTTTTGAGAGGTGTGCAGAATTTTTATTTTGATGCTATCATTTGATGCTGTTTATTCAAAGAGCAGTCTCTAAATCTGTTGTGGGAAATGTGCACTTTTTTATAAAAATACCCACCTGTAAATATTGATTATGGTGACTTCTTTGCACTAAATTAAGTGTTCCTCTGCCAGGGCATGAGTCACCTGCCACCCCACAGTTGTCACCCAGGAGTCTGACACTCGTGTTTCCTTTTATAGGTTTGACTTAAACATAGTGACTTACTCATTTCCCTCCATTGCTCTTTCAGAAACTGAGTCTCAAGACATCCTAAAAGCTATGTGTGGATTGTTGAGACATTAAAAAGAGACAGCCTGTTCTTTCTGGAGAGAAATCAGAGGTGTTGGGTTTGAGGGGTCTCCGGTGGGACGGGACAAATAGGCACAGGTGATTCCACATGATCTGTGTGTGTTCCCCTGGGAACAGTGGACTTACCTTGCTGTGTCACCCTGTGCAGGTACTGTGGGGAGTTGTGTCTTGCTCACAGTAGTAAGTGCTGTGTAGGAGCAGCAGTTGGTGCTCCTATAGTTGGTGCAGGAGCTCTGCCCTGGTGCAGGTCTGATCTTCAGCTGCCCATGATTTACTGAAGGCTTCTCTGCTGATGCATAATGTGCTGCTCTGCTACACTATTTACAGTTATCTTATATTGGGTTGAAGGAAACACTAATTTCCTTCCACGGTCTGTGAAAAAAATTGTTGCTTGTTTGGTTTCTGTGAGTGCTCAGGGGCGAGCTCAAAGGGCTTGTTTTGGCTCAACCAAACGTGCAGGAGATTGTCTGCCTTCCTTGGTGGCACCACGTGATGATTTTCCTTCCTCCTGCTTTATTGAGGAAGGGGAATCTGCATTGGTGAGCCAGCATGGCCTGTGAGGGATGGGGAAACAGAGCTGGGACTTTGGAGACCTGACTGATACCCTACAGTAATTAACTGTGTGGTCAGACAGGTCATTTAATGCCCCATTCCTTCCTGTCTTCTCTGGCTTTTCTGTGCAGACTCCTCAGTCTGGTAAATGTTTCTGCTGGAACTGTGGAGTTCAATCAATGCTACGACTCCCAGACACAACTGGAACTAACTCACTGAATGGAAAAGTGTGTTTATTTGCTTTCTTTAATGATGGTAATCACTCAGGTGCTGGTGTCTTATCATTTATTCTCTTCTGATTTACCAACATCATTTGTCCTGAAGTATTGATGCTGTTGAGCCCTCACGTCCATGGAATAGATGCTGGAGATCTGTTTAAAATAACTGGCAATGGATGTCTAAGAAATCCTGTCCCAGTCCCCCTGAAAGACTGAGGGGTAAGCCTTGAGCCAAGGTTCAGGTAGTGCGTTTCAGGAAAAGCTTGTATTTAGCAACTTATGTTGGATTCCTTCTCTTTAGTCTGTGAAGACTTTGATTTATGCCAGCAGTATTTCTTTATGAAATAATGAATGTGAGGTTGTGAACCAGAAGAGTGGGCGGCCCGACCAGCAAAGTGGCTTTAGGGGAATGTTGCTTTCCCGTATTTATGATGTTACAGAGGATGCAAACAAAGTGTTCTCTTTTGCTCTTCAGGCTGGGTTTGTCTGCAGTCTCTTTTCCAAGATCAGCATCCTCTCAAGCACTGTTCACAAGCCTTTAACTCCAAGCAGTCACTGAGATGTGTGTTTAAAAGTCTATGCATGACCAACTGCAGCAAGGCAGGCAACAGTGGAGCACCCTTATGGATCCTTTATCTTGTACTTGTAGAAGGGTCTTGAATCATGATTTGGGAGCTTCAGGTTGTTGACCTGAACTCTGGTGATTTAAGCTGTTACCATTAAATCTGTGATAACCCCTTGGGGGGTGTGTTGATTTGGCATGGCCTGTTTTTTTTGGTAGCAGTAGGGGAAGAAACCCTGGGGGCAGGGGGTGGCACAAGGGGGGTGGCTTCTGTGAGAAGTTGCTAGAAGCTCCCACCATGTCCAACAGAGCCAACCTCTGATGGCTCTGAAGATGGATATGCTGCTGGCCCAGTTAGAGACGTCGGTAACGCCTCTGTGATGACATACTTCAGAAGAAAATCAAAACTGCACGTGCACAATTTTTTCCCCAGGAGTGGGAAGGTGCCGTGGCCACCAGTGTGGCCTGTGGTGAGCCTTGCCCGCCGTGCTGTGGCACAAGGGTGGTGGTGGTGGCTTCTCTCTGCTGTCACCCTGCATGAGGAGAGGCATTAAATGACGCCAGCACCTTGGCAGTGGCACTACCTCGGCACTGGTGGTGGGGCCACGTGGCCGACGGCGAAAACGTGGCAGGCGACTCCCCTCTGCCATTTGATTTCATCCCCTGGATGAAATCAACCTCTTGGCACTGCGGGATCTGCAGGAATGTTTGAATTGGTGGGACCTGTTGACAGTGGTACCTATGGGCAGCAGATTTTCTTCCAGTCAGAGAAGACAAGGAGGTGAGGACACATGAGAGGAAGCAACACGGCGGCACCAAGGTCAGTGGCAAAAGCAGGAGAGGAGGTGCTCCAAGGGCTGGGGCCGAGATTCCTCTGCAAGCCATGGTGTGACGACCATGGTGAGACAAACTGTCCCCTTGTAATGCCTGAGGGCCATGGGGGATGCAGAGATCCACTTGCAGCCCATGGGAAACGTGCTCCCACTGGAGCGGGTGGATGCCAGAGAAAGCTGTGGTCCAGTGGGAGACCCAAATAAAGGGAGAAGGCCCTGCTTCCAGAAATCAACAGAAAAGGCCTTTACTTCCAAACCAGCCTAGCACTGCATCTTGTGGACCAGTAACCCACATCATCCTTTTCTGTGTGTCCTTTTTCCCTGGCCATTACATGTTGTTGTTTTCTGGCTATAACACACACCCAGGCTTCTCACATGGTGTTCTCCATGCAAAACTAATGAAAAATTTTCTAAAAGGTTCCCCAGGCTCTTTCTCTACTATTTTCCTGGTGCTTCATAGGTTTATTATAGCTTAAAATGTTTAGATTATACCCATAAGGAAAGCAATTAACAAAAATCTGTGCATCAATGCATTATAATGAGAGAAAATTAGATTTGTCTTTCATCTTCTTTTCTTTCTGTTTCAGAAAAAGCATAACCTCCTTCATGTTCAAAACAGCCATTTTATTGTCATTTAACTGTGTGCTATGTTTAAAAGCTTTCAATGGTGTTAAAAAAAAATCCCAGCTGTACTGTGAGGAAATACAGATCTTCTCTTTTTAACAAAAAGCATTTATGTCCAGTTTTTAACAAAACCAGTGATTTTTCATTGAAAGATTAGGATAAAAATGCATTCTGTGCTTTGTTTGTGGATTTTCCTGACTGGTAGCCAGAACAGATCCTTACCTTGGAACATCAGAGGATGAGCTAAAGCTTGGAGCTGCACTGGTTTTCCTTGGGGGTAGGAGCAGGAGCAGCATTTCTTGCTTTGCAACATTTGTGTTATGTAATATAAGATCTACATTTCCGTGCATTATCCCCTTCTCCAACATTTAAACAGAAAAATAACCACCACCACCCCCCCCAACAGCAGAACAATCCTCTCCTTGGGGTCTCAGTGATTTTGTTCTTCTTGATGCAGAGTGAATGTCAGAATGAGAGACACCAAGTGACAGTTTCCATGAATATTACTCAAGCCTCATAAAACTGAATATTCATGTGTTTATAGCACTGGAATGGAGGAGAATTCCCAGATACAGAGCTGTGACTGACCAAATAAATGCCCTGCAGGCAAAGATAAGATTATCCCTGAACAATGAGGAAATTTCAGCTGTATTTTGGAGCTTCCTGCAAGTTGCATTTCTGTCCTGTTGGCTGTTTCTCTGTGTTGAGGCAGCACCTTCTGTGAAGGACAAACTCCACAGCTCATTTATTTGGGGTGTTCCAGCTACTTGTGTTTGGAAGTAGTTGGTGCTCCAGTGCTGGGCACAGATCACAGGCTCTTCCAGAGGGTTCTGAGCACTCCTCTCCATGCTGCTGGGTTTTCTCTGGGCTTTTCTGAGCTCGCTGATTTTCTGTGTAGCTCCAGCCCTTCCCAAGGCTGTGAGAGTCACATCCAGGTATCAATAGTATTCCAAGTCATTCTTGAGCTTCCAGTGTAGCTCCCTCATGGCTTTTATTTATTTACCTCCCAAAAGCCCTGATACCTTTGCACAGCTGGAAAAAGCCTTGTATTAAGGTGAGTTCCCAAACTGAGGTGACCTGTGTGATGCTGCTTAACACACAAGCTTTAAATCCAGGTTTAAATACCAAGAATTTCCTAATTTCCTCTCCCAGTCCTACCCTGCAGTGCAGAACTGTCTGGATTCTGTGTGAGACACTGAGCTGATCCTTCCTGCTGCTTCTCCTGTGTCTCCCACTTTGACAGTATTGTGTGTTGTCTCCCTTCTGCAGTCCCAGCTGGTTTAACTGGATTTCTTTCCCTTTTTCACCTTTCAAACTTGCTGCAGAGCAGGGGAGAGACTGTCACCTGTGTTGTGCTTGGAGAGGGAATGCTTTGCATAGCCATTTTTCCAGAGCCAAGAAAATAAATCTCTATTAGCACAGCAATCTGTCCTATGTCTGGATAAATGACCTGAGAGAGCAAATCCTGTACTCTGTCAAGCGTTCTTGGTGTCAAGGTGTCAAGGCACCTTGTGTCAAGACCTCTGGATAATTGATTTAACTTTGGCTGGGTTTTGTTAGCATTTCATTTGCCCATCAAATCTGTGGGCATAAAATGTAGATTTGGGGGCACTAGAAGGACAGTGTTAAAACTAAAACCAAGCGGTGTTCCTCAGCTTTTTCCAACCTTTCTCCATTTAAAAATTTTAAATTTAAAATTTTAAGGTTTAAAAATTGCAAGACTTGCTTGAAAACACTTGATTTTTTTAATTGTAGCAGCATAAAGTAGTTTCTTAGAAAGGAACGCTTGGGAAAGGAGATACACGACATTTTGTAATAATGAAGGAGTGAAAGAACGGAAAGAAAAATATGGTTAAGAGGTTGTGGAAGGGCTGAAGTGACAGCAGGACAGTGAAGGATGTGAGTGGGAAAGCAGGGTGATAAGGTGGAGAGCAGGAAACAAAGGATGAGAACTTGAAAAAGAGAAAGCACTTGAGTAGGAACCTGATGAAGTAAAGCAATGAAGAGATGTGAAGAGCAGGGAGGGCAAAGTGAAAGTTGGATGTCAGGTTTTGGGGCATTTGATATGGCTTAAAACATAAGTAGAGGAGGAACGATTCTGAAAATATCTTCTAATAATAGGAGAGCAAGGCAGAGGTCATGAGGAGTCATTTAGAGATGCTTTCCTGTGCAGTAGTGTCTGTGTGGAGTCCAGCTTCAGTCAAATGAAGCTTCCTGAAGGATTCACAGACTTCACCTCCTGGGATGTATGCCCGGACTTCCTCATCAGTCCCAAATCACTGATCTCTGAGGAAATAGTGCACATTCTTTTATGGGTTAATGTGGAGAACTTGGCATGCCTTGCACTGAGTGCAAGCTCTTGAGAGGGTTACACAGGCAGTTTTGGGAATGTTTGAGTAATCATTACTCTTCTTGACTTTCAACTCCCTGCTTTTCACAGGGAGGACATCAGCGACATCCTTTACTAGATGAAGTACTTGGATGCTGAATGTGGAGAAAGAAGCTTTAACTGCCTGCACATGATTAGAAAGAATAGAACTGGGAGAGTGTACAGATGGAGGTTCTTAAACCATGGTATCTGCAAACTTTAATGTTTGAACAGGCAAAACTGTAGCCCTGTTTCAGAGAGGGTCAGTCAGAGTGAAAGGAGAATGATAGCTGTGATAAGAGCAGGCAGTGACACAGAAGACAGAAATTCTCTCTTTGCAACTGTCTTGGGGGACATTTTAAATAACAGCTTTCATCCAGGAGGGGACTGAGGTGAGATAGAGGCAGAATTATTGCAAGAGCTATTACAGTATATTCCTGTGAGTCAAATCACGGTTCCCTAATATAAAACCAGAGCAGCTCATTGCCAGCTTTACACCTGGGGAAAAAGCAAACTGGAGTCCTTTGTAGGACTGTGTATTTAGACGACGAGTGCCTGACAGCTACACCAGAGATGCTTAATGCAATTCCTTGCTCTTCCACAAGGGAAGCTCCCTGCTGTGCAGGTGTGGAGTCGGGTTACTCCTGTTGCAGAGGAAGGATTGTGCAATCCCATGGGATACCTTCCTGCAGCCTCAAGGTGCACTGCTCTGGTGGTCTGGACTGTCCACAGCGCTCACAACCGACACACGTTTTTCAGTTCATATGGCAAAAGAGAGGATCAGCTTGTACTTAAAGAGTGGTCGGGCTGAAAAGGGTCTTGGGGAAATGTGGAATGATGCTCAGAAAAGAGAGGGATGGACAGATGGGGGAAGCATTTGAAATTTTTCAGCTTCTGTGCAGTCTCCTCTGGTTATAGATACATGGATGCTCAAATGACTTGCAAGATGTTCTTTCTGGTTCCTTGCTAGTGCAGAGCTCCTGCCCTGGAGAAGAAGCTGCTCTGTGAGTTGCTGTCTTTTGGGGGCCAGATGCTGTTACCTGGGGGAGCTGTGACCTGGGGGCAATGAAATGTGTCTGTGCTGCTGCCATTTGATCTGTTCCCCCAGTGCTCGGACTTTGTTGCACTCTCAAACTGTGGCTCTCCCTTATGGGCCCCTTCTATCATCCAGCTTTAATGAACAGAGTTTCCCTCTTGGCCATAAGTTTTAAGGGTGGCAGAGCTCTTCACAGCAGTGTCAGGAGCTCAAACACCTTTTTCCCTGAGTGGCTTCTGCTTCTCCCTGCTGCTGAATCTGCTCCTATTTTCTCCAAGGCTGAAGAAACCCAGACCTTGTGTATGATAATTACTGTGCTTGCTTCCCTCTCTCACATCTCTGCTCTTCATCCCTCAGGAGTTTTTCTTGTCCTTGTAGCTTATCTTGCACTTTCTCTAGGCTCAGTGAGACAAGTTTTCAAGGCTTAAGCCAGGTGAAAACAAGTCCAAGGAATGAGCTGCTCCCGAGCAGCCATGACACTGATGATCTATTTCTCTGCAGTGAACTTGTGAAAATGTAGATTTTTAACAAAGGTTGCCGCTTCCTTTGCACTGCAGAATTCTCTTTTGCCATGCCTAAGATGCTTTTGAGGGGATATGTCTGAGTGCTTGCTCGTTCCCTGAGGGCTGAGGGATTATGGCCAGTGCTGAACAGAGCAGGTGGATCACACACGGAGACATACCTTGGGCACAGCACCACAGGACAAGCACGTACTTGTCCTGAGCAGCAGCTTGCTCAGACTTTGGGGGAGGAAGAAAGGCAGTGTGGGAATGCTGGAATTACTCATCTAGTTGCTCCACAAGGCTGGTTTCCCTTTACCCTGGAATAAGGTTTTGCTAACAGTAAGTTGCAGGGGGTACCTGTTTCTTCTTCTGGCAGGGATTCCACCAGTGAAGATTGTGGTTCGTGACTTAAAAACACATGCTGTGTGTGCCACGCAGGACTTGGAGCCAGGTGGAGGCTCCTTAGCTTCCTCTTTGTGTGCTGTGTCTGGTCTGAAGTCTGAGTATCCTACTGGAGCTTGACACTTGTGCATTTTGTAATGCAAACTCAAGAGAAAGGGTCTGAGTTTTCAGTGTGGTTTTGACTCTGGAGTGTCAGCCTTTGCAACACTAGGGTTGTGCAGGAGTGCCACAGATGGTGCCAATGTCTTTGCACAGGTACACCACCTGATGACTCAGCCTTGCTCAGGTTTTAGGAGGGGGAGGTGGGACTCTCAGTTCCATGTGTTTGCTTGGCATCTCTGGCAATGACTGTGCTTCTGAGTGTTCCTTTTGCAGCCTGTGTTGTAGCCAAAACTGCATCTGACACCTTTAAACACAAGTCTTGCTTGGGAGCTTAAGATGTCCCACATTGTGTACCCAGTGTGAATGGAGCTTGGTCTCCACATCCCAGTCACCCTTTTGCTGTGAGGTGCTTGCAGGGCTGGGTTTTCACGGAGATCCCAAATTGTTTCTCCTCTCCTTCCCCTGATAAACACACACACTCTGCAGTTTATGAAATCAGTGACACACCTGCAGCAGATTGGTGCAGGAAGGAGTTCAGCAGGACAGAGGTGTGGAGATGCAGTAACTGTCCTGGAGGTGCAATAATGGGTAAATGGCCCTTAAGATGATTAACTGGGAGATGTGCAGCAGTGGCAGGACACTTCTATTTAAAGCAGAGCCTTGGGCGTAGCTCTTGCACAGGAGGATGTGCAGGAATGTCCCTCTGGACAGGGAATGGGAGGTGCCTGCTCAGCACTTTTGCCTTCCTATGGGAGCACAGCTGCAAACAGCCCTTCAGGGGCTCATCCACACCTAGCTGTGCCTGAGAAGCCTCTGATGTGGGCACAGCTTGAAAGGCTTTTACATGTGTTTTGTCAGTCACAAAGTGCAGCCTGGTTTTCTCTTTCTTGTGCTGTGATTCACCGAGTCCTTCTGGTATAAAACCACCATTTTTCATACAAAATTACGTTAAACTGGCCCTGAACAATTGCCCTCTGTGGCTGGGGGAGGGAAACGTCCTGTCATAATCCTCAGGAGAGAGCAGTTTGTGACCTATATCATTAATTAGCAATGAGATAGTTCTCAGCTTGGGCAAGCAGCAAGATTTTCTTTTAAATATTTTAGTTTCTGAGTCCAGCAGTCCAGTTGGTCTTTGTCTCCAGAACTTGCTTCAGTGCAAGCACCTCAGCTAAAACTGTGGTTGTAAAACACCTTGTAAGAATGGTAGTGCTTCAAATAATTTACTCAAAAATTTTTATGTCTTAACATGGAACTATTTTCACATTAAACTAATTTACTTTTGGAAAAAAACCCGATCCTACAGTGTTTTATCGTGCATACATTATTACTGGCAATCCATTTTTAATGAAAAATTATGCAAAGAGCAAGGGAGGAAGGCTTGTAGCATCCTTGGCCTTTCTCTGCCTAGATAGAAAAGGTTATATTTAAAATCCTCTCTTGCCTGGCACTTTTGTCTTCTTAAATGGAATAGTGTTTAAACTCAGAGAAGCTATCAAAGGTGGAAGGAAAGTACTGGCAGAGGTGAGAAGTGGTAAAGAATTGCATAATCCTGTTCCTTAAGTGGTTGACAGAAATTTCTGTTAGGAGAGAATTGTCTGAAACAGAAGTTGCTGTTGCAGCTTCCCAAAATTTATTTAGGTGGTAGAAAGCTGAATCATGATGTAATCCAATTATCCGTGTTAGCTCTATCAACCTGAAGTCAAATAAATTGGTCTATGGGTGCAACCATGTCATAGAGCAGCTTTCCAGGTTGGAGACTTGTTTTGAATTTGATTCTCAGCCACCCCCTCTTACTCCAAGGATTTAGAGGTGAAATGTTTCCAAGCCAATTGCTAATTCAACAGCAAATTAGAGCTTGCAGTTAGCGGTACTTCTCTGCTCTGCTCTCCTCATTGAAAAAAACGGCAACAAACCCCCAGTTTGAGTCACACTTTTTAGTTTTGTTATTGTGATAATTCAAGCCCTAAGTAGAGGGAAAGCAAAGCTAACTGGAGAGAGATCTTGTCTGCATTAGAAAAATGATCCATTTGTGTCAAAACTTACCTCCAGCAGAAAGAACGCAGCTCATGTGCAGGAAACCCGTGAGGTTACATCAAACCACAGCAACTTTGGGCCTGGTTGTCTAAGAGATGTCTTAAAGACCTTTTTAGATGTAACACTTGGACATGCACAGTGGTGTTCCTAGTAACTGGTGACTTCTAGCTAGCTGTGAAGCAAAATCCTTATTACTGTTCAGTTGTCCAGTCCCAAGCTTTGGCCTTGGAAAAAGGCTGTGCTGCCCTGAAAAAGGTACAGATAAAGAGCAAGAGAGGCTCTGGCCTTGGCAGGTTGGCAGCTTAAGTGCAGGAGGGCAGGTAGCTCTGGGTGAGGAGCTGGCAGGAGGAGCTGGAGGTGGGATCTCAGCATGGAGACACGGGAACAGCAGCAGGGCACAGTCCTCTGTGGTGCCCCCAACACCTCCCTGTGCAGGGGGTGCATGTGCTCAGTCTCTCTGCACCTTCTCTCTGCTTGTCAGAGGTTCTGGGTAGTTGGAAGAGTCTCATGGAGCTGTAGTGAATACATTTCCCTATTTTTTCCCCCCAGCTGTTTCTGCTCCTTTAAGCAGGGTAGTAGACCTTAAGCTGTGGCAGATGCTGTGTGGACAGTGTCTGTTGTGCTTTTATACTTTATCTTCTGAAGTGACAGCTTTGGTTTTGCCTTGGTTCTGTTTCATTCGGCTTGGATTGAACACTGTTCACCAGGAACTGTGGAACTGGGATTTAGCCTCACTCCTTTAAGAGGAGGTTTATCTTCTCTCTGTGATCCCCTTAGGGTGCAGTATTTTATTGTAGTACACCTGAGTGGAGAATTTCCCCAGGGTTTCTCACCTTGTGTTCTCATTCTGTTGGTGCTTTGGCGTCTTGGACCACCGGGGACCTCTGCCCTGGCTCTGTCCCCAACACTTCATGCAAGTCCTTCACTTCTCAGTGTGCTTCTGTTTTCTCCTGTCTTGGAATTCGAAATAACTTCCCCCACTCAAGTCAGAGAAGTCAAACCCACCAGTTGTGGTTTATAATCCCTGGGATGAATCCACCCAGTATCCCTTGGTCTCTGTCACTGGGAGCTCAGCTGAGGGGTCCAGGGTCAGGAAGGGGGTTGAAACAGCTTCTGCAGCCCAGCAGCCACTGATGCAAAATTAGAACAGCTTTTTTTTTCCTAAATGGACATGTTGTTTCCAATTAAGTTCTTCTATCTTTAGGTTGTCCCATTCCTGCATGTCTGTTTTGGTGAAACAAAGAAAAATTAGCATTGGGAAAGAGGGATTTGGAAAGGATCATTAAGCTTTCTAGGCACAGAACGGGTATAACCTGTTTGACTTTGCTCAGCTTTGCCAAGCTTGAATCTTCTCTGTCTCCTGTAAGTGCTGAGCTCATGCTTGGCCTGGCTGTGTCCTTAGGCATCAGGGCTGATGAAAGGGGTTATTGTCACTCAGTTATACAGCATTTAGCAAGCAGCATGATCCAACTATTACAGACTTAAAAAGAACAGTTATATGGACTGTTCTGTATAATTTGGGGTTGTGCAGCCTCTTCTGTTCAATTTTAAACAAAAAGGTGGGTTTTTTTGGAAATCTTTTTGTCTTTCTGAACTTGGTGCCTTGCTGAGTCCAAAAAGCATACAGAATTTCACCTCCTCAAAATCTTCATTTACACTGATAACCCTCAGCATCCTACTGAGCTGAAAGGAGCTGTGTGCAAAACCTTTAGATTTCACATGGAGTTTCCATGGGCTGCGGCCGGACAATATCCAGTATTGCTACAAATTCTAGCTTGTGCCTTCAAGCTTCAGGCAGGAGTAGCAGTGATAACAATGCCGAAAATCTTGAGCCGTTTTGCAGAAGTGAGAACAGCTCTGCGTTCTGTACCAATAGAGAGAGATTAAAATAACTTGATGAAGGTCACACAACAAGCTGATGGCCAAGCCAGGACTGAGGGTCATCCATCATCCAGGCTTTCCTCTTTATTTGCTGGACCTCAGTGCCTCGGATGGAGAGCTCATCGTTCTCACTGCTGCACTGGTGGTCTGGTGAAGGATTTCAGTCTTTTAATGGGATCTGAAAGTCGGGTTGTAATAATTATTTCTCATTTCTGGTTTGGTGTGTGAACCAGAAATTGTAATAGCAGTTTTTACACAGCTCCTTTTACGGTTGCATAAACAGAGAAATAAATTAAGGCTTACGGGTCTCCTCTGGGAACGCAGCAAATATTACCCTGTTTTCCAAAAGGAGGAAGCAGAACAACAAACACATTTATGTGATAGATCCAAGGTTAACCAGTTGGCGGAACTGGGAATAACTCCTGCTCGTGTGGTCCTAACTGGTCACTTGTTTCAGTGTTATTTAGGGGTCGGACCCTGCAGAGCAGGTGAAAAGATCCCTGCGTGGATCCGAGGGACGGGGACGGATGTGCTCAGAGACGCCTTTTCATCCTGCAGCCGGGAAAGGGTTACCGCTGAAATGCCTGTAGCAGCCTCAGGAAAACATGAATCGGTGCTGCTGAGGGAGCGCAGGATGGGAGCCCAGACCCGCGAGCTGCCTTGTACTTTTCCCTTTTTAAACACCCCTTTTTAGGGGGGTTAAACCCGGCGCTCCGGAGCATCGCAGCGGGGCCGGCGCGGGGGCAACCCCAGCCGCTGCCCCCTTCCCTTCCCCCGGCAGCTCCATCCCGCTGCTGCCGCGGCTCCGTACGTGCTCTGTGTGCTCTGTGTGCTCTGTGCTCGCTGTGTGCCGTACACGCAACATGGAGGGAGGGACCGGCGCCGCCGCCGCCTTCCCCGGCAGCCGCCCGGCCGCGCTCGCCGCGGCCACCGCCGGAGCCGGAGCCGGAGCCGGGAGCGGCCTCGATGGATCGCACAGGTCAGTGCCAGCCGGACCCTCGGGGCGCTCCTCCGGGACCAGCCTCCCTTCCCCTCCTTTATTTGAGCCCTCATGGCGTGCTGAGACCGTGTCTCCGAGGAATGCAATCGTTTCACACTCGGTCAGAGCCTAATAAAAATGTAGAGCGGGGTTAAGGAAGGCAAGCGTGGGGTTTGCACGCGGCGAATGCGAGTTCATTTTAATATTTGCTGTGTTTAAACCCATGTAAATGACTGCGTGCCTTAAGTGGTTGAGCAGCGTTTGAATGGAGAAAGGTTAATTGCCTGCTTCAGCCACATCACGCTGTGTAGCTGCCACCAGCATGGAGAAAGCAGACAAAGTCTGATTTTGCATCCAGTCCTTTTTGTGACAGCAGTCCTTGAGGCATTTTCGGGTAAAGTGCGTAGAATGCGGTTATCAGCATGACAGAAAATGCATTTTTTTCTATTAAAAAAAATGTACTCTATCCTGTGCATAGCAGAGAGGAGCACACAGTGTGTACTTGGTGTGAAAGCAGCAATAGTCACAAGGGCTCTGTGCTGAGTGTATTTTTTTTTTCCCTTTCTAATGGATAACTAAGAGCTGTTGATGGGATATGGGTTTGGGAGCAATAATTCTGGAGGGCCAGGTTATCATGTGTGTGTTGTTAAAATTCCTGTGGAATGAGGCAGTGCTGATTATCTTCAGAGCAAATAATGTCCTTCACCGTGGGCTCCGGTTTGTTTTGTGCTTGATAGGAAGTATGCCTGGTGCTGGTGCAGTTCAGTTGGGATTTTCTACTTCAGGACTGAGAGTGAATAAATATTTACTGGTGAGGAAAAAAGAAGGGAACTGTGGGCCCAGTATCATTTAAAATTTGCTGTTGCCACCTACCTGGGTTACAGATCAAGGCGGTTTTACCACACCAGAAGTTATTTATGAACCAAGGTGCCAGAAGCTGGAGATGCAGGTTCTTAGTTCACTGTTTAACACATTATCAACAAAGTCGTGGTAATTTATGGTGACTCCTCCTACTTCGCTTACACTGCCAGAAACCGAAGGAGAGTAGCCCACATCAGGACTGCAAAATTTCTTTGAATTTGTCTATGCTTTCTTTCTTCCTTGAAGTATTTATCCTTAGGAAAGCTGCTGCTGGGTATCTGCTCATTGTTTGACTTGGGCACTGTGAGAAAGGTAGTTGGAAAATTTTGGTTACACTTACTTGGAAACAAAACTGTATTTAAAAATTAACTGTGTCTAGTGTGCTAATGCTGAAGGCTTTACACTCCCCAGCTTCCTTTGTCATGGAAAAAGCACAAAATGCAGTATATTTGCAATATGTTGTTACCCAGGGATAGAGGCACATCCTTGCCAGAGGGGATTCTGTAAATAGGAGCTACAGGATTTGTGTTTGGTGTGAATTCCCTTGGGAATGAGAGGTCTGATATTTGTGAAAAGCTGGAAATGTCAGTATGTGCAGGCTGAGGTTTCTGGCTGAAGACAGACAAAGTTTAGCAGTGGTTTGATAAAATCTATGCAGTTTTTCTCCAAATGGATCTTGTCATCCATGCAGATTAAATAGGTTTTAGTTCTGGCAGTGACATCCCCTTTTTTGTCACTTGTGCAGAGTCCAGAGTATGACTGAAGTCAGGATGAGCTTATTAAGGTTGGCTGTCTGAAGGCAGATCTCCTGCTCATGTCCTGCCTTTCAGCATAGAGATAAAATTGGTATTGTCTTTTAGAAGCAAAGCTTGCATTTAACAGGATTATAGGAGTATTTTTAACTTCCTGCTCTCACTCCAGTGCTCCTGATGCATGCTTGGAGTGCGGGGAGTTTGCTGGTTATTGATGTCAAAGTGAATGTGCTGTGCTGATGCAGATTTTCTTCAGGAAAAAAACATCCTTTTCCAAGTGGCACATCAGAGGGCTGCAGAGTCCTTGCCCTCCCCACCACAGTGGCTTTGGGGCTGGAGGGAAGAGGGACAGAAAGCAGCAGTGGTGAGCTCATGTCAGGACAGTGGTTGGGAGGACAGGGGCAGAGCAGAGCCATGGATGTTCCCGGGATGGGGAACATCTTCTGAGCCAGGCTGGGGGATTGATGTTCAGAACTGGTGCTCGGCGCAGGCAGCTCAGGGTGACTTGGGTGTCACGGTGTGTCCCCTTCTCACGGCTGAGCTGCCTCTCCTCCTGACCTCTGCACGCCCTCCAGCTCCGGCACACAGCTTTCCCAGGCTCCAGCCCCTGGGGATGCTCTCTGTGGAAAAAAAAAACGCATTTTTTCTTATGCAAGGAGGGGACAGTTTTATCAGACTGTTAGTGAGCATGTCCTTGGCTCCCCCGGGCCTTCTTGCAACAACCAGGGTAACAATGTCCTGTGTGACATATCCTCAGTATTTATATCAAAAATACAGAAATAATCCTTTAATCCCGCTTTGTCGAGCAGTTTGGTTTAATCTTTCTTTGTGTTGAACTGTGTTTCTCCTTATTATTCGATACTTTATGAAAACTTTATGCTCTGGTGTCAGTGACCACAGTTTAATCTTTTGATAGTCTGCTCCTGATAGTTGTCATTAAAGGGAATTACATCTGTCAGTTTTCACCTATGTTAAAAAAAGGAATGTTATTCCCAGCTTCCATTCAGTTATCAGCCTGAAGAAAATAGGNCATCTGTCAGTTTTCACCTATGTTGAAAAAAGGAATGTTATTCTCAGCCTGAAGGAAAGAGGAAAAAAACCCCACAGAATCTCTGGTGAAAAGGAGAAATCAGGTGAGTTTGAAATGGTGGGCATGATGGACAGAAAGCAGAACTGGGATGGGATCTGAACTTCCCAGTCCTGAGGATAAAGACCAGGCAGCTCATTAGCTGTTGAGTCAGGGCAGGGTAGGCTCCAGTGTTTCTTACTGTGAAAACAAAAAACCAGGAAGATAAACACCTTTTGTGTGTTTTTTTGAATATTGGGTATAGTGACAGGATGCAGTGGCAGGGGCTGAGAAGGAGTGGGAATTTCTAGAATTCCATCCAGCTCCTTAGGGTGGAGTGGTGCAGCTGCTCACTCTTGTGTATTTGAAGGAGGTTGTGTGTACTGTTTCTGGAGCTTGCAAACATCCCTGGATTGGGGATCCAGAAAGAAGGTGAAGTATAACCCTCAGCACCTGGGTGCATTTCACACTCCCAGCTGCTCCTTTTGCTGATGGGAAGATACAGTGTGATTTAGAGTGGGGCTGATAGGAGAAGGAGGGTAGGAATTTGAACTTGGTACCTTGCTCTAAAGCGTCATTTGTATTCCGGCTCCTCTTACGCCCCGTGTTCACTCCTTCTCAAAGTGTGACTGTGGAATTAGTTATCCCAGGACCTCTGGAGACATGCTGGAGTCTAACACCTGCTTTCCCGTCAGTTGCCTTTCCTTATGCCATCTGCATTTAATCTAGTTGGCTTCCTCCTCTGGGTAAAACAGCAGTAAAAGTGCTTGCTAAAAGATCTGTTCCATTTTTCCTTCAGTCTGGTCTGAGGAGCTTTGTGGTGGCTGTATTGGGCAGAGCCAGGCATGCCCAGGAACAGGCTGGATGTGCTGGATCATCTGTGTCAGATTATTGCATTTATAAAGGGTTGTGCCTTGCCTCTCCCGTCAGCAGGTCCCACGCCTGACTAAACTCCTGGAGCATCCAGAGGTGACACAGCATTGCTCCTTGGGTTACAGACTTACTCCAGGTTCACTCTGAGGCTCCTTGGAGGTCTAAATTCTCCAGTTAATCCAGCCTGGGGAAGGACTTCTAACCTGATACTTCCCGTGATGTTAAAGACCAGAAGGCCCTCGTTCATTAGCATTGACAAGAGTTTAACTCAGCTTCTTGTTTCTTGCTTCAGACAGTTCAAGCTGGGGGCAGTTTTAGCTGGAGGATCACGTGGCTTTTCTGGAATAAGAGACGATGTTTTCCTGGACACAGAGCTGATACAGGGGCAGCCGTGATGGTGGTTCCTTTCTCCCAGCAGATGGATTTGGTGCAGTGTGCAGCCCTGGTGGGATTTAACCACCCTTGGAAGGGGCAATTCTGTGGCTGTGACTCTCCACAGGCTCCGGATCACCGGGTACACGTCCCTGTTCTGAGTGTGACACTAACGAACACCAGCAGGCTAGGGTTTCTCCCTTGCATTGTGCATAACACAGAGATTTTCCTACTCACAGGGCTGTTGAATAGTCAAGGATTTCTCAACAGTTTTTTCCCCCAGAGTTTATAAATTAGTGCTTCAAACCTTGTTCAGGACTGGAATGTGGCAGGTGAGATTTCAGCCCTTAAAAGGAGTATTTTAACTGTGCAAACAGGCTTGATTTTCTGTCCCCTTGTTTTCATTTGTGTATTTCAGAAGGCTTTGTCCTTTTAAAAGTGAAACATAACAAGATACCACATAAACCTTTTTCAGAAATAATAAATACAATATTTCCAAGTCTTTTCAGTCTGCTGTTCTCTGTGCATTTGCTCTTACTGATACTTCAGTGGAATAGCTTTGCTTGCTGTATGAGATAAATGTAATTTGTCAATGTGCATTGTATCTCTTTGCAGTGTCACTGTGCTGGCTTCTGTTTTGGGAGTGTAAGTGTGCTGGGCCAGTGCATGCCATGCTTTTTAAAAAAAAAATCCGTGAAATACCCAGCTATTTCAAGTGCATATTCCTACAGTGGATCTGTGAAAATCTGTTTGTGTTCTAGTAAATATGTGCTAGGAGAAAGCTTTTGACAACCCAAAGTCTATGCAATTGAGAGTCAAAAGGTAAATAAAAAGATTATTTGACTGCTTGGTACATTTTTTTTTTTAATTCATGGTTTCTGAGCAAATCTCGTAATTTGGAGCGATGGGAAAAGGGGCCATGTCCAGATTTTCATGTTTTCCTTTAGCAGAACTTTGAATGGCATCAAGCACCCAGCAAACCCCTTGCTACAGGTGAAATAAGAGTGGGTTTTGACCTTGGACATGTGTTCTAACAAATTTGATACCAGGTATTGGATTCTTGGGCACTCTCCTGTGAGGAATAAAGGCAGTGACTCCTCTTCACATACTTTTGCATAAGCAAAATCTACTGTGAAACCAACTTGTGGTGGTGTCAGCCCAGGGAACAGCCAGAGTGTAGGAGCAGATCTGAGCCTTTTCAGCTGTTAAATTGGTCTTATTTGGAACACTGAGAGGGGAGCAGGCTGGCTGGAGGACTTGCCTAGCCAGAAACAAGGCATGGCTTGTGAAAAATAGAACAAGAAGAGAAAACTACGCTGATGTCCTCATCTTGCAGGATGTCATCTGATGCTCAGTGTTGACAGGTTCCTTTAGAGGGACTTTCCCAGCTCTGTGTGGTACCAGGGGAGCTGCTTCTGAGTGAAAACACTTAGATTGTAATGGGCTTGGAATCTCCATTCCTTATTAACCATGGGGGAAACAAGGCCAACACACACCAGGTATCAATCTCAGAGGATGGTCGTTCTTAAATCCTGGTATTTGTGGTTGCAAAGAGCCGCTAAATTCGTGCCCAGAGGGTTAACCAAAGCTCTGTTGACTTTTTTCATATACAAACTAATTTGTTTAATACTGCCACGGTTGCTAATAGCTGTTTGCAGGAGCAATATAATGAGATTAACAAGCCTCTGATCACTTCCCATATCTGATCCTCAAATCCCCCTGGGAAGCTGTGGAAGTGTCAGAGCTCTGCTGCTCACGTGTGGGGGCTGCTCTGGCAAAGCCCATTGTTGTTCTTTGTGGCACATGTTGGGATGTAGTTGCTGGGATGATGGAGGAGCTGAGCTTCCATCTGCAGCCTTGGAGCCAGCGTGAGTTTGGGAAACAGCAGAGCTGCCGAGGCTGCCAGCCAGGGGTTCATTATTGGAGAGAAAAGACAAACACCCCCTCCTTCCCCCTGCTGGACTCCGGGGAGGGGAGCGAGTTTCATACGGATATAATTATGCTACTGGAAAAACTGCTGTGACAGCTCCCAGCACCACAAGTGGAGTTCTTGTGGGGAAAAAGCCCTGTTAGACATACCAATTCCTTCCCTTTTCTCCCATTAATGTGGTGTGCAAGCGCGCTGTTGTCCTGGAGCGCTTGAATCCTTGCCTTGGCTTCCCTTACCAGCTTCACCCTAAAAAAGTTGGCTGTTTCCAGTGAAGTTTGTTGTTTTCAAAGGACACACTTCATGGTCTGGTTTAGGAATGCGAATGGACACCTGAATTGTATTTTCCCCTGCTTACGAAAGCATCCATGATTGATTGCTTCTGCGTGCAAAATGGGAAGCTTTTTTCTTTAAAACAGAACCAAAATGAAGACCTCTCATGGTTTCTGTGTGCATGTATATGTGTATGCAGCACAGAATGAACCAAAATTCCAACTGAGTATTGATTCTGAAGCTGTGTTGTGCTCCTGGGCTTTGTTTATGCAGTGGTTTTAGCCTTGTTGTGGTGACAGCAGTTTTCTTACATACTTCATGGAAACCTGCCCGAATCTCTGTGATCTCTGTGTGGGACATCTCCCCAGCTTACAGCCCTTTCTGTGCAAAGTCCCTGCCTAATTTTTAATTAATTTCCCCCAATTTCCCAGTGGTGTCTCTGCAGTTGACAAAAAAAGGCTTTTCCTCAGTTCTGGAGTGGTAGAACCTTGGCGGAGATGTTGCTTCTTCCCTTGTGTGCAGGACTGATGACTTGCAGAAATAATACAGCTTTTCTCCACTCCTCAGTGTTAACAAACATTGGAGACACACGAATCACACAAAAACCTTTTCTCCAGCAAATGTCCCTGTGTTTGAGCACATTCTCACTTTTCAGTGCTTGACCACACATGGAACTTCTCAGGAGCAGCTGCTCATAAATAATTCCAGATGCCAACAGACCCTGAATACAATGTTCTGTTTTGTATGGAGCCTGTTTGTGTTGACGTTTTCCAATCCCTTTTCTTGCTTTTTATGCTCAGGATCATCTCTCTGCTTATTTAAAATACATATTCAAGACACTTTTAAATCTCACAATTCACAGACAAAAAGGCAAAACTCCTTTTATTTGTTGTTCTGTTCTTCTCTCCATTTGGGGCTGGTAGACAGAAGGTGCTTGGCTGCTGCTGTCACTGTCCCTTTAGCAAGAGCTGTGGGATTTGCAGGGTCTGCACAGCTGTTGGGTGTGCAGGCAGCATCAATCCTGGCCTTGGCTTTGCTGCTTTATGAATTTCGGGAGAGAACTTTATCCCCCTGAGAATTTGTTACTCAGTTCAGTGCTCAGGTTGTTACTCAGTTCAGTGCTCAGGCAAGGGAAAAATGTGAGCCACTTGACCAAAGGACTCTGTGAAGATAAAGATTTCCCTTCCAGGACTATTGACTCCAGCTCCTTGAGTCTAATTTTCCCCATTTCTCCTGTCTCGTTTGGCGGGGGGATGCCAGAGCAGGAATGGTTACAAACACTGTGAATTGGTTTCAGAGGAGCCGACGTGCAGTCAGCGAGCAGTGGAATTCGTGCTTGACTGCGCTGCCCCAGAGCAGCCAGGGAAGCCCCACAAAGCCGGGGCTAGGAGTGCCTGCTGGAGCCCGTGTGGGGAGCAGCAGGGGCTGGGGTGCCAGCTGGGATGCAGCTGCTGCAGGATCTGGCTCCTGCTGTTGGCCCTGCCAGCCCAAGCGCTGAGCAGTCGCCCTTGGCCGCGGGCACAAAGGGCGTGCGGGGCTGGAGGGATGGGCTTTGAACCTGCTGCTGTGAAGGTGACTTCTGCGTGGGTTCAGAAAGCCAGCATGGGTTAATTTGCAGCCAGAGGACCCAAAAAGGAGTGTGTTTGTGCAGGATGAATGGCTCCACGGGTTATCCATGGCTCTGCTCCCCGTGCTCTAGCAGCAATGCGCTTCAGAACCAGTCCTACCTCCTGGAGCCCAACCCTGTGAGAGAGTGTGCTACCACTTAGGGATTTTACCACACACTTCTCCTCTGGATTCTGTGAAGACAGGCTTAATGACACATGAGGAATGCTCGAGAATTGCAGATTTCAGTGACTTTAGAGCAATGGTGAAAGCACTGCCGCTTCATGGGGTGGGAACCTCCTCCTGGGCCTTTGCAGCACTTTCTGCTCCTTTGAGCAGTAGGAAGGGTGTTAAAAATGATGTACTTGGGTGCTAACACCGCCTAGCTGTGATGGCAAATTGCTGGAAGACATTACTGAGAGGGGCAAAGTTCAAGCTGACATGGTAGACTGTTTTTCAGGTTTTCATTTGACTCTCTTCATGCCTTATAAACTCACCTCCTCACACCCTGTGAACTCTGCTCTTCACACTTCATACCACCATGGCAGAAATTAACAACAGAAAAGAAGTATGTGTACGTGTTTTCTTTGTGTTCAGTCCTGGGAGCTGTGTACAAACGGGTTAATTCTCCTAGCAAATAGCACAACCAAGCATCAGAAGGGAAAAAGTATCTGGAGTGATATGATGTAATCGTGTATTTTCTATTCTTCCTTCACAAGTGCTGCATTGGCAGATCTGACTGGCTTTTGGAGCAGCTGTTAGATGAAGGAATGAGATAAAGCTGAGTGAAAGAGGGGGCCTGTGTCTGAGCTGCCCTGCAGTGCTGTTACAAGAATGCAGTACATTTGGGACGGACTGAAAGTTATTGAAATTGCGTACAGAATGAAAAAGATAAAATGCAGTTGCATATATTGCATCTCTTCCCCTTCCTTTCCCCTTTCCCCTTCCCCTTTTGGACTTCCCCTTTCTCCCTTCCCCCTTCCCTTCCGAAATGGAAGACAAGTCCATGAGTGGAAGCAGTGTGGATTTCTCCTTCATGTGCTTTACTTGTTGTTTAGTTTTTCTAGTGCAGTGAAGTGACCTTTTATAAGTTTGCACTTGTGCCTGAAGTGTATTTGATTAAAACATGTTGCTGTCATCTCCCAGGGAGGGTTTTGGCTTTTCCTCTGTCCATTGCTGTTGAATTTCCTCTGCCCAGGGCCTGTGGCCACCTCAGGGGGAGAGGAGGGAAGGGTCCCTGTGGTCCAGCACTGCCTCCTGGCCCTGAGCCTGAGCAGAGGGAGCAAAACATTTCATTTCTGCACCCAAGGACTTATTTTAAAGAAATGCTTACCTTTTGCAGTGACTTTTCGTCTGTGGTAGGACTGACCCCTCCAGCATTTAAAAAACAGCAATCAAGTCACTGAAAATCACAACTTTAAAAATGATGCCTTTCAAAGTGTGCTTTGATTATAATTTTATTTGCCTTCCAGTTTGAGTTTTCAATTGGAGGATGTGTCATGTTGTTCCCCTTTCCTCCACAAGATAATTTAATGATTATACTGAAAACGGAGAATATTTCATCGCTGTTTGACTCCATGACTGGAGCTTTGGAAATACAAAATCTGAGAGTCTTGCAGTGAAATGGTGAGAAATTCTGACATTGTTTTAATGAGCTTATAATTCAAGGTCATGATCAGTCACAAGGACATTTGTACAGGTCTTGGAAGTCCTGGGGGTTGGTCTGGCAGTAAAAATATTTCCCCAATTTCTCGTCAGCTCCTTGAAAACCAGCGGCAGGACATTGTTTCTGCATGTGTATTGTTAAATGTGCCCACACTGCTTGTTCTCTTTAGAGGGGATTTTATGTAAAGCTTCACACAGAATTGTGAGGTTCTGTGGCAGCGTCTCCTGCTCTGTGTAGGGCTTCATAAATATTTGCCCAGCAGGTAACTTCATCTTCCCTTCTGCCTGGGTCAGCGGGGAGTTTCAGGTACTGGAAAAGGCACTGGGATAATGTTCCCTGCCTTGTGGAGTTGTTCTGTGCCTTCCACAGGGAAATGACAGTAACTTGGATCTGTATTTTTTGATTATTTTTGTGTATCCTGTTGAAATAACTGAAATACCACCTTGCCTTTGGAGTGTGTAACATATTTAATGAACTCCACAGTGCCACTGGGAGAAAAGGTGCTGCTCTGCCTGATGCAGACTTTGTAAATGAGCTTTTGGATCTGGTTACAGCTAACAAGGAATAGACATTGGATATGGCATTGGAAACAGACACTGAGATGTAAACCCCTTGCTGCTGCACACACAGGATGTTTAATTAGTACCTGGCCCCTTTCTGAATCAGGGTGTGCCTCTGCTTAGGGAACATTTTTGACAAATCCCCAGTGGCTCATAAAAGAACAGGAGGTAAGGTTTTTGGCCCCTTCTCTCTTGTGCAGACTCAGAATTTCCTTGGTGCTTGCTGAGGACAAAGCAAAGCCTGGGTGCACAGAAACAGGGAAGGCTCATAGGAAATAACCTCGGACTGCTGGTGAAAAGGAGTTGTGCAATTATGGGTGAAATGGATGCTGTGGTGTTGGATGGAATTTGGAGGTGTCACCTGCTGAGCTCTCTGTGCTCCAGCCCCTTTGGCTGCCAAGTCCTGTGTGGGAAGCTCTGGCTCTGAGTGTTGAGATTCCTGCAGTAGCTGGGGTTTTAAAGGTGTTTTATCATAATCCATCGGGTTCTGGAAGTGCTGATCAGCAGGGAGCTCAGTCACCTGTGCAACAAACAGGAAATACTGGTTTGGGAAGAAGCCTTCTTGTGTTCAGCACTGTTAGGGAGGGGGAATATTGCAACAGAAACTGCAGGTCCTTCTGGATACTTGTTATTTGCCCACTCTTGATTTTCCCTTTGCACATCTATTTCTTAAAAGTTGGGCTATAGCTAAAAATTGGGATACAGCTGTCTTTGGAGAAATGAGGAAGTAAAAGGAAGCCAACAGCCAGTGAGTGAGGGCATAACTATAGGTCCAGGTGTGTGCTCTGATGGGGTGAAATATTCTTACTTTTCCTGGTGCCATAAATAAAGTATTTATAAGCCTACTGATGTCTTGTCTCTCAAATACCCTTTTCCAAACATTCCCCCTTTCCCAGCTATCCTAAAACACTCCCTAAGTCAGTAAATCAGAGAAACAGCACCAGATGTTTGACACTTTCTATGCCAACAGAACATGAAGGAAAAACAACACCAAGGGATACCTTTTGGCACTGTCATAAGCCTCAGAACTTCATAAAAATGATGCTTTTTGCTACCTGAGTGTACTGAAGTGAATTGACCCTGACTGGCTCTCTGTGCAGTGATAAGTGTGTGACAGCGTGTCAGGGGAAAACAGTCATCAGATCTGAGAAAGGGACACTAGTTCCTCTGTCACCATTCCCAGCTGAAGGACTTCCATGGTTAAACTGAAGATCCTGGACTGCCAGGAGAAAGGGGAATGGCTTCCCACTGCCAGAGGGCAGGGTTGGATGGGATATTGGGAAGGATTTGTTCTCTGGCACAGGGTCCGCAGAGAAGCTGTGGCTTCCCCATCCCTGGAAGTGTCCAAGGCCAGGGGTTGGAGCAGTGGAAGGTGGGATAGTGGAAGGTGTCCCTGTCTGTGGCAGGGGTTGGCACTGGGTGGTCTTTAAGCTCTCTCCCAACCCAACCTGTTTTGTGCTTCCGTGGTTTATGAAATGTTTTTCCAAATCAAGGCAAAAATATTTTTAAAAACACACCCCAATTTCTGCACAAAGTTTGCAGAGAACATTTCAGTGAGCTCGTTTGTCCCTGGAAACAAAAAACCTCAGAGGAGGGCAGGAGCTGTGGCTTGTGCTGTCACATGGAATAGAGTCTCACTCTGTGAACTGCCTGGGAGCAGAGAGGGAGACACTGATCACTGAGTCACATCCCTGTGGGAAGCCACCAGCCCCGTTCTAGGGACAGCGGGAAGAGGAGCCTGGAACGGGAATGAACCTTTCCATGAACTGAGAAGGATTCAGTTCCTGGATCAGTCAGATTTCTAATGCCCACATCATGGCTGTAGGAAATCCCAATCCTCTTTGGCAAAGAGATGTAGGGATGGTTACAGGCTCATTTTTGTTGCACTGGGCTTTTCCCTGCCCTGATGACAGGAGGAACTGTCTTTTCTGAGCATTCTGACAGCGTGGGGGTGATGTGGGAGCAAGGAGCAGGTGCTTTTCCGGGGCGGTTCATCACCTGTTCCGTGGCTCTGTAAGCCACATCCTCACCAGGAGTCGTTGGAAGTGCTGCTGAATAGGCTGCCCTATTCACTGAGCCTGCATTACATCTTGTAATTTTTCTCCTTTGTTCACTATATTTTTATTTTTACCCGTTCTCTCACAGCCTTCTCTTTTGTGCCGAGTTGTTCATTATGCACTAAAAAGTCTCTGTTGCAAGTGTCAGTTCTAAATTGATCCCGGTTACTGAGAGAGGGGGAAGAGGCTGGCAGAGCACTGTTCAGTGCCCTTTTCCTGGGCACTGAGATTAATGTGTGCTGCTTTCAGCAAGATTTCATTGCTTTGGGAAGGGCAATAGCCCAGTCACTTCATTATCCTGCTGCTCTGCACAAGTGCCAGTGGAATAGAAATGCTTTCATTTTCCAGACGAATTTTTTTTTTTTTTCCTTGTCCAAGCGACAAAGATGTAAATCACTTCATCACTTGCTCTAGCACATCACACCTGCAACCTTTTTGAATGCCTTCAAAATAATGCACAGTGTGCTTTCCCTGGTAGGTACTTCACAAAATCATTAAGGCGTTGTCTGTTTGTTTTCCCAAGAGGGTATTTTATTACTGACAGCATGAGTCAGGACAATTGAAGGTTGCAGTGAAATATTCCAGCCTCTACCGTGATGCAACTGGAATGAAGTGTTACCTTAGTCATACTGAAAATAATTCATGAGCTGCTTCCTTAGCCCTTCCCAGCAACTCTGTCCCCCAAAGCACAGCGCTTTGGGAGCTCCTGGGAAGGGGGAATGTCGTTCCTCAGCGTTTGTGTGCAAACGGGTTGTCAGCATGGGTTAAAAAAGTGTCCATCGTCATGTTTTATGGAGAGAAGGCTTTTCTGGAGGACAGACAGCAGCTGGCACTCTGGGTTTTATTCTAAGCTTCACTGACTCAGGCAATGCTGAGTCTTCTTGTGCATTATTTACACCATTTTAAAAGGAGGAGTAATAAAAATAGCTGCTTTACAGAAACGTTTTGACTTAATTGTGAAGGGCTGCATGGCTCAAGTAGAAAAAATTACTTAAGGGAAAAATCTTGTTTTATTCCTGTTGGTCTTTTGAAAGAGGGTTGAAAGGTGGGTTGTATTTTCAGCAGGATTGTCCTTGTTCATTCCAACCCCTCGAGTCCCCTGAGCTATGCCCGGGGTGCTGGGGAGGCTGGATGTTGACACAGATGTCAGGAGGATATTGCAGATGTTGTAATTGTCCTCACCGTGGCTTCCTGTTTTTAACTGTAACTGGTTCTGATACACCAGGCCAGGGTCCCCTTTGATCCCTCACTGCCAGCTCTTCTAACACGTGTAATTTTGTGTGCAAGTCATGAAGACCTGGCTTTCCTTGCCTTGCAGGGGTTAATTTTCTCAGTAGTTTTCACAGCTTGTGTTGGCCATCAGGAGCAGTGTGATGGCAGAGAACATTCAGAGTATCATTCCTAGTGCTGTTACCTTTCAGCTGCCCTTTTCTTCCCTCCCCTCTGATTTTGTAGTTCCCTGCTCCAGCCAACAGTTACACAGAGTTATTCTGCTGCACAGAGGAGCTGTTGCCATCCTCTTCTCTTCTATTACGCTGGTGCAGAAGCAGAATGGTGGCAGAGACACAGAATTGAACCAGGCCAGGTGAGA
The DNA here is from genome assembly GCA_013397395.1 of Sinosuthora webbiana. Lineage (NCBI taxonomy): Eukaryota > Metazoa > Chordata > Aves > Passeriformes > Sylviidae > Sinosuthora > Sinosuthora webbiana. The sequence continues at coordinate 676,108 of VXBN01007629.1, read as the reverse complement.
TTCAAGGAGGCAGAGGTAAGACACAGTGCTTTTCAAGAGACTGTGTTTGCCAGGGAGTAATGATGGAAAGGAACTGCAGTTACCTGATACATCTCCTTTCTTCTCCTGCCTTGCAGAGCACACGAGCATCTGCTCAAATGTCACTGACTATCACCTGGCTCAGGCCAGGCAGATGTCCAGTGCCTTGGGGTCTCTCTGGGCTCCAGACTGAAGGGACAGTGATGTTGCTGTGGTAATGTGGGAGGGTGGAGGATTAAATGTTCTTGAAAATCTATTTGCATAAAGGTTTGCAAAGGAGAGCGTGAGTGAGAATATGTTCAAACTGAGCAGTGAAAGATGCACAGCTTGTCTTGCTTATCCATCTGGTTGGATCGTGTTATCTCTATTTAACAGATTACATTTAATCTTACCTTTCCAGAAGGAGCTGTTAAGCCTCCACAGTTATGGCAGAGCTCTCCTGGAAAGTTATGCAGGAGAAACAGGAGGTGGAATTTCATGCTCAGGAGGACAACTGAGGAGGTGCAGGGATGCTTCATGTCCTGACCACACTCCTGGGCCTGGCAGGGCAGCAGGCTGACTCTTCTGCTCTGCCACACTCCTCCTCCTTTTGCTGGCTTTCCCAGGCTTGCATTTTGTCTGCTCTGTGCTTTCCTGACTTCTGGCTGGGCTGTAGCTTCCTCTCACATTGCTTACCAAGAAAAGCACCTTTGCAGCTTTAAAGCCAGGCCTTCCTGCTCCTCTGCCTGCTCAGGTGTGCTGGGAGGGGATCAGAATGGATGAGCATTCTGTCAGGGTGCTGAGAGACAGAGACAGCTCCGTGCACACAGGCAGAATTCCAGCCTGGGAACTCTGCTTCTGTCTCTTTATTACTTTACTTACTTTTTTTATGGTACCTGTCTTTATTGAAAATACTTGCCTATCAGCTGCTGTATTTTTTTTTTTCTTCCTGCTGAGTCATTGCTCAGCTCACCAGTCCTTAGTGATCTTTGCTTTGTGGAGTCCTGTCTTGGTTGTCACGTCCCTCTCTGCTTTCCTCCTTCATCCAGTGTACCAGCACTCAGTCCAAGCACTCATGCAGTGCTGCTTCCATGGTATCCCTCTGTGCTGTGGTTTAGGTTTGGTTATCCGAGTCACAGCACCATTTATGTGGTGGTTTTACGTTTGCCGGATCTGTTTGCTAACTGAGAGAGAGGATTTTTGGGAGAAAAAGGCAAAAGCAGGCTCAACTTAGAAGCAAAAAAGATAGACTTTATTGACATACACTAAGAGAAGAAAATAAGAAAAGAAAAAAAAAAGAACACAAATTAATTTCTAAAAAAACCCTTTATCTCACTGCAAACTGTTCATTTTCTGCAAACAATGTAAAGAGGCAAAACTCAGAACCCCAGGTTAATCCACTGCTGGATCTGAGTATCATCCTGCCTGTGGCAGGGGGTTGGAATTACATGATCCTTACGTTTCCCCTCCAACGCAGAGCTTCTGGGATTCTTTGATGTGCAAAAGGCCCCACAGGGGTTTGCAGGGCAGGAGGTGACCCAGGTCAGAAGGAGGTTTCAGCGGTGATGATGTCCCTAATCACCTCTCTGTGCAGCCACAGCCAGGGCAGCTGACCCCAAAGTGCTGCTGTGGCTGCACCAGGTGTCCCCATCCTGGAGCTCTGATCTGCCCGACAGCAGCTTCCAGGGGCTTGGCAGCTCTCCTGGCCCAGCACAGCGCCAGCCCTGTGTGGAATGGGTTTACTTCTACTCCAGGGCAGTGTCTGTGGACATGGGCAGGCCCCTCTGCTGGGCACCAGGTGGAGGTGGGAGCTGCTTCCTTCGGGAACACCCTGGCAGGGCTGTGTCCCTGGAGCCTGCTGGCCGGTGGAGGTGCTGCCTCTGAGCTCTTTGGTGATGCTGCTTTCTGCAGCCCAGAGTTTTCCCTGCTCAGTGACCCTGGTCAGTCTTCCTGCGTGTAGCCTGTTGCTTTCTCTTCTCATTTTCCGTTTGAAACGAGTTCGCAAAGTACTGAGTGAGGAGGAGGTGTTGTGTAAACTCTCCATGCTCAGAGGCACGGAGCTCCATTCCTGAGCCTTCTCTGAGAGAGGCTTCTCATATTCCTCGGGAGGGTGCCCTGATTGCCTGCGGGGAGCTGGGCTGGCTCTTGTCTCTGCTCCATCAGGATACAGCATGGCAGGGAGAGAGCAGGGTGTGATCCGCTCCCTGCACAGGAGGGTGTTGTTCTCCCTGAGCCTCTGTTCTTGTTCTCCCAGGCCCTGACAAGGTGTTTGATACTTCCCTATGTGATGGACTGGGAAACTGAAGGTATTTCCTACTTTAGGGCCAGTCTTCCTCTGAAACACTGGACAACTTATGTGAGCTGTCAGTTTTTGGAAAATGGATGGAAATTTTCTCTTTACTCATCTCGTCTGCTTTGATGGAGGCAGTCCTTGCATTGATGTTTTATGGTCTCCTGGCATATCCAAGTACAGCTTTTAGCATAACTGGAGTCACTGTTTATTATCAGAAGTCCATATAGCACGGGTTACACCTGGTATTTCAGTAGTGTGCTCCTCTGAGCAGCTTTAGAGTTAAGGTTTGGGTTTATGATGTACCATCTCTCAGTCTCCCCTCCAAAACCAAAAATACATCTAAATTAAGCTTGGCTAATTGTTCTTTCTGTGTTCATCTGTGAGGAGGCAGGAAACCAAGCATCAGGGTTTCCATTGAGAGCAGCCATGTGTGCCAGCTTGGCTGCCTTTGTCCCACACTGCCTGTGGGTGTCAAGGGGAAAAGGGACAGTAGTGGCTGCAGCTGGACCCTTGAGAGCCAGGCAGGGGAGAGTGAGGAGCTCTTTCCTGGTTATTGGGGGCTTTATTATTCACTGAAAATGCTAATTAACAATTGTAAATTATTCCAAAAGCCAAAGTAAATGTGTTTCTGATTGTGAAAGACTTCATCAGTGCCGGGTGTGTTGTCACTGAAGGGAAACGTGCTCTGAGACACTGCAAGAGGGTTTGACCACTGTGCCCCTGAAGGTCTGCAGCTCTCAGGCACTGCTTCTCCTTGCACCTCCTGTGTCTTCTGCACCCCTCCCACTTCCATCTTCCCATTCCCTGCATCAAAATGCCCATGCAGAGGGGTGGCAGGGCAGGTCTGTCCCGGTGCTGTGTGAGCCCAGGGAGTCATGAATCATTTGGATTCACGGCTCTGCTGTCGAGAATTAATTGCAGTGTGGCTTTGTACATTCCCTGCCTGTGTGACCCCCACCTGCTTAAATCTGTCCCTGATGATGGCTTGCTGCAGTTGGAGGCCTCCATTTAATTCCATTTAACCGGTCAGGAGCTATCCAATAGGAATAATTATAGTGAAATATATAAGCAGTGATTTCTAGCTGGAGAAAGGACTGAGCAGCCTCCTGTTTGCTTTTGATACCACTGAAGTGCAGTGAAAATAGGAGGGTAGGAGGAGGACTGTTGTAAATATGATGCAAGGACCACTCATCATTTATGACTATTTATTTAAGGCAGAGTAACTGGAGCTGCTCTTTATTTATTTGCTTATGCTTATCTTTTATTATTTGTTCAGTTCTTCAGGTTCTGGTGTTGCAGAGTTCATTTCCATTCATTTCCTTGTGAGAATTCACTAGCAAGTCTGCTTGGGGTGGGTTTTTTACCCTGGTTTCAACCACAGTAACCACATACACAGTAACCACACAGTTTGGATGTATTAGATGGATGGAAAGTATAGCTCTGGGTGGGTGTCTGATTCCATATAAATGTTTTAGTTGGAGAAGGGTTTCCCTGAGCAGCAGCTCTCTGACTGGGCAAATTCTGAACGTTGTTTCACGTTATGAACAGTCATTTAGAGACTGATTCTAATTGACGAGGTGATTGCTCTTGATCATTCCACGTGCTGAAAACATGGTTTTTCCAGGATGTGCTTCTGTGAGAGAAGACTAAATTTGCTATGGCTTTGCACTGGCACTGAACTACAAACAAACCCCAGATGAGCCCAGATGTCCTTGGATTAGGTTTAGGTCATTATTGACAATCTGGGGTCTCCTTTGATGTGTGCCACATTTGTATCAGCTGGGGGAGGATGGGGTTTGTTCCTGCTGTGTGTGATGGTGGGGTTTGAATGGTCCAGCAAGGGGCAGAACAGCACTTGATGGGCGTTGAGAAGGGCTGGCTGGGAGAAAGCTTGGTCTTATCAAGACAAACAAAAAGAGGAGATTGCAGAGGAAGTGCAGAGAACAGCTTCTGACTGAGACTTGGTGAAAGGTCCCTGTTGGTGCCACTTGGGTGAGGACAGGCAGCCAGGATGAGCCCTGCTGTGGGGTGTAGGTCATTGCCAGTGGGAGTGGGAATGTCCCCAAGGCAGGACATCCCACTGCCCCACGAGGATCCTTTGCTGATGTGCCCAAGTTCAGACTCCTTGCAGAGCAGGAAGGTGGGAGCAGCATCTTTTCCTATCTCCCTTCTGTGTTCCAGCTTTAGAGATGCTTGTAGCAGTTTATTAATGGTAAATAGGAGGTTTGTGCCCTTTTCCCTAGAGGTGTTTTTTTTTAAATACTTTTATACTTGTTTCTCAGTCAAACAAAAGAAATCCAAGCCAGGGCTCAGTGATTCTGATTGTTCAGTGATTTCCTAATTTTTTTTTCTCATCCTGGGCAAAGTGATGAGAGAAACCTCTTCCAGAGGAATTTTTTTATTGACTGTCACTGTGTTTTTCTGAAGGAAAATGCCGAGCACCTACTAAAATAACATCTTTTACGTGTTGCCAAATAAAAGAGCAGGTCTGTGCAGTAATACGTGTGCAAAAGCATGAGGATTCTGTGATTATTTTTGTAAAGCTTTTTAATAACTAAGAACATGTCTCTGAGCTTGTAAAAGCTGAATATCCCAAGAACTTATTCTTTTCATAAAGTGCTTAAAGGAATGCCAGTTATGCAAGACCTGAATGCAGATTCTTGCAGCCCAGTTGCACAGATCTCTTAGTTCCATGTTGCAGTCCCTTCCAGAACACGGAGTGCATCTCTGTGTACTCACTTACGTACTTGGAGATGGATGTTACTGAGCTGAGACATAAAACACAATCAGGTGAGACAAGAGGCTGCCAAAGCTATGGTGGGAAGGGTAGGAAAAAAGAAGGTGAGTCTATTGCTTTTTGCTGCTTTCAGATTTAGAGATTTACTGAAGGTGGTTTGGTGTTTATTTTACCGTGTACCTACAGAACTGTGCTTGGAGGAAAGGAAACAATTGGGGGGTTTGTTTTACAGTACACTGTTGGCTTTTCCTCTTCCATCCTCCCTCCTTTCCTCGATGGGTGGGAGAAATGTTCAGAAATGTTTGGTACCTTGCAAGCTGCCCAGTGGTGCCAAGGACCTTCTGGGACAGCCGGAGCATAGGCAGTGCCCTCAAGCTCTGGAATCACAAAATCCTGGGCTGGTCTGGGTGGGAAGGGTCCTTAAAGATCATCCAGTTCTACCCCTGCTGTGGGCAGGGACACCTTCCACTATCCCAGGGTGCTCCAAGCCCTGTCCAACCTGGCCTTGGACACTTCCAGGGATCCAGAGGCAGCCACAGCTTCTCTGAGCACCCTGTGCCAGTGTAAACCTCAAAGAAAAGAACTACTTCCAATTATCTAATCTAAATTTATCCTTTTTTGGTTTAAAGCCACGTTCTCCCCTGGGCTTGGGGTCTTTGCTTATGCAGTGGGGGTTAGGAGGGGCTGGGGGGTGCTCAGAGTGTTGGGGACATCAAGAAGTCAGTTGGGAATAAAAAGCTGATTCCCAAGGTGAGAGAGGCTACCTGAAGATGCTTTATTTTGCTAAAATGGGAACTGCCCTGCCCAGACTTGCCTTGAAGTTTTAAATTCCAGATCATCTGGTCTCGTTTGTGCGACTTTTCTTTGAGAGCTCAGAATATGTGGTTTAAATGTTCTTGCAAATTAATAAACAATACATCTGTTTGGAAGTCTGAAACCACTGTAAAGCCCTTGAGCAAAGATAATTGTCTGACTGTATTGGTGCTTATATTTAAGCATGTCCAGAGAGCTAGAGCTGGAGCAGGGCAGGAAACCAATATGTCAATTAATCTCTGCAGTGCCATTGGCCTTGTCTGCTTCCCTCTGCAGAGGAACATGCACAGTTGTCATGTCCACTCTGGCATTTTAAAAATTAATCAAGTGATAGTGCTGATTGCTAAAAGATCTTTATTTAAAACTTCCTACATTTAATTTTTAGAAAGTTTTTCCAACTTAGTATGTTCTTCATCAAAGAAGAGAAGTTAATGCAAAAAAAAAAACCCTAAACCAAAAAAACCAAACCAACAACAACAAAAAACAAACCCTTTTTTTTTTCCTTCCTTAGAGAAAGAGATTTCAGGCAGCTGAGAATCTCATTTAACAGGTGGAGGTGCACATCAAATGGGAAATGATTCTTTTCTTTAAAAAAATGCTTTGTAGGAATAGAAACTCCAGAACTGAAAGTTCACATGAAGTGGTTTGTGGTGACGAATTGCCTTCTGCAGCTGAATGACAGCAGGTGCTGTTGGGGATCACGTGAGCCCTTCCACGTCACCCTCTTGCACTGGTGGTCTCAGGCTCCCTGGGCACAGGTATGCCGTGAATTTGGAATTTGAATGTTGGGAAAACCAGAACATTCGGTATTTAAAGTCTTTTAAACCTGCCTTTGTGGCCGTAACAAATATGGTTAATTTTTGAAAGCCATCACAACCACTGAAATGGGATTAATGTTTCATTGTCACAGTGCTGATCCTGCTCAGACCTCTATTCCCTTAGTTTAGAGATTCCCAGCCTCCTTTATTTGGGCACGTGAATAGATCTGCCAGGGAAGCCTGCACTCCGTGAGAAGGGCACATGAACTAAAGAGCTGCACAGAACAGTGAACTTGTTTTAATTTTTTAACTTCTGCCACCCACAGTTGCAGTTCTGGGACCCTCACATATCCACATCCCCCAGGCTGAAACCCACTGAGCTCAGCTCAGAACCAGGCAATAAATAAATGCACCATGAGTAGCCCTGGAGCACCCAGAGTGCCAAAAAAAACAGTTTGCACTGTGCTGATATTTGAATGACATTTCATTCCAGTGGTTTTTAGATATTCTCTCACTGTAATATACTGTTACTCTCCTGATTTTTCTTGTGCAGTGCATTCACAAATAATTGAATTTTGGCTCTCCAATGATGAACTTCCATCAAACGTCGTCCAGTCAATCACAGCAACCCTTTAGTTGTGCCAGGTTCTCACTCCGTGGCCAAGGATTTAATACAATCCATTTAGCATTTGTTTATTTATGGGGTGGGCTTGGAGGTGCCCTTGCCAGGCTTTTCCAGCTTCATGTTGTGTGATCCTGGAGTCAAGACTTGAAAAATCTTGTTTTGTATAATACAGATGGACATAATGTAATCAGGGAGGTGTTGACAAAGCTGATTTGAAACATGCAAAATTAAACCCTCATCAGGTCAGCACTGTCAGCTTGCGACTCCCATCTCTTCTTTCATTTTTCCTGGGGCTCGTGAGCTATCTCTGCTTTCCATATTGCGTGCTTATTTTCTCCCTTTCCACTGTATTGGTTTTAATTTCATGGAAACAGAGTTTACTTGGAGAGTTGGGCTGAGAGGGTTATGTGCATTTTGGTGTTTTCCCCGTCTCCCTACTGTAATTTCCTAATTTTTGTGTGTGTTTGTGGTAGAAGTCTGAGGTCAGAAATGAAGATGTATCAGGGTTTCTCACATGATTCCAACTTCTCGCCCAAGTGTTTATAAACTTTGGGTCAAATCTCAATTCTTGTTTAATAATTTTTCTTCCTTTCCTGATGGCAATGGTCAACTCACGAGATGTGAAAAGTTGACTTATTTCTTCTGTCATATATTATAGGGGGATACCCACAGTGCTTTACATCTTGGTTGACTTACTTTAAACTCTCTGAAGCAGAGTTTTCAAGGTATTTCTCTGTTGATTCAGTGCTGGATTATGTTTCCAAACTGATGGAGAGTAATGGTACTAAAACTCTACTTGTTATATTGGGAAGGCCAAGGATGCTGTGCCCAGGCTAGGATGGGATGGGTTATTTTTTACCTTTTGTGCAGATTATTTGAGCAAAACAAACGCAAGATTTTATCAGATAGTGTTCGAAGCTCGTTGGTTTTCAGTCTAGATTGGTGTCAGCATAGGCCTTAATTAAACTGTAGCCTTTGAGGTAACATATCTTTGAAAACATCACTTACTGTGGAGCTCTAAATCCTCTTGAATTGTTGGTTCTGTAGGGCAGAGCTGTGCTTTTCCATCGGGGGAGCAGTCTCCAGGCACAACAACAGTGTGACAGAAATAATAAATAAGGAATCGGTTCTCATCAGCTCTCACCTCTCAGGTGGAGGTCAGGAAGAGAAGTCGCTGGTGGGGGGAGCAGCCAGGAAAAGTTGCAGTGCCTGATGGCCCCGAAGAGAACAACTCCAAATCATATCTGGCGTTTGATCCAAGGAATCCATTGCCTGTCTAAGTGGGATGGGCCAGGCAGACAATTAACAGGAGCCGGGCAGGGCTCTTACACCATCTGCCACCTCGGGAAGGAATTTGTCACCATCCTGTGACCTGCCATCAACTGGGGTGTCACATGGCACCAAAGCCATGACAATTGTGTTACTCCTCTGCTGTGGCACTGGGGGTGTGCCAAAGAACCTGAATAATGGGAACAGTCAGTCTTGTAGGGGTCCCAAAATATTCTAAAGGTTCTGTTCTTGTTTCACTTGAGGAGCTCTTTCCACAAGTCCCCTTTTTGTGATCCTTTCTCTCTTATGCAAACAGAAATGTCAAAATATCTTGGATTTGTGGATGTGGGACTCCTTCAAAGCCATTAAGGGAGGTTCTCATCTAGTGAAAGGTGTATTTAAAATTTACAGTATTATAAACCAGCAGCAACTGTAGAGTTTAGAGACATCAAGCTGAGTATTCATCTCTTTAATACAAAGTTTACATTTACTTGAGAGAAAGTTTACTTAATACAAATCACTCTGAAGATCTGTAGGCGTTTCCTGTCCTGTGACACAACTTAATGTGAGCAGGCAGGACTTGATGCTTGATAAGGCACCAGAGGGTTTTAATCCCTCATATAGCACAGAAGTACCATAAATGATGGGAGCAGCTAATTGGATATGAAAAGGTGGAAAAGGCCGTGAGATGTTTTCTCGAGGCAGTTGTTATAGGTAGGTTATGAGGTGGTTGGCTCTCACAATTAAGGGATGAACATTATGTGTACGTTAGGAGAAGTTTTACTGGTGTGTAGTTAGGTTATTGTGACACGCTCTCCTCACAGTCCTCTTTGCCGTCCCCGTTGTGTTGTTGGCACTGGATGGCCTTGGTGGCCAGGGCATTGGGGGCGGGCTGGCTTGTCACTGGGGGGCGTGGCATGGCAACACCTGACCTCCAATCAGATTTCAAGAAAGCAGTCTCCACCCAATGGGCGGTGAAGAAGAGTTGATTGGCAGACTTTGGGTGGGGCCAGAGTCACCTGATGCCACACCAGGAGGATAAAAGGCGGAGCAGCCATGTTGCAGAGGAGCTGGTGGCTGCTGCTCACGGGGACTTCTGACGCTGCTCTTTCTCCTTATTCAGTCTTTTGTTGTGTTTTGTTAAGGTTTAGTAAACCTTTTGTGAAAAACAAGTTCCACTCTCTCTTAGAATTTTATAAGTTTAATAGAAAAAAAAAAATAGACAAAGTAGGAGACAGAATAAACCAAGCTCCTCGGCCGAGGGGGGACTTGGCACCACTCTGCCCGTCGCCCCCTTTACCCGTTTAGGACTTCTATCTTTAAGGAGCGCCGTGTTGAATATTCAATAGATGGTAATCAGACATTCCTTTTTGATCTGTTTTAAGTATCTTCGATAATCTTGTCTAGTAGATTTATTTTGTGGGTGTCTCCACGCAGTCTGGCAACATGGGTATAAATTTTCTTTTGAGGTTTTCTGGTTCTTTTCAGTTAGATAAGAAAACAGAAAGTTTAACAGGTTTTTTCTTAAAAGGGTCACAAGGTGACCCCCTTCCCATAGCTTTGGGCTTGGTAGCTTAAGCGTTACAAAAAAACCCAGTCTTACCCCTCTGGTATGATCAAAAAATACACATTCATTACCCTTCTAAATTCTTACTAATAAAAACATAATACAGTACAATTATAATGGTTATGCGAAAAGCCAACTATATAATATACATTTATAACACTTTTAAATTTTAAAAGTGAGCGTTGTTTCTCACACAGTTGTATCACGTACACAAATATACAAGTTCTAACCAAATTAATCAACTTGACCTGCCAGGGAACTTCAAAGGGTGGGTGTGAAAGTGGGCTGGGCCTTTTGTGAAGTGTCCTGTAAACATTTGTTCCAGCACGTTTGGTTCTCAATTTACAATGAAGAAGGGTTCATTCATCTGCAGAGAAATTGCTTAATGGCCTCTGTACACCAGAACTTTCATTAATATAACAGTGTCACATTTCATTGCAAGGGCAGAGCTGCTGGGAGGTTGAGGAAGTGGTATTTTAAATAAAACTCTATTTTAATGGCCAGGATTAAATTTTGTAGTGACTTCCCACTCATCTACATCTGCCCCAAGTGCATGCACCCAAATGGAGCTGTTGTAGAGCAGCTCCTTTAGTTGGTTTGGACTTCAGTGTTTACAAGATCCATGTGTCAGTGTTTTGTGTAAGTGCTTCTGGGATTTGAGGGATTTTCCTCTTCTGTGGAAAAGAATCCATGGCAGAAACAAGATAATTCGTCTTGTTACAGCTTGACATGTGTGGTAAATCAGACATATGCATGTTGTGCTATTTATTTATTATATAAATTAAAATAATGTCAAATACACATAATGCACATGCATATAAAGATGTGTGAGTGTGATTATACCTAGAGATAATATTCCAGGCTTGTCTTGGGGTGAGGCCAGGGTTTTCCCTATGCCTGGCCTGGTAGGAAAGCTACTTCCCCAGCTGTTTCTCTGAGGTTTTACATCCTCAGAGGAAACATTGTAAAAAGGAGAGTGTTCCAAAGCTGCTTTTCTTCTACTCTCCCCCTTTCTGTCCCTACTCCTCTCCCTGTTTCAATGCTGCAAGTCCACAAAATTATTTTCCTTCATGCAGGCAGGAAAAAGCCACCAGACTTAATCCATAAAGGACTAATATTACGTGCAGCATCTTCAGCCTTCCTAGCTCTGTGTCTCAGATGGCATGGAATTAAATAGTGGCTATTAAAAATTAATAAGGACGCACAGCTGGTTATCAAGTGCTGATAATTGTGTCTGAGAGAAAATCTTCAGTATCAACGTTTTCCAACATTTCTGTGAAGGTGTGGCCAAGTGTGACCAAGTTTGAATTTTCATCAGCAGTAGAACATTCCAAGTCCGGCAAAAACTCAAAGAATTGACTGTTTCAAAGGCTCACTTTTGCATGTGGAGCATTTCCAGTTTGGAGTAAAAGTCCAGAACACTTCCTGTTCTTCATAGGAAGAATAATGGGACTGCATTTTGGGATGGCAGGGGGACCGGTTTGTGAAGAGTTTATCGTGGAAGTTTTACAGACATAGATTAAGAATGTGTGTGGATAGATTGTGGAGTGTGGTAAAAAGAGCTGGGTGCTGTGATGTCCATGTCGATCCAGTGTGAGGGTGCAGACCCTGAGCATGTGCCTGATTCCCAGAATGATTTAAAATAGGGCACACTATCCTCTGCACTCCCTGTCACCACTGCAGCCAGCACATCTCAGAGGAGAAATCTGGCAGGAATTGCTAGGAGCCTGAGAAGCTGAGTAGTGAATCCATTTGTACTCCCAAGTGCTGATAAAGGTGTAAATGCTGTCCTATTGTTTTGAAGTCTTTAAACTGAGGAAGCACTTTGATAAACTGATTGCTTTAACTGCTGGAGAAGGTGGGTCTTGATTGCATCACCCTTCCTTCCATTCCATCAACTCAGGGAATTACACTGATGCTGCTGTGGGATAATTTGTTTAGAATCTTTTTATTCAGGTGAAATATGGTCAAACCCCAACACCTAGAAATCCTCAGGAAAACTGTATTGAGCCTTTTTCAAAATTATGACATTGATTTAAAAACTTGGGAGTTTTTCTTTTTTGGTTTATGTCTTGTTTCTGAGTTGCACAGCTTGGTTTTGTCTGCTTTAAATTAAGTGGGAAACGTCTCCTGTGGTGGAGCTGGGGCTGTGAGGCCAGGTCTCTTCCTCTCAATGTGTAAAGCAGAGTTGAAGCAGAAAATTTTTAGTCTTTCAACTCCCAGATTATTTTAAACACCTATTGCAAAGGTGAGGGTCTCCTTTCTGAGCTGACATTGCAGCTCTGGATTCTAAATCATGGCATTTTCGTGCAGATATTTTTTAGCTCTCTGCAGCAGCCAGGCAGGTGTGTTTTACCCTCCTGAGGACAGTGGGTGATGTTTAGGGTGGGAATGACACAGACCCCGTGAGCAGCATTCCCCTGGGGCATTGTGACTTTCGGCTTTGAGGCTCATTTTCTCTGGGATGTGTTTTTTATTGGAGCAGAAATGTGATCACAAAGCTAGGGATGAAATTATATGGGCTATAATTCCTAACCCAGCCATGCCATTAACTGCAGTGTTAATTACTTCATCCTTAACCCTCTTGGAGAGAGCAGAGCAGAGTTAAATGACTTGGCCCAGGGTCAAGCAGCATGTTGGGGTTTCAGAACTTCACATCTTGGATCTGGTTTTATTAACCAGCTTTCACCAGGCATGTTTCAGTCAAGAGGTGCATAAATCAGCAGGGTTAGAAACTGGCCCTTTTTGCCTTTGCATTGCTGATTATCAAAATGCTTATCCCAAATACATGAGCGGTGATCTGTTAGGGGAATAAAAGCCTGCCTGAGTATCATGTGTAATGAAACTGGAATGGGTGATACCAGACTTTGAACAGGCCTTTGGTACTTCAGGTCTATGCCATAATCTCTGCAAAAGCACATTTATACAAACAGAAAGTGCAAAAAAAAAAATACATATCTGCAGAGTGCTGCCATGTGGAGCGGCTGAGGAGCTTTTAGGAATTCATTCTCAGTTTTCATTTTGAGCCTCTCATCTCTGTGCAGGCTTGGAATGACCTTCACAGGGTCTTTGGGAGATGGCTCCTTATCTGAAGAAAAGTTTTGCTTGGTCACATCAGGCTGATTTGAGGTGCTCACTCTTCAGGTAGGATCAGGAAGGGATGAGAGCTGATGGATATGGAGTCAGACTAAGATTTGGAAACTGTTATCCCCATTTCAGGCAAAACCTGAAAGGAGGAGGAATCCTGAAAGGAGGAGGTGTGTATTTCTCCTTACAAATGTATGTTTCTCTTGCTGTTTGCCTGGGCTATAGGAGCCATTTTTCTGAAGTGGACTGAAAATCACTCCTCTGCGTTTTTCTGTGTTGTGAGACTTGCAAATTGTGCAGTGATTAAACAAAATTATCCCCTGATTGGTTAGGAAGTGCAGATTTCTCTCCACCAGACTTACACTCTTGTCCTGCTTGTATAATGAGGAAGTGGGAGAAACTCAGGAGTCTGTGGGATCTGTTGATGTGTAAAATCATTTTATGTTAGCTGAGCACTGTAACAGACTGGCAGTGAGAAGAATTGTGACTAAATATCCAACTTGTGTCCTCCTTTGCAGAATGATGAAGTCCTCTGTCCACGCAGAAGAAGATGACTTTGTTCCAGAGCTGCAGAGGAGCATTCACCCCAGGGAGAGGCCGGACTGGGAGGAGACGCTCAGCGCCATGGTAAAACACCTGGGCTGCATCTTCTCTTCCCATTGTCTTCCATTCCAAACACTGCACTCCTCTATTCCATTTGTACTCCCCGAGTTTCAGCTTTTTAAATGGATTGCACAATACTTTGAACGAGGCCAAAATGCTTCCCTTCCTCTAGCATTTTACCAAGGAGAGGGAAGGAGCTTTCACAACGCTTCTGCCCTATTAATATGTGCCCCAAAGCAGGTCTTGTAAGCAATTAAAAGGTCCATCATGTCACAACGATTTTCAGTCTGCATCAACCTCTTTTTCAGCAAGACTTCTGAGCATGAAGGGAACTTCTTGTAAAAACATGCTCTTTGAAGCATGCAGCAATGTGAAGAAATGAGATTTTAGCAAAATGCTGGCTAAGTCTACATAAATAAAACCTCAGCCTGAGAGCAAACCTGCCATCAGAGGGACCAGAGCTGCAGAAGAGCACACACAGAGGTGCTGTTCTCATTTCAGACAGGGCACTCAGGTGGGCAGTGGGCCACAGACAACTGGATTACCGTAATACACGTGGGGGTTTTTGCAGCCACAGCTTCTCTGGGCACCCTGTGCCAGGGCCTCACCACCCTCACAAGGAAGAATTCCTTCCCAATATCCCATCTATCCCTGCCCTCAGCAGTAGGAAGCCATTCCCCCTTGTATTGTCACCCTCTGCCTGTATAAAACTCTCCCGTGCCTATTTGTGAGCCCCTTTGGGCCCTGGCAGGGGCTCTGAGCTCTCCCTGGAGCCTTCTTTTCTCCAGGTGAACATCCACAGCTCTCCCAGCCTGTCAATTTTGGCACTTTTCACTTTGTGATTTTTTCCCTTCCTCATGTGTGGATGTTTTTGCCTTCCCTCCACATTGGCCACAGTTGGGAGCACTGTCTGTTCCCATCAGTGTTGCTCTGTCAGCAGCTCCCAGCTCAGTTTCCCACCCCCTGGAGTCTGGTGGGAGTCATTGTGTGACACCTTGCTGCTGTCTGTGACCTCCAGGTGTGTCTTAGAGCTGTCAGGCTGTAATTCAGTGTCCTCACCTGTGACACAGGTTTCCTGGCATATCTCATTTGGTGTTGTTTTTTTTCTCCTGGTTGATTTGCAGCGAAGGGAATGTTCACCTGCTTGAGGCTGTTGTACTCAGGGACACTGCTCAGTGTTTATTCTATCCTGCATCATGCTCCTCTCACTGCCCAGTTAAATCACGTTTTGAAACGTGTCTCCTTGCACAGCTCCATGCCAGCAATGCCAAAACTGACTGGTCCAGTGGAGAGGGGATTTAGAGGAAGATAAACAGGGAAATTCCCATCTGGGATTGCTGCACAGTGACTTGGTGTGATGAAGGACAGTAAAGCTACTGAACCTGTATTTAGAGTGCCTGGATTTGTGCTCACAGTGTTGATTTGACCTCAGGGTCCTGTGAGTACAGTGTAAGGAGAGGGGAGAAAAACCTCTCCTGCTTCTGTTTGCTGTGTTGAGCGAATCGAATTTCCACTTCCAGCCTCTGCCTTACCTCCAGTCAGGGGCAATATTTAGATGTCAATACTTGCAGGACCTTGTTCAGCAGTGACACTGTTCTCTGTTTAACCAGCATATCTTCAATATTCTGCCTTTTCCCTGATCATTTGAAGCCTGAGATTTCTTCTGTCACTCAATTCCTTCACTTTGGATTTTTAGCAGCCTCTGCTTCAGCCTTGTCCCAGAGATTGCTCTCTCCATGGTATGTGACTGTCTCAGAGTGCCACAGTACCTCTACTTTTTGGTTAGTGGTTGTTGAAGAAGCAGATTTTAGGTTTTGTTGCTGCTTGAAGCCCCAGGCCCCAGGGAGTGGAGGATGCAGGGTTGGAGAAGTTGTTCCCTCCACTGGTTCCCCTGGCTGCTGCTGGAGTCCTGAGGGGCACCAGGCTTTGTCACCTCCCAGGAATTTCATCTTCTGCCAGGTGAGCAAAGACTGAGACAAGGGACACTGTGGAGAACTGGGGGAGTCCTGGCACTTGTCTCCTGAACTTTGCCTTAGTACATGCTCTTGTCAAGAAAAGTCAATTTATGCATTTACAGTTACATGAACAAGTTGTCCCTACTCTTCTTCCCCACTTTTACCCATAGTATTTTTCAAAGGGCTTGTTAATAATTTATATAAGTGCTTTGTTTCCAGAGCTTTTTCTTAACAAGAAATAAACTGAAGGTCTTTCTAAATGTGTGGAGGTTGACTGTCTTTCTATACTGTAAATATAAAGTGACAGAAACTCTTATTTTTAATGTTTCTCTCATTGCCAGTTCATTCTGGACACCTGAGTAGCTTCAGTCCTTTGTTAGCTGCAACTTCTTTTGTCTTCTTTAATTCATTATTTATACTTTCATCTGCCTTTTAACACTGCTTGTTTTGTGTTTGTGCTTTAGCAGGGGGACAGGTGATTCTGTGATGGGGACCTGGTTTGTTTGGGGGGAATCCCAGAATTGTGGAATGGTTTGGGTTGGAAGAGACTTTAAAGCTCATCCAGTTCCACCCCCCTGCCATGGGCAGGGACACCTTCCACTATCTCAGGTTGCTCCAAGCCCCATCCAGCCTGGCCTTGGACACTTCCAGGGATGGGACATCTCCTCCTCAGTGTTTCTGGTGCAATTCTGTGTTGTAGGTGTGGTCCAGGCTGAAGGAGAGGCAGCCCAGGCTGGGCAGAGTTCTCAGGAGCTGGGTAATAAGGCAGCTCCCTGTGTGCTTCCCAAGCATTGCTATATTTTGTATGCCCCCCCGACTCATGCTCTGTATTTTTAGAATTTGGGTGTATTAGACACAATTTTCTGTCTGTCTCAGCCCCCAATTCCCACTGTGCTGCACCTGCTGGGTAACCTTCACACAGCCCGGGATTTCTGCCTCTGCTCCACTTCAGAAAATGCAGTTCATGATATTGACTTTCTTCATAGAACACTTCTGAGTTCTGGGGCTGCAAAGCCTTGTGTGAGCCAAGGAAAATTGCAGTTTATGGATTTTCTAACATTTCTCCAAGACAGTAATGTTATTTTAAAGGAAAGGGTTATCTTTTCCTTGTCAGGCCCTGCTGAGTGCTCTATTTCTGAGTTACAAGAAATGAAGTTGTGAAAGAGTCTTTATATAATGTTTCTCACATGAGCCTACAAAACAGCTGTCCTCAGCCTGCATTAACTTTAGCATAATTGATATTTGTGCTTAATATTACATTAGTCACATGTTGCTGACCTCCTGAATTACTCCCTTCACCTCTTGAGGAGTTCAGGGAGTTGCACTGTTAGCACTGAACCAAAGGCTCTCTCCCCGTCAGGCTGCTGTGCTTACAGACCCTCTGTTCTGCTGCTTCTGTCTTACACCTGTCTAAATTTTATGGGAAAGCAGGATTAAAATGCTGGGATAAATACAGAAATCTTCATTTATGCACCCATTGCAAATGTGCTGGCACAGAAGGGTGCTACCTGAAGCTGCATTCACCTGACACTGGAGATCAGGGGAATATTCTCAAAAGAGGATGTGGAGCTGCTGGAGCCAGTCCAGAGGAGACCATGGAGATGCTCCAGGGCTGGAGCTCCTCTGGAGCCAGGCTGGGAGAGCTGGGGGTGCTCACCTGGAGAGGAGAAGGCTCCAGGGAGAGCTCAGAGCCCCTGCCAGGGCCTAAAGGGGCTCCAGGAGAGCTGGAGAGGGACTGGGGGCAAGGGATGGAGGGAGAGGACACAAGGAATGGCTTCCCACTGCCAGAGGGCAGGGCTGGATGGGATATTGGGAAGGAATATCCTGGGAGGGTGGGGAGGCCCTGGCACAGGGTGCCCAGAGCAGCTGTGGCTGCCCCTGGATCCCTGGTCCAAGGCCATGTTGGAGGGGCTTGGAGCAATGTGGGATAGTGGGAGGTTTCCCTGCCCATGGCAGGGGTGGGAGGAGATGGCCTTAAAGATCCCTTCCAGCTCAAGCCTTTCTGTCATTCTCTACGTGCTTCTGAAAAAGTCACTTTTCCTGCACGTCTCCAATTCCCTCAGCTTTGGAAGCCTTCAGAACATGAGCCTCTAATCCCATGGAAGGTTTATTTCCCCCCAGTGCACCTCTGGCTAGGAGCTCACAGGGTCTGGGAGTTCAGTTGTCCATAACAGGGCTGTGAGGTGACAGCTGGAGTCAGGTGTTACTTGTGTAGAACCAGAGTGCCTGGAAAAGGGGAACCTCTAAATTCCACATGGAAAACTCTCCTGAGTCTGTGAATTTGACAAGTGCACAAGAAGGCAGCAGCTGCAGTTGGTACCCATCATCATTTTAGGCTTATGCTGATGGAATTTTCTTAGAAGAAATGCAAGCCTATAACTGCTTTAGAAAGGCACAGGGTTAGAGGCTGTCCTGTGAAGTCCCTGGGATAATCTTAGTTCTTAGGTCAGAGGGATTCTGAGATCTGTCTTTTTCACATTTAATGCCAGATAGGGAAGGTACCATGGCTTGTGAAGGTAATAAAGGCTTTTTAATGAGACCTCAATATATCACTGTTAAATCTGGGACATGAGTAAGGAGAAAACTATTTTTAAATGCAATTATGAACGTGTGCAGAGATTAATGCATTGTAAGGGTTTAAAGAAAGATTTTTTTGTCCTTAATGTTTGTTTCTCATTCTTTGTACAGCCCTTGGCCAGTGCTGCCCCAGGTCTTGAGTGGAGCTTCTGCAAGAATAGGTGCCAAAAATAGAATATAAGGGGCTTCTTTTTCAATTAGTGTTGGTTCGTTCGTTGGTTTCTAGTTCACAAAACATCAGGCCTGTTTCTGATGCAGGTTCACATGAATACTCCCAGGAGTTGTGGAATATCTGAATAAAAAGGGAATGTGGTGAATCCATTTGCTTGGCCCTGTAAGCTATGGTGATTTCCAGATAGTGGTTTACTGAAATGATCTAATTTTAGCTTCTGAGATATGTAGATACAATACCCTTAAACATGTTAAAATTGATATTTTTGATTTTTATTTCCCTGTGTCACTTTATGCTTTGTATGTGCTTGAACCAACACCGGAATTTTACAGCTGAGGATGTGGTTGGGAGCTCTGAAGTCCCTGATAGAATTTTTGTCAGGCTGATCCTGATCTCGGATGGGTTCCACGTCATGGAAGAAATTTCTTGGGGAAAAATGTGCTTTTGAACTCTTACTGCCCAGCTGCAAGTTCTTTTTAATAAAAAGTCTAAAGTTTTAAGCTCTCCAAGTGCAAGGGGAAATTTTAGGAGCTATGAAGCTGAAATTGTGGGGTTTTTCTGCTATTTTTAAAAGGGCTTGAATAATTCAGTAGAAATGGACTTCAGAATTATGGGATCTCCAGAGCTGAAAGGGACCCACTAGTCATTGAGTCCAGCACACCAGGCAGGCATCAGGTGCAATAATATTTTGTCAAAGCAGTTCTGGGCTGGCATTGCAACAGCAACCTGTATTTCCTCTTCAATCCACCTAACTTGCTTTTCCTTGTTACTGCTGCATGAATCCAGCATTATTTTCCCTCGTTAAGGTTTTGGCAAGGGTTTCTGTTGCTGTGTGAAGTTCTTCCTCTGCTTCTTGCTTAGAGGGGCCTTTTCATTTCACAGGCTGGCTCCCAGCACAAGCTTGTCCCTGAGAATCTTCAGAAATTGGGGCAATCACTTAATTGGCACATTGGCTTCCATTTGTGTTTGCCAATTAAATGAGTTCAATTAATCCAGAATGGATACTGTATTTTTGGCAGGAAGTACTAATTCATAGCAATCTTTTTAGTTTTCCTAGGCAAGAGCAGCAATAGTTTCTGGTTACATTGACAGCCTTTCCAGTGTGTGCACTCTGGCACTGCAGTGGTGAGCCAGGAGATCCAAATTATGTTTCTATACAGCAAAATGAAGGAATGATTTAGAATTTGCTAAGGCTGGATCAGTGCAGTTTGTCATGCACCACGATCACCAGTTTTAATGCACCCTGTTTGTCATTTTTTTCCCTAATTCTGGCTCAGCCAGGCTGCTGTTGCTGGTGGTGCTGTTCCCGTGGTGCTGGGGATGCTGTTGTTGCTGCTCCATCTTATTCCCTGTGGAGAGCTCTGAAGTCAGAATCACCCTGTCACGACCCTCCACCTCTTGCCCTCCCACCCTGTTCCGAAGCTGATCTCTTTCTGTGCCTGTTCTGTTGTCAGATTACAGGAAATGCCACAGTGGCTTGAAATGTACTTATTTGGGAGATAAAACTTAAGATTTGTCAATCACTTTTCCCTGGTACCAGCTGCTTTAAAATAAGGTGGAATATTTAGGAAAGAAGTCTCTTATTAATAAGTGGTTGGGGGTTTTTGTTTGTTTGTTTGTTTTTTGTTGTTGTTGTTTTTTTGTTTTTTTACTCAGTGTCCATGTCTTCTTAGTTACTGTAATGCAGGAAAAGATGGAACAGTCTTTGAAGGTTATCAGCAGTCTGCTCATCCATCCCCTTTCATCATCCCCCTTCACCCCATTCATCCCCCAATTTAAGCCCAAGAGACAAACAAATCACGTCAAAGTTGGTCTTTCTGATCATTGTAGGCATTCATTTTTTTTTGTTTTGCCATGATTCAGCCTTCTTAATTATAAAATGATCAGTTACTTCATGAACATGTTGGTAACCATTAGCCTGACTTTTTTATTTAAATAATTCCCTACACTTCTGCTTTGCTGCGCAGTATTGGTCACTGCTGTGTTGGTGGAAGGCTGCACGATGTTTTTTGGGATTTGGTTAAATACCGTGGTTTGGCAGGGCACAGATTGCCAGGGCATTGATCATTCATGGAATCATGGAATGGTTTGGGTTGGAAGGAACCTCACAGATCATCCAGTCCCACCCCTGCCATGGCAGGGAAACCTCCCACTATCCCAGATTGCTCCAAGCTCCTCCAACCTGGCCTTGGACACTGCCAGGGATCCAGGGGCAGCCACAGCTGCTCTGGGCACCCTGTGCCAGGGCCTGCCCACCCTCACAGGGAACAATTCCCAGTTCCCAATATCCCATCCAGCCCTGCCCTCTGGCAGTGGGAAGCCATTCCCTGTGTCCTGTCCCTCCATCCCTTGTCCCCAGTCCCTCTCCAGCTCTCCTGGAGCCCCTTTAGGCCCTGGCAGAGGCTCTGAGCTCTCCCTGGAGCTTTGTCTTCTCCAGGTGAGCACCCCCAGCTCTCCCAGCCTGGCTCCAGAGTAGAGGGGCCCCAGCCCTGGAGCATCCCCGTGGTCAATATCCACCTTCCCAGCTCCTGCAGCATCAAAGTGTCCTGTTCTGGCCTCATCTGCGTGACACCAGGTAATTTCTGGAGAGCAGGGTGCCTCCTGTTCCCAGCACGTGTCACCTTCCCTGGTGGCAGGCAGGAGTGAGGAGTCCTGCCCAGTTTGTGGAGCCTGGTGTGTGATCCCAGGCCGAGCTTTCCCCAGACCCTTGGACAGAGTTGACAAAGTGACTCCTTTGTTGTGTTGCTCAGAAGTTTATGGACAGTGTATGGTATAAAGTGCATGCTACAGGCAGACACATTCCTCACATTGCTGTGTTGTCACAAGGTTTGGGCAGGGAGTGCAGTGGATCCCAGTTCTGTGCTCATGCCATTGGAAACAGCTCTTTGCTATAAACAAAAGCTGAGCCCAGGTTGGCTTAACACACAGAAATATAAATTCCTGTGATTGTACTGACTCAGATGCTGGGGTTGAACGTCAGGCTGCTGGTTTTTTCCAGCTTCCCCATCTTGCTGCTGCTGCACTGGGACAACTCCTGAGTTGCTAATCCGATTTATACCTATAAAATAACATCACACTGTTATTTGCATGATCACTGGCTGTGGCCAGGGGACTTACCAGAGTGGGATTTGGTTGGTTGAGCCTGAATCTAGCTCTGTTGGGTCTTCTGTGATGAGAAATTGCTTTCTACCATAACAACCCAAAGCTCCAATTGTCCTTTTATATACAAGCCATGATTAGGATCCCCTCCTCCCTCTGTGCATCAAACAGTAGCTGGGATCTTCGGGGTCTCTTTTTTGACCCACAAGAAACTGGGATCAAAAGTATTGTTCTTGTTGGATGTTCTATTTTCTGTGGCTTTTCTCTGTAATTTATTTTGTAGGTTGTACAGAAGTAGGGCTCTAACCCCGGCTGCCTTTCCCACGCATATTATATGTGGGATTTTTGTTCTTAAAGAAAGTACATTCCTGAGCCACTCTTGCCTGCCATTGTGTGAGGCTGTGTACTGTACCCTGCAGCTCCTGAGCCCGGGGCTTTGGGAATGGTAATCAGGCTTCACTATGGTAATGTCAGCCCCAAACTTAGGGCTGTCAGGGAGTTATCATGCTAATGCTGCCCTCAGTAGCTGGTCCTTCACTTGTGCTTGGTTGCCGTTCCTTTTAGCCCTAAAACTATGGATTTGGTGAAGAAAAACACAAGTGTGAGACTGTTTTGCTGAAAATCACCAGCACCCCTTGGGTGCACTGGGTTCATGTGCAGAGAATCAGCAAAAATCCGTGTCTCTAAATTTAAAGGCTCACTTGGGAAGTGTTACTGTGGCACAAAACCGTGCTGCTGTGCAGAGGTGAATTTTGGTCACAGTGACAGTGGCTGTGCCAAAGGAGGTGCTCAGAGCTGCCAAACTGCTTGTTCCATGTCTTGGATTCCACTTCAGTGGTTCTGCATGGGAGCTGGAGAAGGTTTTACCCACACATCCATAAGGTGCAGATCTTTATTTGAAAACACAGTAGACAAATAGTTAAGGATTTGTTCTTTTTTCATTCCAGGCTGGTCCTTTAAACTGTGGTAAATGGATGCCCTGGACTAACTCCTCTGTGATGCTAAGTCTCTGGAATGAGTGGTTTCCCTGAATTTGCCAGCTCATGGCAATGCTTTAAAGTGCTGGGGTCTTTTTGTTTCGCTTTTTCTTATTTCTTCTCCTCCCCTTCCCGTCCCCTCCCCTCCCCACCCCTTTTTAGTGGAGATACTGGGAGTATAAAACCTACGTTCTGTGTGGTCCTTTAAAAAAAAAACAGAATAATTTCCTTTTATACATGCCATGAAGTAAGCACTGGTTGGAGCAATTCAGAATTGGGAATGTGGAAAATGGAATTAAAAGTTCTAAACTCACAAAATGATACGCATTCAAATGTCTTTATTGAATGCAGATTTCTTAGACATGGGATTAAGAATGTGCATTGCCAGTGTTCAAAGTTGCCTTGCTGTAAGCACTTGTCATTTTTTCATTCCTTTTCTCTATCCCATTATCTCAGTTGCCATGAGATCTTAAAGGCATCTCTGGCTGGGTGAGTATTTCTCTGCATTCCACGAAAAAGGTCAGTACTACCTCTAATTACTTAGGCCATCCTGGCCTTGAGCTGTGCACCTAAAGCACCCCTCCAGCCAGAAAGGATATTTGCACTAAGGAAGGAGCTAAGTGATGACTTCAATTAAAAAAAAAAAAAAAAAAAAAAAAAAAAAAAAATTAAATTAAAAGGTTCCAGTATTTCTCACTCTGGGAAACATCCTTGTGCTGGGTGTTACTGAATGTGCCCGTGCTGCACTCTGCTGATGAGAACATGAACAGCACAGGGATTAATCCTTAAAATCACAGAATCACAGCATGGTTTGTGCTGGAAAGGATCTTAAAGCCCATGAGGTCCCACCCCCTGCCATAGACAGGAACATCTTCCACTATCCCAGGTTGTTCCAAGCCCCATCCAGCCTGGCCTTGGACACTTCCAGGGACGGGGAGACCACAACCTTCCATGTCAGTTAAGGAGTGCAGATTTAGAGGGAGATGTTTAATGTTATTTTTAACTTCTTTGGTAAAGCTGCTGTAGTATGACAAGCACATACTTTTAAGATGGCATTGTCAGACCTGGGTATCTGTACTGGGTGTTGCTGCTTTATTTTAAATGTGTACAAACATCTTAAGCAGCTCTGAGAACTGTAGCTGCAATGTTGCTAACGTGATGGAGTCATGTATGTATGAAATGTATGAAAATACTGTGTGAAAATACTTAAGAAATTGATTTGGTTCCACTAACTGAATCCACGGAAAGTGGTAACACGAAGAATATGGCAAATATCGGCATTTCCATCCCATTGCCCCTGTACCTCTGACACTTTGGGGTGAATGTTGTCTCTTCATTCATTCCCATTATTTCTGCTGTTCCAAACAGTGACCCAGTTGTAGCCTTGCTGTGCTCAGTACATCTGAATCCTTTTAGGGATAAACGTTGCAGAATTGGGGTCCTCCCTTCGGAATTACTTGGAGCAGCTTGGACATGGTGACTTTCCATTTAGTGGAGCATTCTTCCTTTCCTTTGTTGGCCCATTTATTGTGGAGAACTCGGGTAGTTGTCACAACATCTGAAGGAAGAGCAGAGAGAACTTTGTCTCCCTGGAGTGTGTTAAAGGCTGCAGGGTCAAAGCTGAGATGGACCAAATTTCTTCCTTCATTGTGCTCCAGGTTAGTTCCTGGGCTGTAATTCTTGAGAGCAGGTGCTGATGGAGCCATCACCTTCCAGCTCACAGGGAGCAGGGATTTTTGGGGGACACTTCCTTTTTAGTGCTGCAGAGCAAATTCTCTGATGGAGTGGATGCTGAGCCAGCTCTGTGTACTGAGCAGGTACCCAAAATTTGGGGTAGCTATTGATGTCCTTGTACATGAGCACCCACTTCAGACCTCTTCATTCCTCCTCCTGCCAAGTGAAGAAATGACTGCTCCCTACAGAGCAATGACTTCTCCTGAAACATTTCTCTTCCCTCCTGTTCTCCAGCAAAGAAGTAACACTGAAGCAAAGCTTTAGTGTTTTTCAGAGCTCTAAAGGGGGCTTTAGGTTTTTTTTCCCTCTTTTTGTATTTTTCCTTCCAAGAAAATTGAGGGGAAATGAAGATGATGTAAAGGAAAGACTGTCATGGAAACCAAGCAGCATTTGGAATCAGCTCTGCTGTTTTTAGAAACGAGGCCATGTGCTGACAGAATCCAGAGCAATCTGGTCCCTCCAAACTGGTTTTGGTGAGAGACTGACAGTAGAAATTGAATAAATGTTAGTGCCTGTTTAATAGTTATCCTTCCTTTATGATAACCTTGGATTAAATTCCTGCCTTCAGAAATCTCAGCTGGATTCAGCCACCTGCTGAGGCGTATCTGTGGTGCCTCCTCAGGGGTCTTTCTGTAGTCCTGTGGAAAACCAGCTATGGGATTACTGGAGAGATTCCAGGGTTTCTTGTAAGTCAGAGGCAGCAGGAGAAGGGTTGTGTGTTCTGCAGTGGTTCAGTGTTCTCTCCTGTCGAGGATACCAAGGTGGAAACCTCATCACATCGTGTTCACTGGACTGTTGTGTTGAGTTTTTACACATATTTTCAGATTGTGTTACGTCTCTGCATGTGAGGGAGACAGGTTGACATGTTTTCTGATAAATGCAAGGAGACTTTCTAGGAGAAAATCCTTTCATATTCTGCCGTGGAATCGTTAGATATAAATTATTTATGACTAAGGTTTTGTGTGCTAGAGAGCACAAAGCTGAAGTTTTCTAAATCATGTCTATAAATAAAAGGACTAGAAATTTCAAATGCTTAAAGCTAAACAGCCGGATTTGTGAGAGCTCTCAGATTCTGCTCTCGGATTCCCAGGGAGATTAGGAGCAGCACTTGAACGTGTCCAGGGAAGAGAACGGAGCTGGGGAAGGGGCTGGAGCCCCAGGAGGGGCTGAGGGAGCTGGGAAAGGGGCTCAGCCTGGAGAAAAGGAGGCTCAGGGGGGACCTTGTGGCTCTGCACAACTCCCTGACAGGAGGGGACAGCCGGGGGGGTCGGGCTCTGCTCCCAGGGAACAGGGACAGGAGGAGAGGGAACGGCCTCAGGCTGGGCCAGGGGAGGCTCAGGGTGGATTTTGGGGAAAGTTTCTTCCTGGAAAGGGCTTGTCCAGCCCTGACACATCTGCCCAGGTCACGAGTGGAATCACTGTCCCTGGAAGTATTCAGAAAACGTGTGGATGTGGAACCTTAGGACATGGTTTAGTGGTGGGCACGGTGTGGTGGCAGCAACTTATGGTCTTGATCTCAGAGGCCTTTCCCACCCTTAACAATTCTGTGATCCTGTGATCTGTGGGAGGGTTGGACAGGCAGACAGGCTTTCTTCCTCTTCCCTAGAGGAAGGGTTTAGTGAGATCTTCCTGCCTGGCAATTCCTGCAAGGTATCTCTGACAAAATACTGACTTTCCACAATATTGTTTCGACTACTGCTGATACAAGTGCAGCTTTTGGAAGGAGAATTCCTCGGTTCAGGGCAAGCTGGTGGTGCCTCAAAGCCTTCCCTGCAGAGGTAAGAGACTGAATTTCCTGATAAATCAGTTCTCTGCGTTCTGGGTTGAGCTCTAATTTGTTTACCAAGTTTTGGACCAGAGCAGCTTGATACAGCAGTGACATTCAGCTGTGAAAATGGGACTAAACAATTTGAATAAACAGATTTGGTCTGCAATTACCAGGTTTCCACAGCACAGTGATGCATAGAGAACAGGGAAGTGAGAAGCCACTGATGATGCCCGGTAGCTGATTTTCAGATGGAAATAATCCAACTGTTTCAAAATTATTTTTAAAATTAAATTACTGTGACACAGAGCACAAATGATGACATATCTCATTTGGAGGGTTTTGTTTGTGTTTTGAGGGGAGAGTGACCTGCATGCTGTATGCCAAGTTTTGCACCAAAACAGATACAAAATAGTATAAAAATAGTATAAAAATCCATTTTATGTAGTTGTGTATCTTTGGTTTGAATGGAAAGGAGTTGTGGTTATTTAGGAGTGATACAGTTTCTAAAATTGCAGTAAGTTTCTTTTTTGGTATCCGTCTCTTCACCAAGTTTTTTTCTCATGTTGGTGCCTCTTATTAAGGATTTGAGCTTGCACAAGTTCTGTGCCCTTACCTTTCTGTGCTTTTGCTTCAACTGTGAGCCTTGGAGAGAACATTGTTCTACAGCAGTCCATGGAGCTCAGATCTAATTGGAAAAACCCCTGGAGTTAATTACTGCCTTTCATCTCATTGTTGTCCAGGTAACTGGATGCAGGGAGATGGGAGAGGCAGAAACCCAGCTCAATTTGGACTTAACTCCACTGGGAAGGAGAGGATAATACAACTTTTCCAAGAGAGGTGCTGGCATTTTGGGCTCCTGGAGGTGTGAGTTTCGCCTACGCTGCTTTGAGTCAGATCCAGGGAGGTCTCTGCCCACTGCTGCAAACTGGCTTAAAGCCCACATTTTCTGTCAGATTGTTTATCCATTTTAATATCCCACCAGCTCCTACTGCTGATGGAGAAGAAAAATTACTTTTCTTCCTACAGAAATTCTGTTGCTTAGAAAATTAAGCAAGCACATCCAGCTTGGCCTAAAAAGCAGCTTATCGGGATGGCACATTTATTCCTGTAATTAGTTATTTTCTTATGTAAAAGACCTGTAAGGTTTATTAAATCGGTGATCCTCTTAATACTAAAATTCACAATGACACTCTCAAGTATCCTATTACATCCTGAAGTGATTGTGTGCTCAGTCAGTCAGCCAGCCCAGGGCAGGTTTATTTAAGTGTACAATTATTGTTCCTGTTTTCCTCTGGTGAGTGGCTGTGCTTGTTGTGTAGGGCTGTGGGACAGTGGGGTCAGAGCACTGGCTGTGGTCAGGGCTGTGGAAGGTGCAGCTGGGACAGAGAGTGACCTGCACTCAGGTTTATTCAGTAGTGCTCCAAAGGTGGAGCTCACTCAGAACAGATTTTCCAAGGGCAGTGCTGGAAGAACCAGGAGCTGGGTGGGTGCAGCTGCTGGTGGATGACTGCAGCTCGGGGTTCATCTCCTCAGAGCCAGGTTTACCCTGGAGCCCTGTGTGCAGGGGAGTGGGTACTCCTGCAGCCTGCTTGGCTTTGCCCAAAGGAGGCACCAGAATGATCAGAGAGAGGGAGCAGCTCTGCTCTGAGGAGAGGCTGAGAGAATTGGGATTGATCCTCCTGGAGAAGAGAAACTTCAGGGTGACCTAATTGTGGACTTCCAGAGCCTGAAGGGGCTGAGAAGGAAGATGGAGAGAGACTGTGGACAAGGACCTGGGGAGACAGGACAAGGGGAATGGATTCAAACTGACAGAGAGTAGTTAGATGGGATGTTAGGAAGAAATTCTTTCCTGTGTGTGTGGGCAGGCCCTGGCACAGGGTGCCCAGAGCAGCTGTGGCTGCCCCTGGATCCCTGGAGTGTCCAAGGCCAGGCTGGACGGGGCTTGGAGCAGCCTGGGACAGGGGAAGGTGTCCCTGCCCATGGCAGGGGGGGGACTGGATGATCTGTAAGGTTCCTTCCAACCCAAACCATTCCAGGACTCTCCTCCCATTGTTTGAAGCAGGGCAATGGACCTGAAGTACCAGAGTGTCCCTGCTGACTGTAGCAGGACCCTCACATGAATGATGTGGTTGTAGCCTCCCCCCTGTGCCTGTCTGGGGTCCAGTGGGATGAATCCCTCTCTCTCTGGCACTGGTCTGCTTGATGAAAACAAGCAGGAGGATGACATTGACTTACTCACTGCAGCTCTTGGTGATGTGGTGAAGCTCAGCTACAGGTGACCTGTGGCAGGGTGAAGTGGGAGCTTCAGGGGGGGTGACAAAGATTGTCCTGGTGTTCATCCCACACATGGGCTGCTAGCCTGGGTTCTGGTGGTTCACCTGGATAGTTTTGGGGGTGGAGACCAATTTCTCCGTATTCCACACTGCAGAATGCAGCTGTGTTCTGTTATCAGCCACAGCTTTGGGACAGATCCAACTCTGTCCAGAGATCTGCTGGACCAGCTTAGAACCATTAGGATTGATGTAACATCAGGGCAATCATCTGTTTGCCCCTGTCATTAGAAAAGGGATTTGATGGAATGCTTTTTGGTTCCAGGCCTGTAAGAGCAGTAACACTGAAGTGCCTTTCTTCCTCTTGGTTCAGCATTCCCTCTTTGAGACATGTTTCATGCTTTTAGTGCACTGTATGAAGCAGAAAAAGCTCATTCAGTTGATGTCACCCACATCATTGATGGGTAATCTTTTCCAGCAACAGTTGTTTTTCTCCTCCTTCTCTGTGAAGTCGTTGCTGGTCTTGCTGTTTGATCACTGTTCACTCCATAAAAGCCTCATTGAACCCCCTCATTCCTCTGGACCACAGCGGGAGAAATCCATGGAGCCAAGTCTTGGTGTCCCTTGTGATGGAGAATTTAACCCCAGCAGAGCTCATGGCTTAGGCAAAGGCAGCTGGAGGAAGGAGGGGATGGGAAAGTATGACAGAACAGACAGAAGGGAGTTTGGAGCTCTGGCCTCACTGAAATAAATGAATTTTAGTTAATAAGGAATTCTAATATCCTCAAGCACTTAAACCAATAGCTTCAAACATCTATTTTAGAAGATCACTTCCCATATATAAGCAGCTCTGTCATTAACTCGTTTTCCACTGAGTGAGCAATCCAGCTTTTTGCAGTGCCTCTGCCTGAATCTAAATGCACAGATGTCTGGAAAATTAGGTACTTAAGGAGGAGTCCAAGTGTGGAGTTTGGGAATATCAATTTCACTCCCACCTCTGAAAATCTCCGCTTTAGAAGCCAGAAGCAGGGATGAGTTAAACACTGGATTTCACAGTTACACCAAGGGTTAGCAAGGCTTGGGGCAGGAGGGGATTGTCACCTCCCTGATCCCCATCCCAAGGGTCAGCTCTCCTTGGTTAAAAGGCAGAATTCACCTTAAGCACACCTGAGGTTTGTGCCCCCATGCAGAACAGAGGGGCTCCTGCTCAGCAGGCAGAGTCCAGAGTTTGCAGCCATGTTTTAACTCCTTCTCTTTTCCTGTCTCCTTCCCTGCAGGCCAGAGGTGCCGACATTCCCGACATCCCGGGGGAGCTGCCGCTCCGCTCCTGCGGCAGCACAGCCAGCATGAAGGTGAAGAATGTGAAAAAGTAAGAGCAGAGTTCCGTGATTTTCCCGTCTTTCCTGGGCTTCCAGTTTGGCTGTGCGGAGTTTTGGCTGTTGTGCTGCAGTGCAGGGCGTTCAGCAACGATTTGTGATGGTGTGTCTTCAGCAGAGCATCCAAAATCCGTGTGGAGCTAAGGCAGTTCGAGCTAATGCAACCTGAAACTGGGCGTGAGAGGTTTTGCTGGCTCACTCTCCTCTCCCTGGCCATAGAAACAAAGCTAGGTAGAGTTTTGAACCTCACTGTTGCAGTGGTTTTAGTTTTCTTTAGCCATTCTTCCTGAAAGTGATTAATTAAAAAAAAAACCCACAATAGAACATATAGAGAAAAATCTCAAAAGAAGCCCAGGCAATGTGTAAATGAGAGAATTTTCCCTGTCTCCTTATGCTCTGGAAAGCTAAACCAGGACAAGTGGGTGGCCTGTATGTATTTTTTATCTGATTTTTTTCTTCTTGCATTCTGCCCTCTGTAACTTCATTTTTGGTGGATTTTACACAGTTTTCTGAGGGATATTTTTTCTTCCCTGATCTCTCAGGTTTTTGTTTTTTTTTTCCCTCCCTGTGGGTTCATGCTGTATTTCTGTCTCTGCTTGCCTCCCAGAGACTGTAAACCAAGTCATTATGCTTGCAGTAAATGGGGATCAGAAACAATCAATATTACTTCGCTAAAAATGCTGACTTGAGGAGCAGAACTCCCCGAGATTGATGGATCTGAGCCTTCAGCTCGCCCCTCTAGTGCTCTGCTGAGAGGGAAATGGCCCTTTGTTCCAGTGCTGAGCAGCCAGATGCTGCATCTCACTTCCCACTTGTATTCCCGTGGGAAGAGGGAGCTAGATAATGACAATCTCATTGGCTCACCACCAGGAATATCTATAGGAGTCTATAATAGCTTCGGCAGAAGCAGGAGCATGTTGCAGAGCCAGAGGAGCTCCCTGGCAGCCACCAGTGTGACTGGAGACACTTGGGAATAATTATGCCTGACTTTTGAATTTGCAAAAGGCAAAGGATAAAATAGAGTTTGTTCTGCACCCTCAGATACATCCCCCCGGGACTGATGGGCTGTGATGCCTTTCACAGGTAAAGTTCTGCTTTCCTTGTGTCTCGTGTGAGGCTGTGGATGTGCATTTGTGAGGTGCAGCTGCTTGTCCCTGCTCCGTGTCCGGACGCCTGTGGGATCTGGTGCTGCTGGAATGTCACACAGGGCTCTGCAGGGATGCAATGGGATGTGGTGTTGCTGGAATGTCACACAGGGCTCTGCAGGGATGCAGTGGGATCTGGTGCTGCTGGAATGTCACACAGGGTTCTGTAGGGATGCTTTGGGATGTGGTGCTGCTGGAATGTCACACAGGGTTCTGTAGGGATGCTTTGGGAAATCCACTTGGTATTTCAGCTTTCCTTTCGCACTCGGTTCCCTTCCCCACTGTTTTGGTGCATCACATCAACAAACCCCTGTCTTCCCTTGGCTTTAGGGTGAGAAAGTTGTTGTTTTGTATCAGCACGTGCTGTTTATCTGTGTTGAGTGGTCTGCATCCGTCTCATGGTGTGCTCTTGGTGTGCTCCAGGTTATCCTTTACAAAGGGGCACTTCCCGAAGATGGCTGAGTGTGCACATTTCCACTATGAAAACGTGGACTTTGGCAACATCCAGGTGAGTCTTGGATTTCTTTTATACACAAGACACCTTGTGCTTCCTGCTAACTGACCTGGTGGGGAGGTGTAGAGGCTTATTTACTTTGTTGCTAGATGTTCAGTGACAAGAAGTTAAAGCTGTGGAGACTTTATCTGGAATTGCTTCTATGTGCTGGGGCAGAATTCGCACTGAGTCATGTGGAGCTCTCCTTTGAGCTTAGGGATGGTTTTATTTCAGCTGGATTTGGCTGATGTCACTGTTTTAAGGCTGTATCAGACATTCAGCCTTGAGTCGTCTGTAATCACCGCGTGTGTATTTTCGGTTTGCCTGTGTGTGTGTGTGTGATTAAACAATTGTGTGAATGTATTTATGTAAATATAAATAAATCAAATTTGCCCCTTCCCTTAGCTCTGCATTGTGCATTGCAGCAGCTGTGTCATCAAAATACCACAAACTGCTCGTTAGCCTGAGCTGCGTTTCTGGAAGTGAGCAGGCTTTGCTCCTCTGTGATCCCTCCCTCAGGAATACAGGCAGAGGCATTTTCCAGGGAGGGCTGAGACCCAGGAGTTGCTCATAAACAGGACACATTTTCTTCTGCACTTAGAGGAGCAGGAATGCCTCCAGCATCTGCCAGCCTTGTAGCCAAAAGGAGGTTACAACCTTTTCATTTGTAAAACATTTCCTGTAATACCGAGTGAATTATTTACAGCCTTTCAGGCTGCCATACTTGACACTTTCGCAAGCAGAATTATGCAGCTGGGTTTTTTTCTCTGCCTGTCTAAAATTCTGGCTGGAATGGAGCTTGGGTCCTGTTCAGGGCTGGGATCTGCTGTTGGTCACACTTGGTGCTCTGGGAGGGTTGGTTCTGCTGTGTGGGCTCTGCAGACACAGGCACACGCTGACAGAGCCAGAGACACAAAGTACTGGGCACAAACAGAGTGCAAAGAGCTCAGTTCCCATGGAGGCCCCTGGGAAATGGGCAAGCAGGAGCAGTCCTCACTCTGCTGAAAACTGTTTATTTTCATTTTCTGTGTGTAGGAACAGCGTGGCTGATCCATGTCCCTGCTTTCTGCCTCCTGGTAATTTTCAGGGCTGACACAACTAATTTGACACAACTTTTTTACTCATTCTGGAGAGAAGTTTTATGTTGGAGCAGCTCTGTGTCCACACAGGTTTTTACATCCTGTGGTGCTCTGAGTTCTCCCTCCCATCATCCAGGGACGTTCAGCACAACATGTAACTGGAGAGGGAGCACGAGCTGTGCGTGGCACATTGTTTTGTTGACCAATAATTAATTCTTTTGTGGGTTTAAGCATTTCCTGGGATGTTTTCAGAATGGCAGGGCAGACCTGCGGGGTTCAATCTTCATGATTGTGAGAGGCAGAAGTAAAATCAGGTAATACATCCTTTCCAGGTTTTCCTGAAGCATGTTCTGCTGGGAAGTTCCCACAAGCAGGAGTGGTTTGGCACTGCTTTTTGTGATGTCACTGCTACTCCTGCAGCTTCCCCTGCTCTTGCTCCCTGGACCCCTGGCACAACCAGACCAGAGGCTGTAACCAGAGGAGGTCTGTCTGACAAAAATTGTGGGGGGATGTAGCACAGGAAATAAAAATGGTGTTGGTTATTGAGCTGTTACTGGTTATCTCAGCCCCGAGCTGTTTTCTGTGTCTGTGCTGTGAAACCAGGAAGAAAACAGGGTCTTGTGGCAGCATGAGAAGAGCTGTCATAAAATTGAGACTCTCTGTGTGTTGAGGGGTCAGTTCTCTGTTTCCACCACATCTGCCTCTGAAAAACCCTACGTGTTTAGCTGTTTGTGTACCTAAAGCAAAATTTGTGCTTAAGCAAGGTAACTTCGGCCCTCTGTGCCTCTGATTGCTTCCTTTTCCTGAGCATGTTCCTGGCAAATCCCCACAGTGTCAGGACTTTTTTTATATGGTGAAAAATCTCTTTGAGAACAAGAGCTTTGCTGCTGAAATGCAAAAAAGATAAAGTATTGCAGCACTTCCTTAGAAAACCAGTATTAATGGTAAAATAAATGAAAGCTGTTAATGCAACAGCAGTATTAGTTGGGAGATTCAAAAATAGGTTCACACAGGGCTCATGCATTTTAATCAAGTTGGAGGCTCCTTTGTGCTCCCAAGGTAGAGCAGAGAATAGCAGTGGGCTGGAGTGATGGGAAGTGACAGCTTGGCACCTAATAGAGAATTACTGAGTTGCATCTGAGGGGATGGTGGGTGTAAACTGCTTTCAAAATCTATTCACTGTTAGAAATTTGCATAGTAGAAATACAGTATTATCTGTCCATGTCAGGAATTGTGTAATGCTGTCTATTAACAGCCTGGCCAAATTTCAGGTTGTTTTGTAACATTTATGTCACTTATAATATGGTCTCATGGTGCAAGAAGTATTAATAGCCTGGCATTTCACCTCATGAGATCATTTTAAATCAAATTGCTAAGAGGTATGAAAAAGGATTTGTTCTCTTCATATCTTTGCACGGTGATATTGAAGCTGGGTGCATTTTGGGGGGCTTTTTCTCTTCAGAAATATCCTTCCACACTGCTTCCAACAGCAATATCTTACCCATACCTGTGGCTGGCCAGCCAGGCACGTGTGGCATCCCAGGAAATTGCTGGTTGCCAGGCAAAGGCAGTGATGTCAAAGCTGTACCAACACGTTAAAGCCTCACAGATTGCATCAGTGCCCAAAATTCATTGGCATTTTTTGTCAAATATCTTATGTTCATTGCTGCGTTTATTTTAAAGGCTGCATCATTCATTTTGAATTTCTAATGAAAAGCCAGGTTCTGCCTCATAGATGTGCTTTAGTCTGACATGGGATAAATGTTCAGAACTGTGGTTCAGCTTCTTCATGGTCTGTCTCCCAAGGAGGTGCAGTGTTTCTTCTCAATTTACTTTTTGCCTAATTTAGCTTCTTCTCAGTTTACATAAAATACAGGGTATCTCCCCTTTAGCTTTTTTGACCTGGTTCTCACTCATGGAACACATTGGTGGTAAGTCTTCATAAAAATCTCTGTGCAAATAGAAGGTCATTTCCAAGTAGTTAAATGGCATTTGTGGAAAAGAGTCTGTATTTACACCTATGAAATGATAAAAATGCACATTGTTCAACATCAGCACTTTGCATCCAGCTCGTGCAAGCTTTGGTTTATATCTGTTGGTTTTTGACACAACTTTTTTATAAATAACTGAAAAGAACTCATCAAAACTCTGTGGGATCTATTGAGGCAACTTCAAATTCACCAGGTTTTAAAAATGTGAGATAGAAAAGTTTTTTCTTTTGCATGCATCAAGAACTGACCCTAGACTGAGACAGGGTTAAATTTCTTTTATAATTTAAGAAGGTATTAATGTAATTCAATAACTATATGCTTAAAAAAGTCTGCCAGGTCTCCAGGAGCATTTGGACAGTGCTGCCAGGGATGCCCAGGGTGGGATTGTTGGGGTGTCTGTGCAGGGCCAGGGGTTGGACTGGACCCTGTGGTCTCTGTCAACCTAGGATATTCTGTGATTTTATGAAATACGGCTTTACTTTACTGAGTGCTAAATGCCATTAATATAAACAGGAGAAACAGTGATTAGGAATTCCTTAAATATCGACTTCCTGCCAGGAATAAATACTCTGCTCTTCACTTGAAAGAATGAAGACATTATCTTCAGCTGAGTAGGTTTTGGTAATAGAATATGGAGAGCTGATCAGCTCCTTGCTTTCCAGATAATATTCTTTGCTCCCTCAAAAGCCATTTGCTCAAGGCAAGTGCTGTAATGCACATTCATATCACTTCAGCATCTTGCATTTGGCACAGAATTATCCCTTCATACAGCATAGTCTGTGTGTTTGCCTTGCTGTATCTGATGTCTAAAAATAAATCCCTGTGGGAGCAGGACTGGGTTGCAGATCCTCTCCTTATCAGCGCAGCCCTGGCAGGGCCGTGGCAGGAATTGTGTTATCAGTGGTAAAGGAAGCGTTTGAGGCAGAATCACTTCCGCCTGCGCAGACATCAGCTGCCAGGAATTCCTGTCAGGAATTGTGTGCTCTGGGAATGCCTCTGCAACGCTCCAGCCGGGCTGATGGGCTGCCTCCAGCAGCAGCCCCTGGAATTGGATGTTCCTGTCGTGCCTCAGGAGTCAGAAACGTTGCAAAGAGCAACTCAGCCCTTCTGTGCCTGTTGTCAGCAAAGCCTGCTGAGAAGATCCTTTTAGGGATCATCTTCTTTTGGTTTGCCTTTTTTTTTTTCTTTTATTGAACGATATTCCAGGGAAGGGGGAACACAGGGGGAATGTGCTTGTGAAGGAGTCTCTGTAATTTTTTTTTTCCCTAAGATGGATTGCAAAGGAAACAAAACCAGTAAATCCTGGCCAGATGCCCTTGGCTGGGGTTAACTGGGATCCTTTCGGGTGCCACAGCTGAAAGGAGCCTTGTGGGTGAGCTGGGAACAGCAGGGGTGGGGATGTTCCCTGCTCTGTGCCTGCCTGAGGTGGGACAGCCTAGCTGAGATCTCTGCAGCAGGGATTTGATCCCAAGCCTGCTCAGTGCCTGCAGTGCACGAGGGTTTGTCTGTCCCCAGCCCTCCCGTGGGTACGATGCTTCCAGTGCATGGGAGTCAGAGCAGCACGAGTAGCTCCAGGCTGAAATATCATTTATCCCACTTGCTTTGTGAGCTGTTTAAGAAGGAAAAAGTATTGATTTTTAATGGTGAAACATAAAACAGCAGTTGCCTGTCCCAGTCCCTCTAAAAAGATGGAAATTCTCGATAAGAAGCATAAAAATTGGCCTGAATTTTGATGCGCGTTGGGGTTTTGAAAGACAATTTTGCTGCGTTCTGCTTTGTCTTTATGAATATTGGAGTGAGATACAGATTATGTGTGAAGAGGGGCCACTTTTCAGTCCTTCATCTTTGGATGCTGTTAATCTCCTCCCTGAACTACCTGGCCAGATTCTGGTATGTTCCCCTTCTTTAAACCGAGGGCTTCCCCTCCCATTCCCTGTCTTCCCCGTGTGATTTCTTTCCTGTTGCCTTCCAAAGTGGTGGTGGGGATGTTGCAAGGGCTGTTTTAAGGACGTGGGCATATAAAAACAACTGTTCAGTGTAGGTGGAAACTGCCTCTATTAATTTAATAATTCCAGCCACAACTCCCTGAAAATTGGCACAGCCTCCTGCCAAGATTAACGAATTTTGAAAGTTCAGAGTCTCTGGGCCAAGGTTTTTGCTGCCAAAGGAGTCAGGAAAATATTCTAGTAAGTTCACCTCAGTTCTTGGATTCTGCTGTTTCCTGGTCTTTCTTCCAGCGTGCTCAGAAAAATTCTTCCCTGGAACAAGATCACACCTGTGAAATTCCAGGTTCCCTGTTTTTTTTCCCCCTGGTGAAGTGGGAAGGAATCCAGCGTGGGTTCTGTCATGGAAGGGTAACTTCAAGTGTGGAGCTGTGACTCCAATCCACAGAGCAGGAAGGGGATTGAGGCTGGTGTTCCTGTGTGGATTTACTGTTAAATCACTCTGGAGGTGTTTTACACCCTTTGCTCCCTTTGACTGACTGTTCTGAAATCAATACTTTGTCTTTTTTTGTAAAGGAAAATGCAGTCTGGCTGGCATTGCTCAGCTCATGGAATGCCTCTCACAGGGAATCTGTATTTTCCTGGATTTATTTATCTTGATCAGCTCTGTCTGATTCCACCTATGTTCTTTATTTTAAAAAGATGCTCATGAAGCTGTGTACCCATGGAAGGGTGGGCTAGAACCCACAAATTATAACAAGCAAATGAGCTTTTTACCTGTTGACTCAGTACAACAGGTATTTTGGGGGCTTTTTTTACCTTCTCCTTTTCCTTTTGGATGTTTTTATGAATTTATAGGGAATAATCCATATCTCCACAGGAGAACAGACCCATTTGGGACAGAAAACAGAGACCTTCTGCAGGAATCCAGCTTATTTTCCCTTCTCCAGCATTTACCACTGGAAATACAGCAAACTTGTCTGTAGAATTGTAGGGTTTTTTGTTCATTGTGGCTATTTGATGGCATGAGTAAATCTTCAAGTGGCTGTAACAAGCTCAGCTGTTATTTTGACATTGACCTCCTGCTGTTTGCCAGCCCCATAAATCATCTTTACCAACTTGTTGCAGAAAAGTGTTAAAATTGGTTTAATTAGTAACTGTAGCACAGTTGTGTTGGAAAAAAATTTTCTTTCCTGCAGTTTAACGACCTGAAAAAAAAACCAGAAAGCTGTCTATTATACATATAATTAAAACATGTTATAAACTTGAAAAGATTCCATGGGCTCCAGAAAAAGAATGCCTGTTTCTGTAGTGCTTGAAGGGAGATGAAATCCTGTCTGTCTCTGTGTGTAGCCAGCCATCCTGTTACCAGGAATGGTGTTAAAATGCAGCGTAATACTGGGCTCATGGATCTGCCAGCAAGCCAGGCTGGAGTGATTTAATGACTGCCTTGTAGTTATGAGCCCTGAGATTTACAGGAGCAGGGCTCCGTGTTTCCCCTCTCATGGAAGTTTGTGAAGCCAGAGGATGTATGAACTGTGAAACCAGACTTCTGTGGGAACGTTCCCATGCTGTGTTTGAGCTGTACCTGCCCACAGAAAGGGCAGTTTGTTCAGACTCTGCTCAGGTGCCAGAGTTCGGGGGGTTGATGACAGAATTGGCAGCTCAGGGGCAGCGAGTCAGGCCGGGGGTGTTAAATGTTCATTCATGAGCTCAGCCCTCCCTGGAGTGTGTGCCCTGCCCTGCCCTAGGAATGTGTTCATTCATTCCCTGCTCAGGGAGCACGGCTGGGATAACTGACACAGGGAGGGATGGATGGGATGTGGGGGGAAATTCCTCCCTGTGAGGGTGGGAGGCTCTGGCACAGGGTGCCCAGAGAAGCTGTGGCTGCCCCGTCCCTGGAAGCGTTGAAAACCAGGTTGGACACTGGGGCTTGGAGCAGCCTGGGACACTGGAAGGTGTCCCCACCCTTGGCGGGGGGGGACTGGATGAGCTTTTGGGTTGGATATCCCTTTCAAGCCAAGCCATTCTGTGCCATTCTGTCTAGAATATAACCTGATGCTGCAACACTTGTTGGCTGTCTTGGCTTTGACATCTTTCTGCTTAAGGTTTGAGCACACCAGACGTGCTCCACCCGTGTCTCCAGGTGTGCTCTGTGTCCTGAAGCTCGTGCCCATTTCCTCATGGTGGTTCCATGATCTGGTTTCCAGGTAATTTCCAGTCTTGGAACATCAGGACTGAGGTGTTGCACTCTGGCATGATGAGCTCAAGGTTGTTCTCTTGGTGACAGATCAGAGCAGAGCTGTTTGGGTGCTCAGGACGAGCCTGTCACTGTCCTGTCCTGTGCCCAGCTGTCCTGTGGGCAGGGGGAAGAGCTTGGGCTCCTGGTGTTTGGGTGCTTTGTGTGGGAGTGTTTGCTGTCCCGTGCCAGGGCTCTGGATGTGCAGCTGCACAGGGATCACAGAGGGTGTCTCCAGTTCTGCTGAGCTGAGACCACAGTTTTGTTTGTTTTATTTGCACGACAGAGATTTGGGCAGAGGATTTCCTGTGAACAGGAACATTCCCAGGGGGCTGGAATCAGGCAGATTTCTCTTTTTCAAAGGAGGAACAGGCACACACTCCCCCCCATACGGACTGTTGGATGTCTGGAAGGCATTTGGAGAAGTCTGTGGGCTTTGATGGGTTTGTGATTTTATCCCTTGCTGTGGGGTGTGAGCAGAAGTGGAGGCTCCTGCTTCCCTGTCCTGCAGGCAAGGCACTGACCTCCAGCTCTCCTGAGCATCCAGAGCAGAGAGCTCTTTGATCTGGACTCAGAATTCCAAAGGCATCAATTACTTTCTCTGGCCATTTTCTCAGCAGAACCTGCAAACTCAGGCTGCTGTTTTCCTGGCAAAGAAGCATCAAAGGGAAGGGGAATGCTTCCATTACACGTGGATGTGTGGCTGTGGGCTTTGAAAATCAAATACTTACATGGAGAAGCATGAGATTATCTCACTGCCTCTTCCAGACCCCCTCCCCTGAAGTTTAACTTCTTTTATCTTTTAAAACTAAGTGAACAAACTTCGATTGCACTCACTAATTCTTGTTTCTACCCGACCAGTAAAAGAAATATTAATAAAAACTTACTCTGGGACATATTTTTAAGGTGCAAGACATTTCCTACCAGCATCCTGAATTTCTTCCTTTCAAATAGTTCATTTCCCAGAAGGAGCTTTAATGAGAAGCTTATTTAGATCTGGACAGAGATGTTTCAAGCTCTATCCGAGTTTTTTGGAGGCTCAGGGCATGATTTGGGAGTTGCAGTCAGAATTGACAGCTCTGACTGCAGAGAGAACTTTTGGCAACATCACACTCTGAATTATGTAGGTAATAATTTAAAGGGAAGATGGTTCCTTAATAGACACCCACAAATCTGGTATTATATGAGTTGGAAATAAAAATACATAGTGCCATATACGTTATATATGTTCAACATCCTTGAACAGGCCTTAAAATCCATTCTGTTCTCTTGGAAAACTGATGGAACTTATAAATATGGTTATAAACTAAACTGACTAGAAAAATGCACTTCTTGGAGAAGTGTCATTGCCTAGTCCTACCAGTTTAAATCCCAACTGAAATTCTTCTGATTTACCTTGCCAGTGGAGCTGTGTAATTCCTCTGTGTGGTGTTTAAGTGTGAACCTTATTTATTGCAAATATGACATGTCAAATATGACATGTCATGTTAAAAGAACTGAATTTGGACTGGATTCCCATTTACCAGCTTGAAGTAGTTCAAAAGTCAAAACATCTTCCGTTATTTTTACGGCCTGAGCCCAGGAATTCATTTTGCTATATTGCTAAATTATTTAATAATTCTTTATCTGCTATGTCCTGCAATAACTGTAGGTGGAGCAGTGCTGGAATGGGCAGGGAACCCACTGGGAGCTGGAGCCTTGGGGCAGAAAGGATTTGCAGGAAAGGAGGGGAATGTCATATCAGGACAGGGGTGCTGCCTTGCTGGGGTGAGGGCAGCTCAGGGTTATTGAGGCTTAATAAAAGGTGTGAGACTTGAGAAACATCAGAGTGCTTCAGAGTCCCCTGGCTCCAAGGTTTGATTTAGTGCTGTGCTTTGCCATTTGCTTTCAGATTAAATAAAAGCTGGGTTGGGTTTGGAAGCTCTTCGTGGAGGAGCGAGTTCTTAGGCTGGTGCACTTTGAATTATTGATGGGTTTTAGCAGGAACGCTGAACTCTGATGGGCACTTTGAATACACCCTGTACAGCTGTGTTGGGTTTTATTTCCCATGGTCTGAACTCTTTAAAGCTTTAAGCTCCTGTATCCCTCAATTTCCAGCTACATTCCACTAAGTGGAGTTCTGTAAAAATTACCCCCTGCCCGCCTCCGGGGGCTTGAGCTAACTC
This sequence comes from Sinosuthora webbiana, assembly GCA_013397395.1. NCBI lineage: Eukaryota > Metazoa > Chordata > Aves > Passeriformes > Sylviidae > Sinosuthora > Sinosuthora webbiana. The sequence continues at coordinate 635,376 of VXBN01007629.1, read as the reverse complement.
AGTTATTAGGAGGCTTTAGAGGGAATTTTACCAAGGACGAGATAAAAGGTATCAGAAGAGGCCCTTTCCCCAGGAGCTTTGTCCCAGGCATTTATTCTTCGAAATTCCAGGGGGAAAAGAGAGAGAACAAGGAAAGGCATTATACACCCCCCGCTCAGGGAAAAGATAGCTGGACCATAGCCAGTGGGGTCAGAGGAGGAAGGACGGGTCATCCTGTGTGGTCAGGAAACTCCAGGGGGTCAGAATGGGAGAAACCATTCCCCTAGAGAATACAACAGAGTTCAGAGACAGCAGAGGATTCTGCAGAGCTGCTGGGGTCCATGCTGAGTAGGGGCATAGAGAGGGTTTGGTCCTGCAGCCCTGCTTTCCTCTCCCAGCTGACTCGAACATCTCAGGCCTATCCAGTGTCACAAAGATGCAGAACTTTGGCCATTAATCAATTCACTCAGAGAGTATGGAAAACAATGTTCCAAATTTACCATTTTTGATTTTAAGATAACCCAGGGGAAAGACTTGGATTTTTAACAACAAAATACCCCTGTGCTCTTCTAGTTCTTTGTGGTGCACCATATGGGTGAATGGTTTATTTTCCTTCTTTTCTTTTCTTTTCTTTTCTTTTCTTTTCTTTTCTTTTCTTTTCTTTTCTTTTCTTTTCTTTTCTTTTCTTTTCTTTTCTTTTCTTTTCTTTTCTTTTCTTTTCTTTTCTTTTCTTTTCTTTTCTTTTCTTTTCTTTTCTTTTCTTTCTTTTCAGACAAATTATTGTATCAGTGTTTGCTGTAGAGTAACGTTTATTTTACACAGAACTGTTGGTAAGTCGTTGTTTCAGTATTTTCTCTTGGAAACTGCTATTAGTACAAGTCTTAATTGAAATACCAATATTAGAAAGCAAAATAAAGGTTTCAGTGTCTCATTTGTCCACAGTGTGGAGCAGCTTGGAACTTGTTCTGGAAAGATTCTGTTTTTCCATAGAACCACAGAATATTCTGAGTTGAAAGGGACCCCCAGGGATCATCAGGTCCAGCTGCTGTGTTTGTCCTGGTGTGTGGAGCAGAGCTGTCCTCTGTGAGGTCCCAGATTTGTCATTGTGACCACTAATTCCCTTGCCTGGTGATTTAAGGGCTCGGCCATTTAATTTGGGTTAATGAGCACCGTTGGGTTAATGAGTCACACTCAGTGTGACAGCAGTGCCAGCCCAGGTGACTCCAGGGTGCTGTCCCTGCTTGAGTTGTGCCATTACTCTTGGCCAGAGTTACACCAACCCCCGTGGAGAATGAATTAAATGTTTAAAAACCAGAAGCCCAATTCCAATTCCACTGAGAAGCTTTTGGGTAGTTCCCAGGATATGAACCCGTTTCCAGTGTAACCTGAGTTGTTCACAACCTGCCTTCCCTGAGCTGTCATCTGGGACATTTAAAGGTTAAAATATTCCTTTTGTATCTCTACTATTTTTTTTCTCCTGCCTCTGCCATTTTGGCAGAATTCTCTAAATTAAAAATGAAAAAAGAGTTACAGATCTGTCTGTGACTCTTTATGCAGTTAACCTTGTAACTCTTCAAGTCCATCCTCTGGAGGTTTTTAACTCTTCAAATCCATCCTCTGGACACACCCAATTAAGATTTTGACACATGGATCAAAAAACCAAGACGCTGTTTATGAACTACTTCACAAAATAAAGCTTGTCCTATTTATTAAGGGTTTCCAAGATAATTTCTTTGATCCCATGAATTTCAGGCATTTTGTTGTGCTGTTTTTGCTGCCCTTCATTGAGTCAACATACAGAAGCTGCGTTTTTTTACCTGTGAAAGCGTTTTTCTCCCTTCCCTGGGATCTTGGATCTATACAGGATATAGTGCTCTTGCACAGGGTGTAAATAACCTGTGACAGGCAAGTAGCAGGGTCATTCCTGTGTGTCCTTGGGTTCTGGAAAATACATCTTCATGTTTTCCAGCTGGCCTCTCTGTGAGCTTGCTGTACATTTACAAGTAACCCCCAGAAAAAAGCCAGTGCTGCTGAAGTGCTCCCGGTGTGGAGTGTCAGGAATGTGGGAGGTTGGATGGCACAGTGGTTCTGGCTTCAGGAGAGTCTGATTTTCCTGGCCTTTCTCTCCTTAGGCCAGAGGATTGTGTGTTGTACCCCGCTGACAGGCTCTGAGTCCTTACTGGGGCTTATTTACTGAACTAAGAGCTTCACCTCTAGGCAAAATTGAGCAGGAATCCAACTTTGGTGTCTTGTGACTGACCAGAAGAGCTCTAAAATCCCCACTGCCTTCGCTTTTTGGCAGTCAGAGGGTTACAATTAATATTTCAGAGCATGGGATGCTTTCCAGTGCAGTGGCGTGAGTTTGATGTCCCTGGACTGACAGGGAGTCACTGAGGTTGGAAAGGCCTCCCAGATCATCAGGACCAACCACAGACAACAGAGTCCAGTTTTTCCACCATATTGTCTCTAAGAAATAATATCCTTGAGTTATAGAATGAGATAAAAAATTTCAAAGTAAGTCTCACTTTTCCTTAGGGATTTTTCTGTGCAATCCCTTAAGTGTACAAGTATCTTCACGGATTTCTCAACCAAAGAAACTTGTTTGTTTAAATAAACTTGAGTTTCTCCTATAAATACTTAAAACCCAAGATTTCAATATGATAATTTCAGTCTCTTTCCCAAACTCGTTTCTTTTCAGAACTGACAATCAGTGACCGTGGTGTCAATTGTTTCATTCTTAATGGCTGAGTTAGAGCAGCTCTGTGTTTGCTGGAAAGCGTCTTGTGCCAGAATTAGGGAGGCTGGATATATCAGTCATTATGGAATTTCTGAGTCTTAGGGAGCCTCAGATGAAACATCTAAGTTTCAGTATCTTCTTAGTGATTTTCCTTCTTAATTGGGTTGAGATAAAACTAAACCCAACCACTCTTTTTAGGGTTTGTATTGGTGCCTGTTTGGGCCTCTGCCAAGGTTTGGGCATCTCTGTTTTGGTAGGAAAACTGTTCAAACTCAAGATAAAAACATTAATCCTGTTTCCTCTGTCACAGGAAATTCTCTGTCCTTTCTCTTCATCTTCTTCTCCCCCATCCCCAACACTGCTGAACACACGGCAGGGGCTGTGGGTGTAAACAGTCACCACGTTGTACTCTGTAGAGCTTCCTTCATGAGTCCAGGGCAGTTTCTTTAAATCATTTAACTCCTGTTAATGTCATTGGATGTTTTCATTACAAACACACTGAGTTCCTTCCCACCCTAATTTGTCTGTGTCCTGTAGCTGTAGGATTGATTACAGGTTGGATGGGGCAACCTGGGCTAGTGGAAGGTGGAGTGAGGAGAGCTTTAAGATCCCTTCCGACCCAAACAACTCTGGGATTTTCTGATCAATGTAAAAATCTTGTTTTAAAACATTGTGAGTGTGTGAGAGAGAGAGGTTGTGGTGCCTTGTCTTAACTGACTTATGCTTGTTCTGCATCTTGTATAAATACTTCTTTTCAATCTAGGCAATATTTACTGTGCAGAGCAGGTAAACACCTGCAGTGCGTGGTCATTTTTTTTTTTTTCAATATGTAGAAAATACTTTTTTTTTCAATATGTGGAAAATACTCTTATACTCACTACACCTGAGTTACTTGTCAGTTATGTTTTGAATTCTGTATGCTTGTGTGAGCTGAATATTGCCCAAGCCTGCAGGTTCCCTGGGATATCCCTTTCTTCAAAGGAAGAGCAGTTGGAGAAGTTGTGCGGGGCACAGCTTGTCCTTGTTGCTGGTGAGGTGTGACATGGCAGATGTGCTGGAGCTGTGAGGAAGGGGATTTGTGAAGAGATGGGGAGATGCAATAAAGCCCAGAGCTGTGGAAGTTTCCTCTTCACACTGGATACTTTAAGTCTGGCTGAAGTTTTTATTTAACATTCAGCTAAGAGGGGGAAGTTCTGGGCTAGAAACGCTTTTGTTTTAGGAAATCAGTTTGACCACGTACTTCTGCTGCTCATTTTCCAGCCCCCCTTTCCCCCTTTAGCTGAGGGAAGTGCTTCCATCGAGTCTGTTCCATGTTCAGCACTTGCTCAAGTTGTACAAAAATGTAAGTGGGTTATAAAACATATGTCAGATTTGTCCCAGCTGTGGGACAAGGACTTTCTGTTTCTTTGGTTAAAAAAGCAGGGTGGGGGCAGATGGGAGATGTGAGGATTTGAAGTATTTCTCGTGCTTGGACACACCAAATCCTGCTTGCACCTTCCCCCAGCTCAGGTCTGGCAGAGTGGGAAGCTAAAGGACTTTACTGGGACGTGCTCTTGCTGTGGCTGTGTCCTCTCAAAGTGCATCCAGTAGTCAGTTTGGTCACAGCCTGACCTGTGCTTCATGCCTGGCTGTAGGCACCGCCCCAGTGCCAGCAGTGCTGGGTTCACACAGCCTGGTTTGTCCACGTGAGTGGTGGTTGATCTTTCCCACCTGGGGGGTCATGGGAGGAAATGGAATAAGTTTCCCCCCAGCTTTTATCACTTCCTCCAGCCAGGTGAGGGGAGGTTATTGCCCTTCATTTGCTGCTTCTCTTGTCAGCAAGAGAAGCTGGTGTTGAGCCAGATGATAAATAATGTTTGTGGTGGGGAAGGAGTTCCCGGATGTGACTGTGGTGACACTCATCTCCCCCTCACTGCCTGCTGCCTTAGCCTTGTCCTGCAAGGACCTGCTCAGACAGCTGTGGGTGGAATGTGTCAGCTCTTGGTGTCAGTCACTGCAGGCTGACAGGGATGTTCATTTTTAATGGACAAGGCTTTTGGAGACCCTGCACGCCCTGCAAAGATAAAGCCGTGCGAGTTGGATCAGCATTATTTGTTCTTATTTACTTTTACTTCATCATTTGGAAAAGAACATTTTGTTGTCATTTCCCAGAGAGGTTCTGGACTGTACATCCCTGGAAGTGTTCAAGTGGTTGGATGGAGCAACTTGGGATAGTGGAAGATGAGGAACGAGATGGGATTTAAGTTCCCTTCCACTCTGGGGTTTGATGGTTTTATGATAAGGTGGAGATGGTTTTATGTAGGAATAGGGTAAAAAGCCAGCCGGTCATTTCTTCTCAGTGCAGCTAAGAAGCAATCTGTAAGTTCCCAAATGAAGCTGTTTTGAGAATGAGAAGTTCCTTTAACACAACAATCTATTCTGAGGGTGAAAAATACATGCACCTGTAGTAACAAGGGATTTGACCCATGAAAATCAGTAAAGTAAAGAAAATATGTAAACAATCTGAGAACAGATAGATTTGATGGACAAGCAAAATGTCTTTCACTAATCAAGAGAACAATTAACAAGAAAACTATTAACCAATTAGAAGTTGCCCTCGAGGTTTGTAAAAGCTGTATAAATTACAGCATGGGGCTGTAATAAAGAACCCCTCTGAGCCTTTTGAACTTATCCTGCATCCCTTTGTGTGTTGTGACTGCCTCAACAACGACAGTTCTAATAAAATTTTAGCATTGTGAACTTCCAGTTTTCAAAATTCTCATCTTGATGTCTGCTTGGGGTTTCTTGGGAGTGAGGATGGGCTGGGGTGTAGAAAAGGGCGGGAGAAGCAGTGACACAGTCCAAGGAGATGTCTGTGGTCATGGGTTGACTTTGTACAATTTATGTACGTGTCATCAGTGAGTTTTTGGGGTTCAGAGCATGTCCAGAGGTTGTCAGGTGTTTATAGACAGTTGTTGCTGCTGTGCTTCCCTGGCTCATGAGACACAGTCCTGCCCCCACACTGAGACAAATGCCTCCTGCACCAGACTGGAGGTGTTTGATGCTGGGAGGGGAGAGTGTCCCACCTTTGGAGCGTCAGGAATGTTGATGTGGCTTCCTCCAGCCTTCCTTCCTCGCCCAGCACTGAGTCCTGCTTGTGGAAAGGGTCTTGTGGCGGGGCTGTGCTCCAGCAGGAGTGCTCTGAGGAGAGCCAGGAGTGCACTTCCTGATGGGAATTCAGCTTTATTCACATCCTGCAGCTCCACATGTGGTGCAACCAGGCTCCTGCTCCAAGGCTGTCCAGTCCCTGTTTGTTTGTCCCTAGTGTACTTTGGTGAGTTGTGTTTCCTGCCTTTGCTTCAGGAGTTCCAGTTCTTGGTCTTGCTTCTCTGTTCGTGAAAAATCCCAAACCTTACTCAGCCCAGCACAGTTCAGATCACACAAATACCTCTCTCTGGGTGACAGGAGGCTGAGAAATCACAGCATGAATTTATCTGCACTCTAAGTAGAAAAGGTGCTTAGAACATATGACAGTGAGACAGGATCAATGAGTCCCTTAAGCCAATTAAGCTGCTCATTGCCACATCACACTTCCCTCCATCAAAACTACTGTTGCCTTGGGTTCTGTGTTTTCTCCTCCCTTGGCACTCCTGCTGATATCTCAGGTATATGAGGCATTTTTTCCAGTGACTTTGATTCTTATCAGTATGGAAGAAAAAAAGTTAATATTGATTTAGTGGGGGAGAGAACAGAAGAGGTGAGTAAGAGACTAATAGCTTGGAATGACAAGGCTGTATCAATTTTCAGTTCCCTCAGAGGAATAATGTGCTTGTTTCCAGCAACTGGAAAAGTAGACTATGAGTAAAACTGTCACTGGCCTCCCACAGGATGTAATGGATTTTGGAGCTCAGAGAAAAAGACAGTCGTAACTAACTCTGTGTTTTTAATGCACTTTCCTTGAAAGTCAGCAGTTTTATGAAATACCGTATGCAGGAAGATAAAAACTGTATACATCTTATAGAGCTGTGTAAAAAATGATATTCACTGCCTCAGTCTTAGGTTTCTGACTGTGGATGAGTGCACTTCTGAATAAGCTTAAATGCGTTATGGATTTGAGTGGTTTATATCCTTATCTATGTCACCAGCCCATAAACTGAACCTGTGAAAAAATGATGGACAAACACTGTAGAAAACCTCACTCCTGGTGCACTCACATGGCTTTTCTGTGTAAGTGGCTCTTGAACGAGCCACATAAATATAAATTATGGTCCCCTGGTAGGCTGATGGGGAAGGCTGTGTCTGTGCTCATTGATTGGCAGCGGCCAGGGGAAGAATCCTGCTTGGTTCAGGCAGAGACAGTGAAAGAAAGCATGCTTTGTTCTGTGGCAAGGCCACTTCTCTGTTAAATAAATTAATAAATCAGGCAGGTCCTTTAATTTAATTGCCTCTTTGTTTTAGCCCGAAGCCACCAAGTGCTGGTTCCTCTTCCAGAGCTGTCTCCATTGTCTTGGCCCTGTAAATACTCACACAGTTGTGCTGGGCTTTGCTCTCATGAAAACCCGGGGCTGCAGGAGCAGGAGGATGGTTCTGCTGTTGTTCCAGGGTCCTGTCCTGATCCCTGCCATCGTTTGGAGTGCAATGCCATCTAGTGTGCAGAGGGCTCTCAGGATTGCCCTGCTGTGGAAATGCAGCACAGCAGTGCTCTCCCACCTCCATCTAATTCCTGGCAGCTCCAAACATGCATTTCTGCCCAGAGGAGCTGTGGCTGCCCCATCCCTGGAGGTGTTCAAGTGGTTGGACAATGCTTGCAGCAACCTGGGATAGTGGCAGGTGTCCCTGCCTATGGAATGAGCTGGGATTTCATGTCCCTTCCAGCCCAAAACATGCTGGGATTTGATGATTTTTTTTGATTTGGTGGAGATGGCTGTGATAGCATCGTGAACTTCCAGTTTTCAAAATTCTCATCTCGATGCCTGCTTGGGGTTTCTTGGGAGTGAGGGTGGGCTGGGGTGTAGAAAAGGGCAGGAGAAGCAGTTACGCAGTCCAAGGAGGAGATTTCTGTGGTCATGGGTTGACTTTGTACAATTTATGTACGTGTCATCAGTGAGTTTTTGGGGTTCAGAGCATGTCCAGAGGTTGTCAGGTGTTTATATGCGGTTGTTGCTGCTGTGCTTTCCTGGCTCATGAGACACAGTCCTGCCCCCACACTGAGGCAAATGCCTCCTGCACCAGACTGGAGGTGTTTTGGCATGGCTGGGCTGTTCCTTGGGGCCTGTTTTTGGATAGTCGGGGTGCAGGAGAAGCATTTCTTCATTGCCTGTCTTCGTTGGTGCTTTGATCTCCTAAATTCTGCACATGAAAGTATACAGTTTTCCTGCCAGGAGGACAGAAGAACCCTCCCCTCTCCTGTGCTGAGGAATGAACATTGTGAGGGGTTTGATTTCCTTCTCCAGCACTGTTCTGGGGTAATTGTGTGGTATCCAAGGTGTTGGATTCTGGATGCTGCCAGAAGGGGGGCTGGTTCTCCCCAGGTTTCGACTAGACTTAGAGGATTCATTTCTGAATAATCTCCTTTTGCTTTCAATTCATTGTGAAATCAGGCTTTAATAGAGTGTGAAATGGAAACAGAAAGAGGTAACACCAGCTGCCTTTATTTACATGTGTTAACACAGGCCCAAACAACAACAAATTAAACTCGAGCCATTCAGAGGCTTTGAAATGCTCCAGATTTGGCTGAGGAACTTTGAAAAACATGTATTTTGTGGGGGGCTGGAAGATCCAGGGGCAGTTTTATTCTTTTTTAAATTGCCAACCATGGCAGACCCCAGCCAGACGACACAGGAGGGTGGCCACGTGTGCCGGGAGGATCCAAGAGCCCTTCCCAACGTCTGGGGTCGTGTCCACCAGGCTCCATCAGCCAGGGGCTGGAGGTGGTCTCCTTTGGAGCTAGCCTAGGTGTGCTGGTTCTGCAGTGGTAAATCTGCAGTTTGATGGGAGTGTATGTTGGAAGCAGAGGTTGGTTTGCAGCCAGAAGGAATTTTTGGTTACCTGCTCAGTTCAGCGCTGTGGGGCGAAGGGACAGCGAGTGCCTGGGGCTGGTGGTGCTGTAGGTGCCTGTAAGGGTTTGGCTGTGGCAGGATACACAGTGTTACTCCTGGATGATTCTCTCTGGTCTGACAGAGCCCCTGGACTGGGCTTCCTGGGAAACTTGTGGATTTGGTGGTGATTTCTCTGGGAAAGAGTCCACACAAATCCAAGGAAAATTTTGCGTTGTTCCTCTAGGGAGCTTCACAATGGAGGCATGAACCTGGTGGGGTGTAAAGCGTGTTGCTCACTCCCAAACTGCCCCAGCTCATCCCCAAGTCCATAAACACCCATAATACCAAGGAGATCAAAAGGAAATTATTTCGGAGTTGGAAATTCAAGATTCTGATCTGCCTGTGCCAGTGAGAGCTGGATGTTGTTGTTTGTGAGGATGAGAACGATGATTTCATTTAATGAACTCAATTTAGAAATAGTCCATATTGTAGCTGGTTAAAATGTGATTTGTCAGTAGAGGGAATGAGAATATTTTGCTTATTTGCTGGTGTGTTTTTTCCTACTTAGAAGGAAATCAGCTCTCTGGTAGGAATGATGTGATCAAGTACCAGAACTTGTTTATCAGAAGGAACAAAATTTGTGATGAGGCTGGTCTTACACTGGTAAAACACTTTGCAGCTCCATGTGTTTATAAACCATAAATGCTGATTCTTCACTCAAAGGTTGGACTTGATGTCTTGGAAGTCTTTCTAACCTTCATAATTCTATGATAATGTGTGGTAGGGACCACACTCAGACATCCCTCTCTTGTCTCTTACAGGTCATTTCAGGATGCTTTTGGCCTCAGCAAATATGTTTCCCTCCTCAGAACAGATTTTCTTCATTGTCACTTTCTGTAATCCCTTTGTCCATGATGGGCCAGGCTGTACATAGTGATGTGCAGTGGCACCAGCTCTGTGTCAGGAATTGCTTTCTAATTTTATCAGAAACAACCAGGTGCAGGAGGGGATTGGGAATCAGATGGGCTGAGGGAGGCTGAGGGGAGATGCATGGAAGGCTTATTCTTGCTGATTATACCCTTTGCCCTAAATAAGGCTGCTTCAGGGGTGGCCCAGGCTGTGTAATTTATAGGCACTGATTTCCTTCTTAAACATTCCCTAAATGTTTATTTCTTCGTGCTTCAGCACCCCACAGTCTCATTTATTTGGGGATATGAGAAGCCATCTCATAAATTTTCCCAGCTTGTCATACCTGGAAATACAGCAACCCAGTGGCACCTTTTGATAAGTTTTCCCGTTAACTGTAACAGTTAAAGGCCTTCTTGACAGTTTATTGCACAGGAAATTTCCAAGGTTTGGGAGAAATGGGACATTGGGTAGGAAAGAAATGGAGTTTCTTTCTAACAATGCTAATTTTCAGTTCTTTAAACAGCTTGCATCGAGCATTAAAAATTCTCAAGGGTATTTTCAGAGCTGAAAGAACAAAGAGAAACTTTGAAGAGGGGGAAATCGCTATCAGCTGATGAAGAAGGCTTGAAAAGTTTGTGTTCCTATAGTAAAAATCCATTTTACTACCCTAAAAATCTATGTTCCTGCACTAAAAGTGTGTATTCCTGTACATGCTGTGCTGCACTCGTCATTTGTGAGGAAGAAAAGCTGATTGATTGTCTTCACAGCCATGTGAAGTTGCCTTTTAGGCCTCAAGGGTGTTTGTGTTACACTGTCGTGTAGGGTATGGACAGGGGACACATAAAATAGAAGTTTGTTGTCCATGTAGGCAACAAATGGGGAAAACTGGAAGAATTATCCATGGGCAGGAGCAGAGGTATCAGGGCTGGAAAGGGTAGAACTCTCTGTCCCCTCCCTGCGTTGTTTGAGAAATAAATCTGAAAAGTGGGCAAGAGACCTGGGAAATCTGTTCTCTGCAGATTCAAAGTGTGAACTTATGGGAAGTTCCTGCTGGATGGTGTTACTGAACCAGAGCACTCTGCTAACCCTGCTGGGTGCAGGGTGAGGTGATCATTCCCAGGCATTTTTGGGCTGCCCAGCCCATTTCTGACACTGGCAGTCTGAAGCAGAGTGGCCATCATCTACAGTAAAATAATAAGTGAAATACAGGACTGACTTCTGACATGTTCAAGGTAAAAGCACTTCATGGCTTGTGGAAGTTAAAGGCTCTGGCAGGGACCTGCAGCTTCTGAGAACTGACTTTGCTCTGCAGCTTCCCTGATTTGGACTGCAAGAATTGCACCTGAATTTGACCAGAGATCTCTGTGACTAAATGTAATAAAAGCATGAAGTTGTGCTGGGAAAGTGTCAGATCTTGATATTTCCATACTGCCATAATGATGGTAATATTTATTACCATGAATATGGTAATATTTCTGTATTACCATAGAGAGGAGGGAGCTATTGGCATTCCCTCCCTTTGGTGGTGAAATCATCACCAGGCAGGGGCGGGCCGGCTGGGATAAAACCACTTCCATGGCTAGTGATTCCCAAAATGCCTCTTTCTGCAGACAAAGGACTAAACTTGGATATTCTGGCTTGGCAGAAGTGGTGTGGAGTTGCAGTAGCAGTAGCATGAGGTGTGGTGTTCCTGAGAATAATCACTCTGGTAAATTGCCACTCGAATTTAAAAACTGAAACCCACACTGAACCCAAGTTTTCGGGTCTGTGGGGAAGGGGGTGATGTCCCTTTCAGTGCTGCTCGGGTCTCAGGTGCTGAATGCTAAAATCCAGGTAGGGAATAATGATCTGCAATACTGGATGTGGCAGATGAGTCCCGTTCACTCTGTCACACACGGACCCCTCAGACACACAGACGTGTTCTGGTTGTTCACTGGCCAGGGCAGGCTTTGACAGCAAACTCTTCATCATTAAACGCTTGTTTTCTCCGGGGGCTGTGCAGTGAACAGAGCCCCTGTGCTTCGGCCCTGGGCGCACATCCTGCGCCGATCCCGGCTGTGCAGGATGGGGGCTGCCGGGGAATTCCGCGGAACTCCAGCCCGGAGCCGGCTGACAGCAGCGGGAAGGCAGGGACGGCGAGGAATCGGCTCTCCCCGGACTGTGTTGGCTCTGGGACATGTGCTGGCAGTTGCTGTCATTTCTCCGCTCCGCTTTCGGGCTGTGCAGCCGCGTGTGCCGCTACGAGCACACAATCCCCGCACGCATTCGCTGCCTCCCTGTTTCTCTTGGCTCCCGTTAAACTCCACGGCTCATCCCGCGGGACCTTCCCGATGTGAGAGCGAGCGGGAGCGGCAGGAGCACCGCGGGTTTGTCGGTGGTGCCAATGGAGCGTGAAGCGGGCAGCTTGGCGGCGGGGGCTGCCGGGGGGCCGGGGCCCCGGGGCTGTCCCTAGGGTCGCCCGGCTGCGGCGGCAGCTCCGGGCCGGGAGCGGGGCCGGCCGCCCCGCCGTGGGCAGCTGCCCCTGAGCCCCCAGCCTGGGGCTCTGCACGCCGGGGCTGATGCTGGCGAGGTTTCCTCAATCGGGAAGCGACGGAGAGTCCTGGAGCTGTTGGGCCTCGGCTAGGGAGCCCGTCCATGGAAAGAGCAGAGCGCTGTGGCAGGGGTAAGTAGCGCACGGGCTCAGAGACCCTCCGGGCTTGCTCTGAGATCCTTTTTGTTTGCTACGGTCGTCAGGATAAAATAAGCCCCTGAGCGAAGGGTGCCTGCAAGGGTGCCTGCGGCGTGACACCAAGTGCTGCTGTGGCAATAAGGAATGATTCAGATTCCAGTTTAACACGGGCTCTTTGCACAATCTCCCGAGGTAGTTCAAAGTTGAGGGGGGGAGGTAGTTGTATTTTTTTTGCAGACTGTCTTCCATGACGGATTTTAAAGCTCAGGATAATTCAAACTGTGGTCCTCCTCTTAGAGATTAACCTGTGGCCTTTGGGAAGATCTTTTTTGCAGTGAGGAAGTCGGTCTGAAAGCCGTATTAATGAGGTGTAGGGAATTGGCTGGGAGTGGGGTGGGGAACATCCCAGCAGGACTTTCCTGTCTCAGGAGAGGGGAATGGCTTTCGAGATAAACCTCTAGTGCATTTCCTACTAAGCGGAGAAATGAGATGCCAATAATAAAAGGAGTGTCTTGCATTTTTTGGTGCTAAAAGTGTTCCAAACTATTGCTAATAATTCCTAGGACATACCCTTTATTATGAGGGTAGGGTCAGCAAAGGAGATTTAACCATTTATTTCCTCTTGTTCTTTCGTGCACCTTTAAAAAGAACCTCTTGAATTTAAAGGGATATCTGTTGTCAAAGCGAGTGCATTTTGACTCTGAACTTTTTACCTGTATAATATTGTAGACCTTTATTCCATGTTTCTGAGGCAGACCTATGGGTATGTGAAGCAGACTTGGATAAATCTTTCATCAGGTGCAGGGACACGTAATGCTCATTTGGATGTTGTGCTGACAGAAGCCACAGAGCAATCTGCAGTCGACAGAGAAGTTTTAGGAGGTTACATGCATTTCTTCAGTCATGGCCAGTAAATTATTAACCAGACAAAATCAGCATCTGGACTTTCTAGGAATGACTTTGTCCATGTCACCTCTGGAGTCCGTGCCCTGGGAGCTTGGTGCAGCCCCAGGCTCCCAATCAGTAGCACAAGGGGGTGCTCAGCATCTCCAGCACTTGTGCTAAACCCCTGTGAGAATTCCCCTGCTCCTTGCCCTGCCAGGGTAAGGCTCTGTAGCTGTCAGAACGTGTACTGAAGCTCCCTTTGTGCTGACTCGGCTCCTTGGCTTTTTTTGTAGGAGACTTGGACTTAAACCACCTCCTATTTCCTGCCTATCTTTGCTCCTTGGTTTTCCTAAGGGCCACTGAGCCTTCCAACCCTCGTACCCAGATTTGCAAATGTGAAGAGAGGGAATCTTCTCAGGCTGTTTTCCCCTCCATAAATTGGTCAGGCTGAGTGACATCTTTCATTTGGTTGGTGGTGCTGCTGATACAGCACCCGTGTCACTCAGAGCTCTGAGCTTAATGTTTGCCATGAGTTAAAGAAACTGAGGGGGTTTTGTGTTTTATTTCTCTGTGTGTTTGGCTAAGCAGACTGAGCAGAGTAACCAGCATTATTTGGACTGGAAGCTTTCAAATTCCTGCACGGTGTGTGTGGCACTGCTTTTCACACACAGCATTCAGCCACTCTGAGATTTGAATTAATTATTTGGGATCTCTTTGACTCGTCGCTTTTTCCTTATAAAGATTCCTTAGAGCACACTTCTGTGAATAACCAGACCTTCCTCCCTTCCCCTTCCCATTCCCCTTCCTCCCCCCTTTTTAAAAGTTAGGATTTCATGGGTAACAACTTGCTGTGCTCTGGAGGTACTTCCAGGTGTTCCCTCCAAGTACTGTGTAGGTCAATGAGAGCCTAGTCTCAGAAATTTGAAACAAAACAAGAAGTCCAAAATCCCCTGCCTGGTCCTGAAATGCTCCAAAAGTTACTTTTTGTAGAGTCACTCAAATACATCTTCAACCTCTTTTTACATCAAACCTCTCTGCTTGGGGCCTGGTTTATGGTACCTGGAGGTGTCTGTGCCAGGAATTGCTGCTGTTTGTAATTCGATTTTGTCAGCAGTGCAGTGTTAACAGGAACCTGTGCCTGCAGGCATTTAACTCTGCCTTGCAATTGCTTTTATTAAGGAAATGTTTCATTTATGCCATATTTTTTTTTATGGAAATTGAATTTAGAAGGGATAAGTTGTGCACCCCGAGATGGTTTTAATTTCCTTGTGGCTGCACCACAGTTATTTCCTTTCCTTGGGAAAGCCAAAGCCCCAGAGGATGCAGAGCTCAAGGTGAGGTTGGCCAGGGTTGGAGCTCTGGGAACAAGAGCAGGACATCACACATGCTCCTGGAATGGGCTGTTTTCCCCAAACAACATCATGACCATTCCATCAGCAACATGCCATAATGGGGGCTCTGTGTGTGCTGAGCCAGATGCATCCAGGCTGGGCTGACCCTGCCAGCTCTCCTTGGAGGAGCTGTGGTTTGGATTCCCACCAGAGGTGTGCTGGCAGAGCTCTGTGCTTTGTCTCTTGGTGGCCAGAAGTCATAGATGGGGGTCAGTAACAAATTCTGCTAATTTCTTTTCTAGTTCTCAGTCCCTGGAGCACGTGTCCGTGCAGGGGAGCACAGGGAGGTCAGTCCTGTGCCCTGTTTTGTTGGGAGTGGCCTGATAACCTCCCTTTGGGACAAGCTTGCAGGAGGAATGTGACTGCCTGAGCCAGTCCACGCTCCCAGCCAGGCTCAGGCACTCCCCAGCTGTGGGCACAGTTACTGAGCACAGGGACTTTGCAAGCTCTCACTCTTTGTAACTTCCTACCCCTTGTAAGTCTGGTGAGAGAACAGCTTCCTGTGCCCGTGGCTGGTGGTTTGAGGGCCTTTGCTTAGTGTTGTGTTTGATGTTGTTTCCTGAAACCCCAGAGAGTGGAAGTCACGTCCCTCCAAAGGAGAAGGAATTGAGGTTGTCATGAAAGCAAAAAAATCAACAGGAAAGAAATCCACGAAGCAAATCTGGCAGTACCTCTGTGTTTCTCCCATGTCTTCCCAAATGTCATTCCAAGTGACATAGATTCTGTGTCATTAAAAAAAAACAAAAACACAATCCAGGCTTCACCCAGCTAGGGGAAGAAGCAGCTCTCAGCCCAGTGGCTTCAGTCTTTAAAGTTCAGCACTGTTCACCTGAAGGCCATGATTTCCACGGCCTGGAATCCAAGGAGAGTGGAAGTCTCTCAGCATAGAGAGCTTTAGAGACAAAAGACAAACCCAGGAAATTCCAACCAGAAGCCCCACAGGTGGCAAATGGAGCAATCCAGGATGTTCTGTGCTCTGTGCCCATCCCCAGTGCCCGAGGCCCCACACTGCCTGCAGCCCCGTGCAGGGGTGATCCTGCTTTGTTTTTAATAACCTCAGATATTTTAATTCCATGAAAACATTCTGTTTGCAGACACTCAGAAGTTGTTTTTTGCCTAATGGGGTCTCCAGTGGCTGCATCTAAGAAGTTTTTATAAATATTTCATTGCTTATGAAGATTGACCTTCTTACACATTTAGAGGAAATAGGAGGGTGAGACCACTTGAGAAAACATTTGCAGATTAATACAGGAAAATCTGAGGGAAGTGTCTCTGATAGAACTCTGAGATTTTGTGTCTCAACAGGCTTAGGCATCAAATAAACTTGGCTTAGGAGTTAAACAGACTCCAGCAGTATCCAGCAGTGGCCTGCATTGGCAGCTCCACCCAGGATTGGGGGTTGAAAGGGGGATCTTTCCAAGTTGTGCATTTCTGATTGCACTTAGGTCAAGGTTACTCCTGATTTCATCTCCACAGAGGCACCAGCTGGATCCCCTGTGATTTGTGTCTCAGAGCAGCTCTACAGCAGCAGCATGGGGAGGGCCCTCCTGTCCAGAAGAGTGTGTGAGATTGGAAAGGGTAAACTCCACAAGGAATTGCCTTTCCTTTCCTCTTGCTGCGTGCAAGAGAACCGTGGCACTGGGCAAGTGTTTTGCCTGGTTTCATATTTATTCTGGATTTCTTTCTTAGCTGATTAATATCCCTTGACATGCCTTATCTTTTACCCTGTGTCTGATGGATGAGAGTGGACCTGTCCTCCCCCAGTCCCTGGAAAACTGAAAACCCAGCAGGTCAGATCTCAGAGCTGCTGTGCTTGCAGTGGAGTCTTCACTGCCACCTCAAAGTGATGCCATTTCCCATCCCTCTGGGAAGAGCTCAGGGGATGTATATTTAAGGAGTTGCAGCAGTTTGTCCCATGCCAGGAGCTCTGTTTTTCCTTGGGAGCTCAGCAGGCTCTTCTCAGTGCCCATACATTCCATGTGTGGATGCCACATCCCTGGAAGTGTCCAAGGCCAGCTTGGATAGAGCTCTGAGCACCCTGGGATAGTGGAAGGTGTCCCTGCCCATGGCAGGGGGTGGAATGAGATGGGCTTTAAGGTCCATTCCAACCCACAGCATTCTGGGGTTCTATGATTTTAAAGTTATTCTCTGCAGGAGTTTTGATTTTGAAGGACTTCAAGGAGTGTCCCAGCTGTTCTCACCTCTCTCAGAAGCACCAAGATGTGTAGCACTTGTGCATGACCTCACTGGAAGCTTATATTAAAAGCACAATAACCAAATAGCCCAAAGGAGACCTGTTCTTGTAAGGCACATATGGAGCCATTACTGCACCCAGTACCAGTAAAGCACCCCGAGGCTCCTGCTGGGGTGGGGATCTGCCCTTTTTCTCTAGCTGTTCATATTTATAAACCATGCTAAAATTTATTAGTCTTGAAGGTGAAGCTCGGATGAAGGGATGCTGACTGCTGAATAATCATCCTGCCATAGAAAGAAATTGTCATGTGTGATTTGCAAGCTTAAAATAGTTCTGGAAGTAACTACAGGCAAAACACATATCCCACAACATCTTACATTTACTTAGTGTGAATTTTTGAATAAAACCCAACCTCTGAGCACACCTGTGATTGGATAGGAACTTGTGTCAGCTGGGAAACAGATTTACTGTGTCCAGCTCTGGGGCTCCCCATGGAAGAAGGACGTGGAGCTGCTGAGCAAGTCCAAACGAGGCCACAGAGATGCTCCAAGGCTGGAGCCCCTTGGCTCTGGAGCCAGGCTGGGAGAGCTGGGGGTGCTCACCTGGAGAGGAGAAGCTCCAGGGAGAGCTCAGAGCTCCTAAAGGGGCTCCAGGAGAGCTGGTGAGGGACTGGGACAAGGATGGAGGGACAGGACACAGGGAATGGCTTCCCACTGCCAGAGGGCAGGGCTGGATGGGAGATTGAGCAGGAATTGTTCCCTGTGAGGGTGGGGAGGCCCTGGCACAGGGTGCCCAGAGCAGCTGTGGCTGCCCCTGGATCCCTGGGAGTGCCCAAGGCCAGGCTGGACATTGGGGTTTGGAGAAACCTGGGACAGGGGATGGTGTCCCTGCCCATGGCAGGGAGTGGAATGGGATGAGCTTTAAGATCCCATCCAAGCCAAACCATTCTGGGATTCTATGAATCAATTTCCCATCTATCTCTCATATCCTCACACATTCCAGGGATGTTTTCTGTTGTACTGTGCTCAATCCATGGGGAGAAAACAGGGTGTCACAGATCATGGAATGTCCTGAGCTGGAAGGGACCCACAGGGATCATCTGGTCCAGCCCCTGGCCCTGCACAGACAGCCCAACAATCCCACCCTGGGCACCCCTGGAGTGGTGTTTAAAGGCTCCTGGAGCTCTGGCAGCCTCAGGGCCGTGCCCATTCCCTGGGGAGCCTGGGCAGTGCCAGCACCCTCTGAGGGAAGAACCTTTCCCACCTAAACCTCCCTGGCACAGCTCCAGCCATTCCTTCACGTGTCACTGCGCACCACAGAGAAGATCTCTTCATGGAGATGTTTTGCCTCTTTAATGCAGGGGTGTCTTGGAGTTTAATTCCAGCATCCAAACCCTTGCACACAGTGGTGTCTCACACTCCCTACAAAACAGGCATGGGAACCAGAGAAACACACAATGCTTGGGTTTGGAAGGGTCCTTAAAGATCAAAATGCAGCCATCCTGGGAGAGCTCTGCTTGGATTTCTGTTCACCGTGGTGCTGATGGCGACTGAGTTTGGCTGGGCAGGCCCCTGGTGCTCCATGGATTGTCCAGGGATAATGTCCAACACTCCACATGGTCCAGATGAGGTGCAGCGAGGGATTTACTCCCACCCTGGGGAACCTGGAGTAGTGATTGCGTGGCATTACAGGAGGTGCATTTTCCTTTTTTCCCTCATCAAGCCCTATTTGATTTTCTGTGTTTTTTGCTGCTTTTTGAACACTGTGTTGGAGTTGTCAAAGGGGTGGTTTAGAATAGCGGGGGAAAAAAGGAGAGTCAGATAGAAAAAATACTCTTTAAAGAGGGTTTTCTTGTCTTTACTTTGATCATGACTTCAGGATATTTATGCTTGGGTAAAGAAACCACTCTGTGGAAAATGTTCTTTCTCCTCTCTGAAGCCACAGTCGAGGATGAGATGGGAAAGCAGGAGAAAATGGGAAGTGTGTGGGCAGATAATTAGTACATTTAGCAAGATAAAACTGGAGTGAGGCAACATAGGCCATATGAATACATTTATACTGTCAGAGTAATTAGGTAGAAAACGTTTCCCTGTTTGAGAAGATTTGCCAGCCTAAAATTTCAAATATAATAAAATATTCACATGTATCAAAAGGCAGGTCTGGAAGATGCCCCATTACCCAGGGTGATGTGGGTAATGGCCAGGGTAATGAGGGGGAAGTGGGGCTTGGATCAGCAGGATAATTTGGGAACTGGTACAGGAACTGGCTGTTGGTGACTGGAGCTGAGAGATGTGGTCAAAGCTTTTTCCTATAATGAGGCAGCATCTCAGAGTTTAATCAGCTTCTAATTTCTTCAGGATTTGTCCCAAGGATATTTGGGTCTTAGAATTGTTTTTTTATCAAACATAGCCATGTTTCACAGGGAAGTGAGCCTCCTGCTCCTTGCCCTTGGCCAGCAGACAGACTTGCACCCACTGCACACATTCCTTGACGGTGCCACTGGTCCTGGAGCTTTACCCTTGTTTGATTTATTAAACTGCACAAACATCAGAAATTAACAGATATTAAAGTGTGGGGGTTCAGGAAAGGGAAAAAAAAGTGATTCCTAATACCATCAGAAAAAAGTTATCAGAGGTAACAGTGCTTTGGAGGCTCAATGGGCTTTTGCCATGGCCGAGTGTGAGCAGCAGCAATTCCCATTGCCTGTGTCTGGCTGCCTTCCCCAGGGATTTAACCTGAAATTCCATCCTGGGAAGACGTGACGAGATCACCAGCTTTCCTTGGAACAATGACACGACCTCTGCCAGGAAAAGCTGCAGCCTTTCCACTGACTGTAAAACTCCTGGCTAAAGTCTTGGTCAGCGTTCCTGCCATGCCTTGTCTCCTGGAGATTCCTCATCCCACCTGGATCACTGGGCCAGATGCTGCCAGTGCTGGATCACAGGGGAGAGGGTCTGCTAATGAGGCTCAACCTGCTTGTATTTTACTTATAATAACTCAGTTATATTCAGTATATAAATGCAATTATACATCTATTGTGTTTTATATTATAGGTGTAATTTGTTATATGAATATAATAATATGTATTATACAAGCAACGCACTCGTATTTAAATGCATATGTTTAGATGCCTACCACAATACAATTATATCTATTAGGTGAATAATATTGTTGCAAATGGCAGTAATTAATATTAAATAATTAATATTTTGAAGCATAGAGAAAGATCTGTAGAGAGCAGCCTTGTTTGTGTTTTTTTTTGTCCAGGGATCTGGGAAAGGGGCTCAGCCTGGAGAAAAGGAGGCTTGGGGGGGGACCTTGTGGCTCTGCACAGCTCCCTGACAGGAGGGGACAGCCGGGGGGGTCGGGCTCTGCTCCCAGGGAACAGGAACAGGAGGAGAGGGATCGGCCTAAAGTTGCTCTAGGGGAGGTTTAGATTGGATATTAGGGAAAATTTCTTCCTGGAAAGGGCTGTCCAGCCCTGACACAGCTGCCCAGGGCCAGTGGTGAGGTCCACATCCCCAGAGGGATTTCAAATCCATGTGGATGTTACACTTGTGGGTGTGGGTCAGTGGTGGCCTTGGCAGTACTGGAGGAACGGTCGAACTCCATGATCTCAGAGGCTTTTCCAACCTCAGCAATTCCATGATTCTCCATAATTCCTTTGACTGACCATGAAATACATGTTTTCCACGAGAAACCCTCAGGTCAGGGCCGAGGGCAGGCAGGTTTCTGTCACCAGCTGTGAGAGATGCCAGAAACACCTCTGTCAGCTCAGGTTGGTGATGGATATTTGTGATTGTCCCAATGTTTTCCTGAAGAAGCTCCTGTTTGCTCCCTGTGGCTTGATGCTGTCTCAGTTCTGCATTAACAGGGTCCCTAAAGCCTCTTGCAGGAGCCAGTCCCTGGTGTGCACACACAGCATCACCTGTCGAGGTCTTGGCTTTCTGCTGACTCCCAACCAGGGCGTCATTATCCAAGGAATTTAGATAATTCCTGGGAGGTGCTGTGTGGGAGACTGAAATCAACTCCAAAAACTGTAGGAGTTATTTTACAGGGGTTTGCTGCTCTCTGGAGTGTTACTCCCTGGCTGTATCCCAGGTCAGTGTAGCTCCACACCTCTGACATGAGATGGGGGTCTCAGTTGGATTAGTTTAAAGTTTGCTAAAAGTTTACACCATTAACTGCACAGACAGGTTTGGAGTTTGGGAAGGATGATCTGCTCCTTCTGTTTGGAATCAAGATTATTTTTCTAGTTTACAGTTCTCATTAATTAATTGTCATCTAATTACTGAATGCCTCCCCCATTAAATTCTAACCTTAACTCTGATTCTGTTGGGGAGAGGGATTTGTTTAGGCTTTTTTCTTTTATGTTTTGTTTTCTCTTTCTTACCTGTTTTAATTTTATTGTGAGCTCTCTGGCACAGCTCTGTGTTGCTCACTTGCTGTGATGTGCATGAGTGAGATCAGTGCATTCATGGCTTTATGAAGCAGAAGCTGAAGTAAGTTCCACAGACAAATCAAATCTACACTTCCCAGGCTTCTCACAAATTACTTTTTCACCAGGAGAGCTGGATGATGGAGTTGACATCACTCAGGAAACAAGGAGATGAAAGTTAAAGCTGGCTGAAAGAGCTTCCTTTGACAATCTGGGGCTCAGGGGCACCAGGTCTTACCTGGTTGGGGTTTGGCACTTTGTTAGCAGCCAACAATCCCTGTCCTGTCAACAGATTTATGCAGTGCTTTTCCTGAGATTATTTTTCACAGCTTTTGCAGTTTGTAAGAGGAGCACACAAGACTCTGCAGTGGTTGGAAGTAAAAAATGATTGCACAGATCTCAAGAGTTATCTTCTAATTACTTTTAATTCTATATCATATCATAACTCAGCCTTCTGTTTTGTCGCCATTCTCCCCTTCAAGAGGAATGGCCAATAAATTCTCCTCTGCAGGAAACCCCTGTAATCAGTCCCCATATCACCCAGCTTGCCAGAGATGAACTTCTGTCTCAGACATGAACCAGAAGCATTTTTAAGTTTAACCTCCTTGTACATGTGATCAGCAAAATCTTGGCCAGCAAGCACTCCTCTTCGGGGCAAAAAGAGCCCAAAGCTTGTATGAGGTTGGTGGTAGAGGAAAAATTACCTGTGTTGAGTTGGTCATCAGTTCTCAGTGTGTCGCTGTTAGGGACACCAAAGAACCACCCTCACTCAGGTTGAGAGGTGAGCAGGGAAGGAGAGCAAGTTTATTATGATTTGGGGTTTAAATAGGATTTGGAATGTGGTCAAGGATTGGGAGATGAGAGGAACACCTCTCTGACCCCAGTGGTCAAACCAGCAGTCCATCACAGACTGGAATGGAAACAATCTTCTTTGTTTATGTACATGCATGAGGGACTCCAGTAGAAATATGTCAACAATCATCATCAGAAGGCTGAAGAATCAGGGGGACATCAGTGGGTGTGTGCAGGGTGGAGACTCCCAGACTTGTGGCCAGATGTGTGAAGACAAATCTGAGCAATGCCTTGGCATTGTTGCCCAGAGGAGCCGTGGCTGCCCTGTCCCTGGGAGTGTCCAAGGCCAGGCTGGAGCAACCTGCCACAGTAGAAGGTGTCCCTGCACAAGGAACCAGATGAGCTTCAAGGTCCCTTGCAACCCAAACTGTTTTGGGATTCCTTCATTCTCTAATGTTCACAAGACCCTGCATTGTCCATACACATGAAGTGTGGTGTGACTGTTTTTAAGGCTTTCTTGTGTATCATGAAATGCTAACAAATGAAATGTTTAGCATACTGTAAAGGTCATTTATAAAATTCACATCCATATGAATGGTCATGTCCACTCATCCCAGCTAAGCATATGTGTTCCAAAAATGAACCTAATGGGATCTAATGCCTCGTAATTGTTCATCAGGCTCAGGAGGTTCGACAGCCAATTTCAGTGTGAAGGAGGAACTTTGCGGATTATATGTTACAAAGTATATGCTGTTTAACTGGTTTGGAAAGACAGGTGTCTGCTAAGGAAGGCAGGGCCGCCCTTGAAGTGCAAGATGTAAACCCTCTCCTGCCAAATTACTTTAATTTTGAAGTTAAGGGTCTCTCAGGCAAAGATACATGAATAGGAACAACAGTTCTTTACTATGAGAATTAAAATAAAAATGTAGTATCAAAAAACAACAACACAACAACAAAAAACCAACCAACCAACAAACAAACAAACAACTCCCAAAAAAACCCCAAACACAACCCCAAAACAAAAAAACCCACCAAAAACCAAACCAAAAAACCTCACTGGTACAGTCGGAATACAACCTGACCCCCTGTTGGTCAGGATGTTGGTGTCAGTCCAGTCAAGTCCTCTGGGAGTGACAGATGTGATTCTGTTGGAGCAATGATCCTGTAGGAGGGTGGAGTTTCCCTCTGAAGGTCCAGTGGTGCTGAGATGGGTCTGGTCCTCCCCTGGGAATCCAGTGCACACAGGCTGTCCTGGTGTTCTGACTCTCAGATTTTTATCCAGGTAGGAATGCTGGGCTCATCCCCCTGGGTGGAGCATCTCACAATGGGATGATGGAATTTTATCAGTCATGCAGTGAGACTCAATGGCCCGTTAACAGAAGATATCCCCTGGGTGGAGGATGGGTCCTGGAAGAGACAAAGAACACTGCCCCAGCTGGTTTTACCAGCTGGCCCATTAACAGAAGATACACCCCCAGAGTTAGGAGGGGTGGGTCATGGAAGAGACAAAGAAAAAACACTGCCCCAGCTGGTTTCAACAGATGGTAATAGAATACATACCCCCAGTTACATTTTGCATTGCAGCCCAAGACATTCACTGTGGCCAGTTGCAATAAATGCTATTTACAGATTATTTACCTCAGGGAAACACATTGGCACAGTTACAGGGATATCCACCAGGCCCTGCTGGCTGCTCTGTTCTTTAAGAACACAAATAATCAATATCTGACTTTGAACATGACTCACAGGCAGAATCTGGTTAACTCCAAAGTCCAGTAAAGTCAGGAGAGGCCTCTGCTTTGTGCTTGGATTTAAAATCAAGCCTGGGGGCAGCTGGGCTTTCCAGGATGTTCTGTTTACAAGGAATGCAGCAGCAGGAGAGGCTTTTAAACATCAGGACATCCATGATTTTTGGGAGAGCTTTGGTGCATGTGTATTAACAAAGCAAAATACAAACTGAACCACGTGGGGATGGGGAACGTGAGCGAATATTCATCTTTGAGGGCATTTTGCTGTGAGGACAGTTGGATTGCAGGATAAACCCCACAGATTTCCCTGTGTAAACAGTTTCTGTCTCAGTCAGCACGAGGCTGCCTGTGGGAGAGGAGCTGTGTTCAGCTGGTTTTTACAGCTCCCCTCCGAAATGAGACAGGTGTGTGGGTGTGGGGTCATCAGTGGGTTGAAGTGTCACTTCTCCCCACAGAGAGTTTGTGTGGGGCTGACCAGGAGGGTGTGAACTCCCCAGATGTGATCAGCAGGGTGGTCCTCAGGCAGGTGTGCCTTGGGAAGGGAGATGTCTGTACCTCAGTGTCCTGCTCACACCTCTGGTTCATCCACTGCTCTTCTGAGGGGTCTGTGCAGAGCCCTGGCGTGGCTGGAGCCCGGCTGCTGTGAGAGGGAGGGTGATGAATTCACCCCACGTTCTGCTGCACAGAGCCAGGCCCTGAATTCCTTTCAGGGAGCTCTGCAGTTGCCTGTTAGTGATTTTGTTACCTGGCTGTTGTTTTTTTGGGGCCTGGGGTGATGAGCTTTGCCACTGATACACTCAGTGAAGGGACACCTGCCATTCCCTTGGGGGCTGGGGGGTCTGTGTGCCCTCAGTGAGCACGGGGGAGGTTAGAGGATCAAAACCTTTCTCCAGGGGTAGGAAACCCACATTTGATTCCTGGAATCTCAGTGTTGGGTTTGAAGGGCCCTTAAACCCCATCTTGCCATGGGCAGGGACACCTCCCACTATCCCAGGCTGCTCCAAGCCCTGTCCAGCCTGGCCTTGGACACTCCAGGGATCCAGGGGCAGCCACAGCTGCTCTGGGCACCCTGTGCCAGGGCCTCCCCCCCCTCCCAGGGAACAATTCCTGCCCAATCTCCCATCCAGCCCTGCCCTCTGGCAGTGGGAAGCCATTCCCTGTGTCCTGTCCCTCCATCCCTTGTCCCCAGTCCCTCTCCAGCTCTCCTCGAGCCCCTTTAGGCCCTGGCAGGGGCTCTGAGCTCTCCCTGGAGCTTTTCTTCTCCAGGTGAACACTTCCAGTTTTCTCAGCCTTTCCTTACAGAAGGGCTGCTCCAGCCTTTGGATCATCTTTGTGGCCTATTTGAGCCAGAGCTCCTCACACCTGGCAGACATGGACAGTACCTACAGCATGTGTGAGCCTTCCTTTGCTGCATGCTTTGGGTTTCCTTTGGCTGTAGTTTCAAAACTCAGTAGCACTTCAGATGTGACATTTGATAGCAAAGAGTGAAGATAAAGGTGGAGGGAAGGTACAATACAGAAGCAGTGGTTGTGTTTATTTGCATTAAAGGCAGCAGCCTATGCTGATAATAAAGTATACAAATCCAAAGACCACCTTTGGTCCAGCAGTGTTGTTAATTACCTGTCTACAGCCATCAGAAAAGAAATTAGCATTCCAGAAGTTGGGTTGGTAGATGGAGAGAGCTGAATCCATGTTTGGTGGGACTTCCCTACAAAGAGAAGGGAGATTCCAGCAGAAAAAAAATGAAATAAATTCCAGGTGTCATGGTCATTTATATGGAGAGAACTTTGCTTTTTTTGTCCCTCTTTCATGAGGCGTCTCTCACTACCCATTTCTGATTTTCACTTGCTTACATTCATTAAATACATCAACTTGGAATTCTTCTCCTCAGCCTTTTTTCATTTCTGCTTTCATTTGTTTCAGCATATTTTTTTTTTTTTTGCTCTTGGCTAATTAGGATTTTTTTTTACGGCCTTTAAAGTTTTATGCACGCATTTCCTTCATTTATTTGCTTTGCAAACAGTCTTAACTGGCTTACGATGGTTTGTAATTTCTGTTCTCAGAGAGGATCAATAAACATAAGACATTTTGGTGGGATTACAGGGCCAGGAGTGGGATGCTCCAAGCTCAGTCCATGTTCAGGAATGTCTCCTCACCAGTCTCACACAAACACATCCTGATGATGCAGTTAATGGCTCTGGGTGTGATGAATGGTGCCATAAAACTCTCGGCTGGGGTGAATTGCTT
This sequence comes from Sinosuthora webbiana, assembly GCA_013397395.1. NCBI lineage: Eukaryota > Metazoa > Chordata > Aves > Passeriformes > Sylviidae > Sinosuthora > Sinosuthora webbiana. The sequence continues at coordinate 609,371 of VXBN01007629.1, read as the reverse complement.
GACAACACTGAAATTAGGAGCTACGTTTTTGTTATCTAATGTCTGCCTGAACGTATAAAATCAAAAATTAAATGTGGGAAGGGGGTAGGCAGAAGCACCGTTCTATATTCACTACCCATGAATATTTATAGAGATATTTTTAGTCAACAATTAATTTTGCAGACTTCCAAGCTGGAGGTTTAATTCCTGCCTCAAACCGTTTGCCTCCCCATAATTGCTTTATTTTTGAATCTTGTTTTTATTTTAACCTGTCAGGTAATGCTCCAGGATCCGGTGGCATTTCAGGGTCTGTGTGTGCTGAGTGTCTCCCCTGTGGCAGCTCCAGCAGCCAGACAAGCCCTTCCCTGACTCCCTGAGACTCTTAGGACAAGCCTGTGTGGATGTTGTGCTCCATGTGCCATTCTGTGCCTGGTTTGTCCCCTTGCTGACCTGCTCTTCTCTCTCTCCCTCTCCCCTCCCTCTCTCCCCCTCCCTCCCTGCAGCTCTCGCTCCCGGAGGAACAGAACGAAGTGACGAGGAATGGCTGTGAGTCCAAGGAGCTGGTGTACCTGGTGCAGATCTCCTGTCAGGTAAATGCCGTTCTCTCTCCCCAGCCCAGGTTTAATCCTCTTTCCAGCACAGCCCTGGAGTGCTGGGATGTGGCACTCCCCTGTGGTGTGTCTGGGGTTTTCCACCTCTTCTCTGGCTTGGTCCCCTGAGGACCTGCCTGTGGTGCTGCCGCCAGCACGTCTGAGGAGAGGAGAAGCATTGAGGGGAGAAAAAGGAGATTGTGAAGCAAATAATCCTCACTGATGCCCAGGGATGAGCCCAGAGACAGGAGTGGGTGTGCTGAGGCTGAGGTCACTTTGTGGGGAACACAGACACCTGGACACACCAGTGACCCCAACAGGGAGAATCCCAGCCATGGTTTGTGCCACAATGTTCTGCCAGGAGTCTTGATCTGCTCCCTGACACCTGGCGTGGAATTCCCATCTCAGGATGCTTTGGGCAGAAGAGTCTGCTACTCTGTCCCATGAATTCTTCATCTGCTGATCTGTGTGACTTTGTAACATGCTACATGATGGATGTGTTTCAGTATGCTCAGGGAGTCCCCCGTTGTGGGAGATGCAGGGCACTGGCAGCTTCAGTGCAGAGTTACTGCCTGGGTTGGGTTGTTTTTCTGGCTTTAGGACAGCAGCTCTTCCCATGATTCACCACAGCACCCCCTGAGCATCTCTCTTATCAATGAGTACACACAGACAGGTGGTGAATTTGCAGGGTCCCTGTTCTGCTGCCTCAGCTCTGTGCTCAGAGTGGGGTGTTGTGAGAGCTGAGGAGCAGAGCATCCTTCATCCCGAGGAGCAGAGCCTCTTGCCCTGTTCTGGAGATGGAGCCTGGCCAGGCTGAGCCCCAGCAGTGTTAATTCCAGCAGGGAATCCCTCTCTGTGGGCAGCTTTCACGTGTTCCTGTACATGTTTATGAATGTGCTCGTGGGAGAGGGAAGAGAAGCTCCAGTGGACATCTCTCAAATTTGCCGGTGTTTTGGCATTTTTCGGGACTGCTGTAACCCCCTGGAGCCAGTCTGGCAGGAAAGCAGCACTTCCCAGCCAAGCAGCCCAGGCTGACAGGCAGCACAGCAAACCCTGAGGGTGGGCACATCTGTCCCAGCCATGGGCAGTGCAGTGCCTGGGAGAGGGAGTGTCAGGGGGTTGTAGGAAATTGGAGTTTCAGTGTGTTGTGAGCCCTCTCATTTGGAGTGCATTTGCAGTGCTTAGCAGAGGGATGAACCCTGGATTATTCCCTGGCTGTTAGAGGTGGGGCTGGAGAACGTGGCAGTTTTTCTCTAGCTCAATAGTTCATGATTTCTGATCCTTCCCCCACCTTACTGACACCTCCAGACATTCACAGGGTGGCCTCAGGTGTAATTGTGTCCAAACCCTGCAGAGTATCCCTGTGCAGGAGGGAGGCTCAGGAGCATCAGAGAGCTGGGATGGGGCAGGGTGGAGGTGAGGCCTGTCCCTGCTCCTCTGGCACCTTGCTCCCACTCTCCAGTGCTTTGCAGGGATGTCTCTGAGGGTACAGACATGGATTTCATCAGTGTTGGGGGGAATTCTGAGCCTTGGCAAATGAAATTGTTCCTTTGTAGCCACTGTGCACCAGCTCCTGAGAAATTCCCTTCCCTTCCCTTCCCTTCCCTTCCCTTCCCTTCCCTTCCCTTCCCTTCCCTTCCCTCTGGGTTTTCCACTCAGAAAGGACATTGATGAGTTTCAACTCTTTGATTTTAACACTGAACTCTTTGATTGATTTTAACATTTAACTCTTTCATTGACGTTAACATTTTAACGCTTTAACATTTTAACGCTCTTTGAATTGGATTTTAACCCTTTTTGTTGTTGTTGTTGTTGTGGTTTNGCCACCTTCCGAGAACTTCCCTTCCCTTCCCTTCCCTTCCCTCTGGGAGCTGGCCTCATCTATTAAAGGATGGGCATACAACCAGCCACCTTTGTCTCCCTTTCTTCATTTTTTTTCCTTTTTTCATTTTATTTTTAGTTTCTTTCCTTTCCATTCCTCTTTCCCCCCGCCCCTTTCCCTTTTTTCTTTCTCCTTTTTCTCTTCCCCTTTCTCCCCTTTGCTCTTTCCCCTTTTCTCTTCCTCTTTCCCTTTCTCCTCATTCCATTTCTTTCTTTCTTTTTCTCTTTCTTTCTTTTTTTCTTTCTTCTTTTTCTCTTTCCCCTTTTCCTCTTTCCCCTTTCCTTCTTTCCCCCTTTCCCCTCTTTCCCTTTTCTCTTTTTCTCTTTTTCCTTTTTTCCTTACTTTTCCTGTATTCTTTCCTTCTTTTTTCTCTTTCTCTTTTTTCTTTTTTCTATTTTTCTCCTGTTTTAAAGTACCCCCCCTCATTAGCTCGAGCTTCTCCCTTCCCCAAGCCTGTGATCACCCTCTCCCATATTACTCCACGTCCCTGTCTCTCAGATCCATAGAAAGCTGAGGAATTTGTGACATTTGGATCCAATGACCAGGAAGGTATGGGAGGAACTGCACAGCTGAGCATCGTTTCTGCCATGGAGATACTTCACCCCTGACATCCCGTGGCCTCTCCCAGTATCCAGGGAAAGATTCCATTCCATCAGTCCTTGGACATGAGCAGTGTCTGCATGGATTTGGCTCCGCAGGAGAATGGGAGGTGTGAAATAGCTCATGGAATGATGGTGCAGTGGGGACAGATTTTGGCAGGGTGCATCTGGATCAGGCCAAAAATATTGAAGGAAGGAGGAAAAAAAGCCTGAAAACCAAATCTGGCTTTCCTCACCCTTTGGATGTGCTTCCAGTGCTGGTGTTCAGCCACTGCAGCAGCCTGAGCTGTATCCTGGATTGCTCAGATGGACATGGGGAATTCTGGTAGGGAGGCTGGATCCCCATAAAGGCAGAAGCTTTAAACTAGCTGTGAGTTGCTGCAGAAGCAGATAGCAAAGAGTGAGGGTGTTGCCACCCTGGCAGCTTTTGATTCCAGAGACTTAGGGAAATCAGCTAAACCCATGGGTTTGTGGTTCAGTGCTGGGCCTCCCCAGCTGGGGCTGTGCAGACCCACCCTGTGTGCTGTGGCCCATCAAATGGCATTTACTGTACCATTTCCCTCTGCAGCAGGCAGCAAGGCAAAGCTTTTGAGCAGCAGATATTTCAAACATCCAGCTCAGCCTTAGCTGGGTTTGGCAGGAGGCAGCTGCTTACACTGAGGGAATTCTATCCCGCTCCTTCCCAGCTGTATCATTTTAGTGGTGTAAAGGGAATTAGTGCTTGATGCCTATTTTGCAAAACCTTCCCAGATAAGGTTTGAAAAAGCGTTCTTTGGGAGGTGTATCTGTGCTGCAAGTCAGCTTGTGAAATCCAGGCTTTGTGCAAGGTTCAGAGGGGGGGGTTAAGTCTCTCCTCAACTTTTGTTCTACTTAAAAACCTAAAAAAATTAATCCGGTTTATTAGCTTATTTATTAAGAAGAAGTGGGAATATATAGAGAGCTCTTTCAGAAAAGAGGAGAGATAGGATTCTTCTTTTGATTCCTTTGGACAAATTTAAACATGAGAAGTAGGAAATGACAAAGAGAGAGAATTAAATCTTATTGGGAAGAGCCAATGATGGGAGGGTTTGGTTTGCATTTTCTTTCAGCAATGCAGATGGATTTTCCTTTTCTTTCCAAGTAAGATGGCACTGAACTTGCATTTCTAGAAGATGGATTTCAGGACTTCTGTGAAAAGAGTGATTTTATTAAAATAAAAGGGTCAGGTCCTGGAAGGGTGGTGAGAGGATTGTACTGTCAATCCTCTGAACCTGGAGACAGTAGCTGGTAATCCCTGTAATTCCTGAAGGAGCACAGGGAATGTCTGAGACCCCTGAGGAATTCATGCTGTACCTTCTGCTGTGAAAGTCCTTGGACAGTGTTTGCAATCCTTGGGAGTTTGCACAGGGATAAGCTAAAAATTTACATGGTCTGGACCACATTTATAAGGGGTTACTTTGTGTGTGGAGAATAAATCAGCACAAGCCAGAGCCTGCAAAAAGGCTGGAATGGGCTAATCCAGTCAACTTGTAAGGAAGGCTGGAAATGTGCCTTTTGGCAGAGTTGGGGTTTGTTTGTGTGACATTGCAGCAACTCCCTGTGTATTTATTTAAATATTACAAATGAAGAATGCCCAGTCCCAGCTTTTGTTCTGAAAAGTGAAAGAAACTTGCAAATGCTGTTTACAGTGTGAAATCTGTGGTGTTGGAACACCTCAAACGTCAATGTTTGGTGACGTTTGGAGCGGCAGGGAGAGAACAAGGACTGGCTGTGGAGATGTTAGCGTTCTGAGGGAGGCTGTGACCTCCAGCCTTTCCCGAGGCTTTGGCTGCTCATGTCCCTGCTCACAGGTGGATTGTTGGGACAGGAATGACAGGCACTGCTCACCAGGGATGTCAGACTGCACAAGCACGAGCCAGGGCCGATACACTCTCAGGCATTAAACGCAGGCTGACTGCTGTGACGCCAGCCCAGCCACACAGCCCCTTCTGGGGGATAATGCCAACAAGGGAAGCCTTTTTCTGCTTCAGTACTGGTGCATTTCTAAGGCAGTTCCCAGAGCTGGAATGCTTGTGGTCCAAGCAGGGTTTTCTCCATTTTCCTGCTCCCATTTTCAGGCTGGCAGGAGCTGAGCCCTTCCTGTGGCACGGGATGCTCAGTGCCGTGCCCTGTTCCCGCTCTTCCTTGCAGCAGGGGCTGTGTTTGCTTTGATGGATGGAATCAGGTCCCTGGTGCACCAGAGGAAGACATTGCCCCAAACCTCAGCCACTTGTCCCAGCTCTGCCCTGCAGGAGATTTGAGCTGGGCACCTTCTGTTTGAAGGGCAGGATTTGCCAAGCCCTGAAAGCATCCCCATCCCACATCCCATGTGCAGTGATGGGTGTTCAAGGGCACTGGAGGGAAGGCCAGGAAAAACAGGCTCCAAGGAGGGAGAGCAGACAGGACTCCCCATCCCAGGTGATTTGTGGGGAGGAGAGAGTGCGAGATGCTTCCCACAGGGGTGATGCCTTAGTCAGAGGAGCAGCATCTCATGTGTGGTTTGCTGGTTCTAGCGGCCTGGGATAGTCCAGGCTGGAACCACAAATCACTTCTCAGGAGGATTTTTGAGTCAAACATTCAAAATATGGTTGGCTTCTTTGTCTTCTTTATTAGTAGTTTCTGATTAAAGCTCAAACACCTGGAGAACAGGAACTGAGTAAGTGCTACTTTGCTCCTGTGAAAAGCTCTTTAAACAGGCATCTGAAGGACAGAATTCTAACTCACAGATACTCTTCTGTGTGCTTTATATACATATAGAAATGCAGAGAGGGGAAAGCTTTCACTTCTTTGTTAAAGGGATGTATCTATGTGGAGCATCCAGGTGGATCCTAGTGCAAAACCTGTTTTCAGAATGTGTGTTAACCTCCTTGTCCATGTTTATATAGGATTTTCTGCCTTGATTTAGGATTTTACTAAGCAAAACAAAAGCAGCCAGTGGGTGCTTTTATTAAACAGTAAATTTTCACATGATGCAGCCTCCTCTCCCTACCTGTGTGTCCTCACTCTTTGGTCAGGGCCAGGCTGTGTGTGGTCAAGGCTCATAAAAGCTCCTCTGCTTTCAGATGCGTTTAAAATTCTGCTCACCATCATGACCTTTCCCCTGCCTTGTTTTCTGCTCTTCTTTTCTGCCTCTTGGCACCACTTGCCTGAGGATGACCATGGAAATGAAACTTCCCCTGTCAGGTCGTCCATGAGTTCAGTGCCTCACGTGTGCAGTAGTTTGGAAATGGAATCATGGAATGTTTGAGTTGGAAAAGAACTTAAAACCTATCCTGCTCCACCCCCTGCCATGGGCAGGCACAGCTTCTACTACACCAGGTTGTTGTAAGCCCTGTTCTGGGAAGGGGCAGCCACAGCTTCTCTGGGTAACAAGTCCTGGGTATTTTGTAAATCCACAAAACCCTTTTAGAACCTGCCCACGGGCCTTTCTGGCTTGAATATTTCTACCCCATCCTTCCAGATGTTCACACATGTTGAAACCTCTGTCCTAAGCTTTTCTCGGGCGTCGAGGGCTGTTTCACATTAGGCAAAAAGAAAGCAGCAGAATTCCTTGTTTCCACCGTGCCAATCCATCACTCCCCGTGCTGTGCTCCGGTGGATCTGAGGTCACACACTGTGTGCCTCTTGCTCCCAGCAGCAGTAAATAAAAACGAAGTGACAGTGGGAATGAGAATTAATCAAGAATGCCTGAAGCTGGCAGGCAGGGTGCTGCTGGGCTGTGCTTAGACCTCAGGAGATCCCAAAGCCAAGGTGGAGGGGCTTTGAAACACAGGGCTGTGTTCCAGGCTTTGGGGAAGTAAACTGCCATCTGTAGGGGTTCAGTTACATCTGAACTGCATAATTGACATCTATTACTCTGTAGCTGGCATGATAACACTGAAGGATAAATTCATTTATTAGTTTGGGTAGTAGTTATTAAGGAGAAGGGTTGGACTGGCTGGTGTTCAGAGTTTCCTTGCAGAATTGGGTAGGGCAGCACTCCCATCCAGGAGGATTAACACTGAGGTGTGCTGTGTCCTGTTTGAAAAGCAGCTTCACCATACCCTTTGCTCAGCCTGGGGTTTTGCCCTATGACCCTTAATCCTCACACAGAGCCATGGAGTCCTTGAGGCTGGAAAAGCCCTCACAGACCATCGAGTCCACCCTGTGACTGATCCCCGCCTTGTCACCAGCCCAGAGCACTGAGTGCCACATCCAGGTCTCCCTTGGACACTCCAAGAACGTCCCTGGGCAGCCCCTTCCAATGCCTGACCACCCTTTCCAGGAGGAAATTCTTCCTGATGTCCAACCTGGACCTCCCCTGGCACAGCTTGAGGCCGTTTCCTCTTGTCCTGTTTGGACATGTCACCATGGAAGTGACAGTTTTGAGCCAGAAGGGATTTTTGTCCCACCCAGGAGCAGCACTGAACTGTCCAGCTCCATCCATGTGTCCTGGGGGCTCTGGGGTTCCCTTCCCTGCTGATGGAACTGGTCCTTCAGCCCCAGCCAGGGCAGATTCACTGCTCTGCTGTGGAGATCCATCCACTGCTAACGAGACATGAAAAATTACTGTCACCCTTAAACTTTGGGCTTTAATGGCTCCATTCATGGCTCTCTTTGGATTTTTTTTTTTTCCTCTATTTAATTATTTAAACATGTATTGTGACAGAAATGGGTTCAGCTCTTTCTTTTCTTAACTCTGGATGCATGAGATGCAAACCCAGTGTTGTAGCTGTGTGTGGATTTTGAATGGAATAATTTATTTATAGAATGACGTTGCAGAAATAAAAACTGCTGTGGAGCTCTTGGTCCTAAAGCACATTTTTTCAGCAGGTGCAAATGTAGGTGCACTTCAAGCTGTCCCCTCAGCATGCCAGGGACAGAGGCTTTCTGTGCTCAAACCCCAGTGGAAAAATGCTCTGGGGAATTCATTTGAGGGTGAGTTTTGCTGGGGAAAAACGGTATCTGGAAATAACCTCCTCAAGAAAAGAGCCTCCCAGTTCATCAGAGCTGCGTGAGGCTGAGCTGCTGGGCAGTTCTTGGTCACAGGGAATGTGAGTGATACATAACAACCTCAGATGGTTTTCCCTGGTGGAAACACCCCAGCTGAAGGGAAGGGCCAGTCCCTGCTCTAGGGAGGCGTGGTGAGCAAGAGGGAAAATCATTTGTCAGGGTAAAGTGCAGTATCACACCAAAGGGCTGCCCTGAAAGGGTTTTTTGAGCAGCAGAGGCTCTCACAATTCCATGAGACTTTGCTAATGCCGTGTCCTTTGGGCGTTTTGCCTTCAGAGAGAAAACAAGCCCAGAATTAGAGATCTCTGCTTGTCCCCAGGCTGTGCTCGGGGCTGTGGCAGTGAGGGTCACTGCAGAAATCCGTGGAGACAGGAGGACTGTGATGGATCTTGGCAGGGCTCCTGAGCCACATGTGGTGCTGTGGAGACAAGGCTGGGCCCAGCCACAAATTGAAGGGGACACTTGGTTTGTTCTGACGAGACACCGAGTCCTCCCCACAGCTGAGCAAGTGCCCGTGCTTTGCAGAGGAGCCCTTTGGCTGCAATTTACTCATTTTACAGCTTTTCCAAGAGGAGGGCTTGGTTTAAGTCCAGGAGGAGAGGAGGACCGTGGTGGATATTCCTGCCTTGATGATTATTCCTTATGGGGAGGTTTGCCATGCACACATTTCCAGTACCTGTGTACCTGGGGAAGGTGACAAATGATCTAAAACGGTTTCATCCAGTCCCGTCCTCTGCAAGGCTGCAGAGCTGCTCTGACCACCAGGTGATGTGGGGTGCAGGAGGCTGAGGAAGCAGCAGGTGACAGCTCAGGGGAGCAGTTGTGATGCTCAGCCTCAGGGTAGGTGAAGTTCGTGCCCTTGGAACAGCATCTGCACTTCCAAATAACATATTTCACTGCACATAAAATGCAGAGCAGGCAGGTTGGGAAAGGATGGTTTCAAAAAGGCTCTGCCAAGGCACAGAAACCACATCAAAATAAACAGTGTGTGTGTAAAGGCAGAACCATTGACTCATGGAGTGAGCCATTTAGGGTGGAAAAGACCTCCAAAATCATGGAGTTTAACCTTTGCCACAGCACTGCCAAGCCCCCATCAATCCCTGTCCCCAAGTGCCACATCAACACGGTTTTTTTTTAACTCTTCCAGGGACTGTGACTCCACCCACCACTGCTCTGGGCACCTTTTCCATTAAAAAAATTCAACTTAATATCCAACCTAACCCTTCTTAGGGCATCTTGTCCTAAAGATGCTTCAGTGGTAAATCAAAGATACATCATTTTCGTGTTTGTAGCAAATATTTACTGGCACAGAGCCAGGTAGCAAAATACACAATCCCAACAGTTTTCTGAAATCCTCTCCTACCAGTTATGCTGAGTGCACATGGATTATTAAACTAATACTCTGAAAATAATCTATTTGTTAATTGAGCCATCTGGGTAATAAGAAGGTGCACTCAGTAAACGGAGGTGCTTTGCCCAACTGCATGGAGCATTAAAAATAAGTTTTGTTGTTTAAAGGAGTCACTCAGAAAATTCTCAGGGGGAGCCTGATTTGAGCTTGTTCCTTAAATTGCTGGGGCTTTCCCAGGCTTACAGAGCAGGTTTGGGCCCCAGTGTTAAAATGCACAGAGCAGGTGTTTGTTGTCACTCCCAAGTTGTGTCACTCTGAGGATGTGCCACAGGCTGGGGGATGGAGGCATCAGAAATAAACACAGGCTGTATTTTCCAAGACCGTGGAGCAGGTTCACCACCAAGGGCTCAGGTTTTGACAGATCAGGAAGGACTTTCTGTTTTCCAAATGGTGCATTTTTAACTCATCCGTGGGTTTAAAACCGTGCCTTTATTTCAAACATTGTGGTTTACTTTTTTCGAAGTCCCCATCAGGGATATTAGATATTGAAGATGGTCTGTCTTAAATATTTAATCTCCTGGGTCTTGGCACCACTTTTCACTCTTTCTTCGTCAAACTGCTGGCTGCAGCTGCCAGAAAAGGAGCTGATTTTCCATTTTGGCTCCAGCTCTGTTCACAAAACCTCCCCATAGCTGCTTCTATTTCTTGTGCTTTCTAAATAATGTTTCACCCCTCCAGCCTCTGTCCTTGAGGCTTGATCAGCTGCATCTCTAACACCCCTGCCTGCAGATCTTTCCCCTGTAAATACTCAGGGTTTTTATCTACAACCTTGCCCCGAGGCATTTCTTACCCTGTTAGTGATATTTTCCAATTCCTGGTAGTGTTGCATCGTTCTGGGGTGTCAGGATGAACGGGGCTGGAAGGGAACAGTGTCAGATACAGCAGGGTTTCGTTGTGTCTGTGCTCCTGAGTGGCTCTTGTTTTTAAATTATGTGATGGATGTCTGGTCTGTGGCACAGCAGCCCTAACGGGGGTGTTCAAATAAAGTTCTTTGGCTTTGGACCTGCAAAAAATCTCTTTTCTCCCTGGTAGTTTGTTTTTACAAAAAAATATGCTTCTGTGCTCTGATCAAATAGATAGATATAGATATAGATATAGATATAGATATAGATATAGATGTAGATATAGATGTAGATATAGATACAGATATAGATACAGATACAGATGTCAGCTGTTGGCTTCCATGATCTGCCTGAGAACTGAGATGTAAGAAAATTGAGATCACTGTCTGCCAAAGCTGCTGATGCTGTAGGTGACCTCAGGCAAGGAATTTGGGCAGTTTTTGGAAATAGGAAAAAGGGGGAATGGCTTCCCACTGCCAGAGGGCAGGTTTGGATGGGATATTGGGAAGGAATTGTCCTCTTTGAGGGTGGTGAGGCCCTGGCACAGGGTGCCCAGAGCAGCTGTGGCTGCCCCTGGATCCCTGGCAGTGCCCAAGGCCAGGCTGGACATTGGGGCTTGGAGCAGCCTGGGATAGTGGAAGGTGTCCCTGCCCATGGCAGGGGTGGGACTGGATGGGATTTAAGGGTCCTCCCAACCCAAGCCATCCTGTGGTTCTGTGATTTTCTTTTCTTTTGTTTTAATAACCTCAGGCAAAGTAATTTTCAAAGGTTTTTTTGTTTGTTTTGCTCTAAAGGCCAGTGATGGCTGCTGGCTCTGATAGAACTCTCCTCTGTGGTTGAGTGCAGAGCAGTTCATGGCACATTTGGGCTGTGGGGTAAAGAGGCAGCTGTATTTAAGGCCTGCAATGCCCATAGAATCATTTGTAGCTGTACTTACACCCCCTCACTGTCCTGCTACCTGGAAGATGGTGGAATTTCAGCTCCCCTCCCTGAGCTCTGCTCTTGTGGCTCTCAAGGGTTTAATCTGTGGCTCCAAGCCCTTGTTGTGTCACGACTGTAATTTTCTCAAGTGCAGAAAAGCAGCCCCCCACGCTGTGCCTGCCTTGCCCTCAGCCCTGACCCGCTGCTTCACGGTGGGGTTTTGTTCAAGAGATGATGGATGTGGAGCTGTTTAAATTACAGCACGTCAGGAGAGCAGGGATTTCACTCACGTGTCGATAGCTGTAAATCCCGGGTGGAGTTCAGGGTCTGTCAGGCTGCCATTCAGAAATGGGCTGGATCTGGGAGGAAAATTGGCTCTCAGGGTTTCAGGCACTCTGTTTGTGGTGGGTTGTCCTGCTCTGCTCTTACTGCTCTGCACCTGTAAAAAAACCACTCAGCCACAAAGCCTGAGCCAAGTGTTTATTTACTCCTGGCAAAGCTGTTCCCCTGAGGGACACAGGAACCACTGGAGCTCGTGGCTTGTGTCCCCTTCTCCCTGAGAGAACCACACACACCTGACAGGGTGATTTCCCACGCAGTGAGGACAGGTGGGGTGTCACTCAGACCCAGTCCTGTGTCCCCTGTGTGCTTTGGGGGCTCCTGTCTGTGATTGGAATCCAGCAGCACAATGAAGTCTGATTTTTAGGGAAGAAAAGCTGCAGTGGTTTCCATTAAAATGTCTTTATTTCCTAGTGACTGCAATTAATTGATAGTAAACTGATAATTAATGCTGAGAGATTCATTTATGTAGCGGAATGAGGCTAATAAGGATTCAGGTCATAAACATACCAAATTTTCTCCTCTGTCTGTTTGTATATTCCCTCCATTTTGTGCTTGTTCCTCCCTCATGTTTACGTGCTGTGATTCCAGGTGGAGTGCTGAAGTTTTACTGTTTTATTCAGAAATAAAGTACTTTTATGTTGCCTTAGTGCAAACTCCCTTTAAATTCTAAAGATTTAATAATTCCCTTCAAGTTAGAATAACACACCAGAAGTTGTGGAATCACTTTGGTAAACAAATGTAAGTGCAGATAAAGCGACCTAAGGCACCAGATAAAAACACTTCCTGGGTGAACTCCCATGGCTGGATTTTATCCATCTTGCTTTCTGTTTTGACTAAATCTCTGAACCATTTTCCACTGTGACTTGAAACAGGAAAGGGCTGAAGGGTCAGGCTGGAATAACATACAGAGCCTGAGCCCCAGACAGCTGTAAGAGTCACCCATGGCAGAGTTAACCTCTCCTGCTGGATGCTGCTGCTTTTCCAGCTATTTAATCTGTGGTGTTTTCTTACTGCGGGGTCAAGCTGAAGTGACTTGTGCCTTATACTTTCATCTCATTTTCTGCTCTTGCTCTCCATGTGGGCTGCAAGGTTCAGGAGAGCATCCATGTGTTCTCTCTGAGGAAATAAGCATTTGAACCAGAAGAGAAAGGTCTATCCCCTGTCTTAAAATAAATAAATCCTAAGTGCTGTAGAGCAAACCCAGTCAGGCTGTGGGACAGGAAGGTTGTGTGTGCTGGAACTCATTGACAGCCTGGCTGGCTTGGAGAGGGATTGATGGACAGGATGGGGTCCTGTCTGCTGACATGGAGACACATCCAGCTGGAAACAGGAGTTTTTCTGAGCTAGCAAGAAGATCTATAAATCTTTAATACAAAATTCTAGCACGTAAGTTTTGTGAATGGATGGTACCACAAACCCTGGCAGCAGCTGGACCTCTCTTGCAGGCTGGGTGCCTCTGGGTGTTGCTCAGGGCACAGCAGGAAGAGTTCCTTCTGCCAGATGCTGAGTGGGAACAGTCAAACACACATACAAATATTCCAGTGTGGAACTGGCCTGGACTTAGGGGAGCCCCACTTGGAAACGAGAGCGATTTTTGTACAGATAATTGAAGCATTTAAAGGATGATGGAGCAAAGTGAGGCTTTGACTGTGGGGATGAAAACGCAGGGAATGGTTTATAACTGCCTCCTCTCAGATTTGCAGTGGGTAATGCCTGTCTGTTGGTAATGAAGCCATCACTGAGCTGCAGGAATCAGGATGGGCTTGGGAGGAATGGGAATGGGAGTGACACTGCTGCTCTTCTCGAATGCCACAAGACTGAGCTGAGCTTAAGGAAGTAGGAAACTACTCCAGGCTGTGGCTGCTCAGCATCCTCCGCAGGCCATTTGATCAGCAGAGCTAAAAATATTCCTTGTGGAGCTGGGCTCTGGATCCCTGTCCCTCCCCATCTCCTCCTGTGCCAAGTGAAGCCTGGGAGCGCCTCTGATCCGTGATCTCGCAGTGGAGCTGCCGCTGACGGGGGGTTCAGATCTCTGGCTCACTGGAAATTAAATCACCAGCTCAGTAATCTCCAGTCATTTCTTTAGCATGACATTTCTCCTTGCGTCGATAATCGGAAAAAAATCAGCAGCTCTGTGCAGAGGCTGAAATCTCACCAGGCTCTCATCATGCATTTAATCCTACCCACCAGAGTAAGGGAGAACAGATCAGGATGGAAAAAGAGTGGGGATGAGACCAGATTTTCCATTCTGTGAGAAATTCCAGATTTGTCATGAAACTTTTCATTGTGAATGTAAGAAGAATTTTTTTTCTACAAAAAGAAAATTCAAAAAATACATTGATTTTTTTTTTCCCCCCCAAGTGGAACTTGTTTTTTAGCCAGTGGTCAAATTTTCCTTTTAAAGATCCTGAAACTATTTAATGGCATTATTGAAATCTTCACTTGATATTTGATTTTTTATTTTAAAGAACTTCGTCACAGCCAGGTTTGTAGTTGAAGGTCTGAATCTGGGAAATCACTTTGTGCTCAACTTCCCCTCTTAGGTCCCACTGAAGTGAATGGGATTTAAGCTTGTGCTTCTGTAAATCAGGACCATTAATAATTAAGGAAATGAAAAGTAATTATTGAATCAGAAAATTAGAGGCTCATCCAAAATTTATTTGAACAACGGTTTACGGAAATCATTAAAAACATGAAGAAGACATTCTTGCCATATGGATGTTGAGTGCCTGAAGCACGAGAAATGCTGAGCTTTGCTATAAAACACAGTTTACAACACAAGACCAACTTAACAGGCACTTATTTGTGTCCAATATAACTCTCTGAATTAAAAAAGAATCATTTTCCCAAACCTTTCTGGCACTTGAGAGTTTGCAGGAAAGGGGAGCAAGATGTACAATTTTTATATTGGTATAGGGAAACCTTTGTAGTGCTTTGGATCTGGGAGGAGGCTGCTGCTGTTGCTGCTGCTTTGGCTGTGCCTCTCCGGGAGTCTGGCTGGGAGAATCCAAACTTTGCTTTCCTGTGATTCGTGCTGGAAATCTAAGGGGAAACACTAAATACTGTCCAGCTCCTTCCTTGATTGCTGCAGTGATTCCTTCCTGTAAAATTAATTGCATCCCGTGTAAAGGTGGCATAAAATGTCACTCAGGTCCCAAATCTGCAAAAAAACTTTGCTTAATACAACTTGAAGTCCAGCCTAAAGCACGGGAGCTTTTTGAAATGAGTTGTGGCAGGCTTAAAATTTTAGAATATTGGTGAATACTCCCCTTTAAGGTGTTGGAGTAACATTCTTCTGGGTGGAAACCTGTGTTACTGCTCTTGAAGTGCTGCTCTGTGCCAACACAGCCTGTGCATGGTCACTCTGGGTGAGACAGGAATTGTCACCCCTGTTCCCAGGAAGTGGAGGGGCAGGTGCTGAGCTCTTCTGAAAGAAGTGACAGGACCTGAGGAACAGCTGGAGCTGTCCCAGGGGAGGTTTAAGTATGACTTAAGGAAAGGTTCTTCCCCCAGAGGGTGCTGGGCACTGCCCAGGCTCCCCAGGGAATGGGCACGGCCCCAGAGCTCCAGGAGCCTTTGGACAGCACTGCCAGGGGTGCCCAGGGTGGGATTGTTGGGGGGGTCTGTGCAGGACCAGGACTTGGACTGATGATCCTTGTGAGTCCAACTCAGGATATTCCATGATTCCATGAAGTATCCTGTGAGCCTTTTGCAGGAGAGCCTGACATCCACGATCCTGGTCTGAGTGACCTGGGAATGGTGATGAGGTTCTGGTCTGCAGCCACCTGCACCATCCCTCTCCTGGAGCCTGGGCTGCTGGCAGGGATAGCTCAGGGATAGCTCAGGGAGAGCTCAGGGATAGCTCAGGGATAGCTCAGGGATAGCTCAGGGATAGCTCAGGGATAGCTCAGGGATAGCTCAGGGATGGGAGAGCTCAGGGAGAGCTCTGCTGGTTGCTTAGCAGCTGCGAGCTGCAGTTTGGAGGTGCGGGAGCCAAGGATCCCGGTTCCCAACTCACACTCCGGCTCTGCTGCCTGCCCTTGCTCCAGGAGCCTCCCGTGGGTCCAGAGACACTGCTGCTGCTGTGGGGTAAGCTGTCCCTGCTCATCCATCACCTTGTCCTGCTGCTGTCAGCCCCGTGACTGGGATGGTGTGGGACGGGCTGAGAGGGGCTGATCCTGCACACCCCGGCACAGCAGGGGCTGACCCAGCTCTGCCTCCCGGCTGCATTTAACTCTTACTGCCCTCAGTCATGGCAGCCAAACTGCCAAGCTACAGGCCAGCCTTTAAAATGAAATATAATGGAATTAGTGACAGGTTTAGGATCGTTTGACAGATCATTTTGTTGTTTGGGTGGTCACATAGGAATGAAATGACCAGTGTGGTGGCAGAGGCAGGTCCAGGATCACAGGGATTTCTCAGGCTGCTGTTCCCTGTGTTGGTGACTGAACCTTGAAGGTCACACTGGCAGCTCAGTGAGAGAGCAAGAATCCCTTAATTGCAAAAGATGGAGAAGTGAGAAAGGCTGTGATAAGTCGCCGAACAGAATTAGCCCTGCACTCCTGGTTTTATTTTTTTCTCCTTTAGACAAAAAGTGAAATTACAGAATGTGGAAATCCCAAATGATTTATCCTGTGTAGGTGCCTCTTTGGAGGATTGTGGAATACGGTGATTTCTCATGAGCTGAAAGCAGAGTTTATGGACACTGTCACAGTCTTAAATCATTGAGACACAATGTAGCTGGATTGGAGGGTTTATATCTGCAATTGCCTCGCAGGCTTTGGATATTAACGTAAAACTGACGCTTAGAACTTTGCTGATAAAGAAATCAGTGCAGAGGAATTAGGATTGGGAATTCAGAACAGGCCACACCTTTTGTATCCCAGGGGAGAGGGCAGCTGTCAGAGCCCTGCCAGCCGTGCACAGGAAGTCAGCATTTACACCTCTGCCCCTTGTTGTGTCCCCCTTACACTACACATCCCCTGCTTTCTGCTCCACTTTCAGGCATCCCTGTCACTTCCAGTCCCTGGCACTGCCTCTGAGTGCCCATGTAACCCGGAGCAATCTAATTCCTTGATTCCTTCCACATCCCTGGAAGTCTCCAAGGCCAGCTTGGATGGGGCTTGGAGCAAACTGGGACAGGGGAACATCTCTGTGCCCGTGGCAGGGGTGGCACTGGATGGGCATTAAGTTCCTTCTGTCCCAAACCACTCTGGGATTCTGTGATTAATGACTCCTCATAAAGTGCTTTGACCTGTTAACTGCTGCATTATTACAACATTTTTTTATTGATCATGATAGGCCATGGAGCATTTAAATATCATCATTAGATATTAAAAACTTCGCAAAGCAAACTGTTCTCTGCTGCCACAGTCCCTTCCTTGTCCCCTGGAGCAGTCTGTATCTTGTCTGTGCTTTAATTGGGGGAATGATACGCACCCAGGAATAAATCTGCAGCTAGAGTTGTTCGTCATGGATTGTTTTCATAATTCAGCTGAAGGTTTGCCTGGGGCACCTGGCAGAAATTTTGCAAGCTTCAATCCTGCCTTCAGATCTCTGGGTTTATATGCTTCTATCTGTTTGGAATCTAATTTCACGCTGTTTATACAACCACTTGGTGATTTACATTTGTGCGAGGACACCTTGCGTAGGAGAATGCTACAAAACCCTTGAAAGACAGGTGGAAGTTAAAGCTCTGGACGGGTCTCACGATGCTGGGCCACATCCAAACCCATGGTTTAATAATTAAAACAGGACCACTAACAGCTGGATTGAGCACGAATGGCTTGCTGCAAATTAAAACGTGAAAATGTTACCTGCAAATTAAAATGTGAAAATGTTACTCAGGCGCTTCGATTGCTTTCAGATGTTTCCAGGAAAAAAGTGCTATTTCTGCTCAGATTTCCCTTTCCTAACCCCCAGCCGAGGAGGTGCTGACAGTGTGGCTGTGTTTGTGTGTGCAGGGCAGGAGCTGGATCGTGAAGAGGAGCTATGAGGATTTCCGTGTGCTGGACAAACACCTCCACCTGTGCATCTACGACCGCCGCTTCTCGCAGCTGGCAGAGCTGCCCCGCTCTGATGCCTTGAAGGACAGCCCCGAGGTAAAGGGCCCCTCTGGGGGCACCCAGAGGCCAGGCAACACCCAGGCAGTGGGATTTGGTCAAGGAATGACCTCAGAGGGAGGTTTGGTTGGATTTCAGGGACAATTTCTTCATGGAAAGGGCTGTCAAACATGGGAAGGGGCTGCCCAGGACAGTGGTGTGGAGTCGCCATCCCAGGTAGTGTTCAAAAGTGTGTGGATATGGCACTTGGGGACATAGTTTGGTGGTGGGATTAGAGGTGTTTTCCAGCCCCAGCAGTTCCATGTGTTTCTAGTATGGAGTAGTTTTAATGCAGCCTGGGTTACGTTTGAAAATTGGCCAACACGAATAAAGTCAGTGTTTTCCACCCTTAATTTCAGTGATCTAAAGGGAAATGTCCTGCAAGTTCAGACAATTTAATTAAGGTCCTGACTCTGGAGTAGTAACTGAGTGTCAAGAAAGCAGCTGTCCTGTGGTACCTTAGCTGTGAATTTGGTTTTGTCTTTGGAATCTCTGTCAGTGATGTGGGTATTTCCTGGCTTAGTATTGCCAACTCAACATTCCCAGGACATTGTGCAGTCTAAGACTGCAGCATTGCAAGAGCCATCCCATTTGGAGTGCTAGGCTTCCATTTTAAACTGAGTATTCCTGAAGTGTTTTCAAGAGCATTTCCATTAGTGTGTTGTTTAAATGTTCTTTTAAAAGCTCTCTTTCCTCAATGAGGTTTGTTTTTTGTTTTGTTTTGTTTTGTTTTTTTTTTCTCCAAGAGATACTTTTCATTTCTTGGCTGTCTTCACCTGGAGTATGATGAGCTGAAATTGCCACAGCTTCTCGCTGCTGGTAACTGAAAGATTTATTCATGTCCAGAAAAAAATCTCCTGGAAAGCAGCAGGTGAATCTTGTTGCATCATTTTGGAGGATGTGGACACTGAAATTAGTACCCCCTGGAATTTTACAGGGTGTTTACCATGGAATTTAAGGAGCTGAACATGCAGCCCCATCACTCACCAGAGTTTGATTTACCGCTTGCTTTGGCTTCACACAGGGTGTTTCTGAGGAGGATTTAAATTCAGCAGAGGCAGCAATATTCAGGACAATGAATTCCTGGTTTATTTTTAATTCTGTTTTAGCCATTCCTATCTCTTGCATCTTTACTTGTACCACTGATTTAACTGGACTTTAGAGCCTGAGCCTGAAAATCAGCACTCTGTCTGCAAGCACAGAGGATGTGAAGATGCTGAACAGCTCTGCTGCGGTGTGAAACATAACTCTGCAGCTGTGGGGTATCTCATCAGATATTTTTTATTTTGAATTGGCCACACTGGAACAGATGTTTGAGGAGAACAATGTTTTTAAACAGTCCTACAGATTCTGGGCTACAATGCTGCTTTATACCACTGTCACTGTGAGGCTTTGGAAAGACCTCAGTGGCTTCTCTGTAACAAAAACCAGTTTACTGTTACAGAAGGGACATGGCAAAGTGTATTTTTAAACCCCTCTTCTGCTCGAGGTATTACTCTTTGGCCAGGGGGTGAGTCTGAGCTGCCACATTCTTAAGGCTCTGCAAGTGTGTGCAAGTGGCAGCCCGGGGTTTGTTCACTGAGTGGTTCTCAGGTGTGTTTGGTGGCCCTAAGACACATGAGTTGTTTGTATGTGAAGTCCATGGTGTGGGGAAGGCTTTAGATTTAAGGTATCTTGACAAGTGAAGTTAGGAGAATCTGCATGAATCTTACAAAATGATAATAACAACATTACTTTCACAGAGAGCTGCTTCGTTACCCTTTCTTTCACTGTAACCATCAGAACCCTGTGTGTAGCTTGCTGTCCTTTGAATGACAGAAATTCATATATTCGCAGAAGGGAACAGAACATACCTCTGTAACTCTTGTCTGTGGCAATGGGTGATTTCTGGTCTTCCAAAGCTCTCCAAAGGAAGGTGCATTAACAGAACCAACTGTGTGTGTGTTTGTGTCCCAGCTGGTCACCCAGATGCTGATGGCTTACCTGGCTCGGCTCTCCAACATCGCAGGCAACAAGATCAACTGTGGCCCTGCCCTCACGTGGATGGAGGTACAGCACAAAGCTGGGGTGTTCCTTGTCTCCTGCCCTTGGAAATGCAGCAGGCACACACACCTGCTCTTTCCAGGCCTGTTGATGTCACTGGAATTCCATCCTGAGAGCTTTATTCGCCCGTTACCAGCACACAGAAAGTGCAGGACACGCTGAATCAGAACCCATGCTAAGAGTACAGAGTTTTTTTCCTCGTTACCTGGATTTTGTCTCTCAAAAACACACTGTCCTGCTGATAATATTCAGGACTAAACGGAGGAGGTGGCAGTCCCAGTGGGTTGCCTGGGAATGCTGGGTGTAGTGCTGAATCTCCCAGTGATGGGTTGCAGAAGGCTCACTTATTTCAAAGCTCACTTATTCCTGCTCTCCTTTCTGCCAAGGCAATGCTGCAAATGTGGCACATTTCTAAAACTCAGCTGTCTCTGTTATGGTGTTTCCCTGCTCTCTTGGGGTTTTTTTTAATCATTTTTCCCGGTAGCAGCTCCAAACCCAGTACATACTCTGTGCTCCTGTTGTCTCCCCTGCAGACAGAGGTGCCCTTGTGCTTGCAGTCGCACAGTTTGTGTGTTGTGAACTGCAGCTGCACAGTTTCAGGTTTAATGGTCTTTAAACAATAGCCCTTACTGGGGAGGAGGGCAGGGAAGGCTGGATGAGTGTCCAGCTGTCCCTGCTCAGGCTGGCTGCAGACGTGTGGCTTTCCATCGCTGCACACCAGGAATAGAAACAGCTATTAATAGACTGCTGCAGCTCCTTTTTAAATGGTTCTGATAAGGATTGAGTGTGTTTTCCTGCAGCTTTCCCCACTGATAGCCTTCTCACCCTGAAATATTCTGGGATGAGAAAAATCTTGGAAAGCGGCAAAGGGAGGGAGGGAGGAAGTTGTAGAGAGAAATAAGATACAGGATTGACAGCAACAGAGCAGGGCTGGAGATCACAGCAAACCCAGTGCACATGCAGTGCAGAATAATCTTTTTGTGACTCACTGAGAATGCTACAGAATTTTACCCAGAAATCTGGGAGTTTTGGAAGTAGGCTGATCATTGCAAGGGAGGGGTGAATGTTTTCTTTAAATAAATAAATAAATAAATAAAAGGGTGGGAGAAAATGGAAAGCAACACTAGATTTTGGTTTGACAGCGTTTCCTCCTTCACTCAGTACCTCAAGCATTAATTCCACCTTGTATAGGGTTTTTGTAGCACATCTCTATTGCCATGGGAAACCACCACGATTTGGTGTTAGAGGGAGGTGCAGACCCTCACTGTGTTTGTACACAAAGGTGCACCAATCCAGCATTTCTCCCCTCAGTGGATGGGCACACCCGGCCTTCTGGAACCCCACAGTGAGTTGTTCTGTCTGTGCTGTGCCCTCTCTCCTGGGGCCCAGGTCTGGGCTGTCTCTCTCAATCAGCTTGAAGCCTCTAAATGCCTCCTCACTTGTCCTCAGGTGCCTCACAGTCCCCTGTGCTCTTTGTTTCAGATTGATAACAAGGGAAATCACCTGCTGGTCCATGAGGAATCATCCATTAACGTCCCTGCTATTGCTGCTGCCCACGTCATTAAGAGATACATTGCTCAGGCAGCAGATGAACTGTCCTTTGAGGTAAATAAAGCACTTGCATTCCTTGTTGTCAGCTACAGATGAGTGTAATCTCTTTGTCTGGGCCTGTGTGCCCATCAGGAATATGTCCAGACACTTCCACAATGTTTTGTGAGGTGAAGCTTGGAAGATCGAGTTAAATATTCGATCTGCAGTGAGTTGGACACAGGCAGATGTTCAGTCATCTTTAAAGTACAGCTTTACTTGGCATTAGTACCTTTGATTAAGCAGCTCCTGCCAGCTCCTCTGAGCTGGCCCTGAGCAGATCCCGTGTGTTTTCTGTTCAGGATGACTGTCCCTGTATGTGTGGACACAAGTTTCATTTCTCCTTGCCCAGGTTACACCACCTGGGTTCCCCTGAGCGAGTCCCTGTTGATAACCATTTTTAAGAGCTTCTACTCCCATGGGAAGTAAAGAAGCAGACTGGCAAAGGATTGCTACTTCAAGGGCAGGTGATGAGCTAAAACTGGTCTGAAAATCCAGCGCAGGAGCTGCTGTGGAGCAAATCCCTGAATCTCAGGATGGTTTGGCTTGGGAGGGACCTTAAAACCTGTCCCATTCCACCCCTTGCCATGGGCAGGGACACCTTCCAGTAGACCAGGTTGCTCCACATCCCATGCAAGATCTCCAGATCAGACCCTGGGAGCTTTTGGTTGTCCAGAAGTTGTCTGTTTACCCAAAAAGCAGCGGTGTATGCTCTGGTTGCCCCGCACAATGGTGCTGTTTCTACAAAACATGTGAAGGAAAACAGTGCCCTGAGGAGCTTTGTGATCACATCCTTGGTGTGCAGCACAGGAAGGACAAGTAACAGTGGTGGTCTGGTGCTGCCAGGGGTTTGTTCATGTTCAAATCAAGGCAAGCATTAGTATACCCCAAAGAATTGTGTGTTCAGAGGGACACGTGGGCATGGCAGCTCTGAGCTGGAATCCAAGCAGCACAGGATCCAGGTTGGATGTCAGCTTATGAGAGCACTGAAATGACACTCCCTGATGTAAATCCTGCTCCGTGCAGACAGGAAATTCTAAATTTCTAATAGGCAGTTGCACAAGCAGCTGACTGGGGTTTGCTCCCCAGTTCTGAGGAACATCCTCTGTGTCTCTGCTCCTGTGGTGGCAGCAGTTTCCTTCACCTACATTTGCTTTGCTCTTGGTTCGCTGTTCCCTGGAGGAAATCATTTCCCAGTGTGTCAGTCCTGCCTATCTGCAAACTGAGGATGTGGTATCTTTTCTGTAAAACACCTTGAGATCCATCAGTGTAAAATACTGGTGAAAGTTGGGCCTGAATTTTTTCCCTACCTACCTGCAGTATTTATTCAGGTTCTGCCCCTTCTCATTTTCTGTATTAGAGGCCACACAGAGCTTGATTCAAACCAAGGCACATTTAGTATTGGTTATACTGATTTCCTTTTGAACTGTTGCAGGATTACAATTTTATGGGAATGAGCAAAGCTTCAGAAAACCTGTCTGGTGTCCTTGGCCATTTTCCATCCTGTTGCTGTAGCACCATCTCTGTTCACTTCCTAACCCATGGCAGCTCATCTGGGGCAGTGTGGGAGCTGCAAAGGCAGCTCCTCACTCTTTGCTGGGAGAGGGGACACGTGGAGACACGTGTCATTGCCTGCAGACACATGGATAGGGCAGGTAGTAAAAATCAGTTCAGCCACTTGGGCAGATTTTCCCAAGTGTTTGAGCCCATCACTGCAGTTTAAGGACAACCCTTCTGTACCCCTTGCCAGGGCTCTTCAGGCCCTTTTCCTTAGGAACAGCTGTATCCTGTGCTGGATAATCCAGGAACTCTTACTCCACTTGGCAAAGGCAGATGTGTAGCTGCTCCAGAGCTCTGCAGTTTTTTGCAGTGCTGAGACTGTGGTTGTGGGAACTGTGCTCTCCTCCTGGCTGTGACTGATGCTGTTGACCTTTTGCAGGTGGGGGACATTGTGTCTGTCATCGACATGCCACCAAAGGAGCTGACCTCGTGGTGGAGAGGAAAACATGGGTTCCAGGTAGGCAGCAGCACGGCCATGGCAGTGGGACTGGAATAAGAGCAGGAACCTCAGTGCTGTGTTCCTGGAGCTGCTCTGCCTGCTCAGGGTGGCTCAGGGGATTGAACAGGGTGTCCCTGCCTTGGTGTCAGGGGACTCCCCTTCTCTCGGGGCTGGGGCTGGAGCAGGCACAGGGTCTCCACTGGAAGTTTCCTTCCTCCCTCACCAAGGGAAGGAGGGCTGGCCATGGCCCGTGATGGACAGCTGGCCTGATGGCACTGGAAGCTTCTGCTGCACCCCCTGCAAGGCAACTGACACTGTTACTCACATCATCCCCTTCCTTCCAGTAGCTGAAACCAGAGCAGGCAGAACATAGAGGATTTGGAGAATTGCAGCTGATGAAACAGTGCTGCTGACTTGGACAAGCCACCCATACCTGTCTGTGTTTATTGGATGGTGCCAGGGTTGCTGGTCCCTGTAAATGTCACAGCACAGAGATGGAGACTGAATTTTCAAAAGGTTCCTAAGCATACCTGGGGCTTAGGTACCAAACCTTGTGTGTTGAAATGGCACTGTCCTTCCAAGGAGTTTTTAATCCTTTAGATTTTTCCATTTGGAAATGTAAAAGCTTTAAAAGTCTCTTTTAATCAAGCAAATCCCAGAGCCACTGGGGGCTGGGGGTACTGATTGTGCTGTCTCACATTTCAGTTGCATTCAGCCACAGGGATTTCCATCTGCAGCTGCTGTGAGTGGGTGGGATGAGGAGTTTGCTCTGCAGAGGCTCAGGATTGACCAGACACTTGTGTAATTTGGCATGGAAAGTCTTCTCAAGGCTCCTCAGGTTTTCCCTGACAGACCTTTCTGTGCCAGGCCCAGCCTTGGCCCAGCTGTTGTCATGCCCAGCAGCTGGATCTCCCAATCCCAGCTGGATGCAGTGCAGTTACACCATCCCAGTGCTGTCTGCTCAGCCAGGGCACGTGAGACACAGCTTTTGTTGGTTTTGTGTGAGGTGTGGGAGTTCAGGTGACATCTCATTTGTAAAATAAGAGCAGCATGGACACAGAACACTTGTTCTGAAATTTCATTTCTTTCTAAAGTCAACACACTGGTACTACTTGAACAAACTTTTGCTTCTGAACTGTGTTGTGGCTTTGCTGGACTTGTGTTCTAATCCTAGAAACCTTAAAGCTGAATATGCTTCACTGTCATAGAATCACAGGATGGCTTGGGGTGGAAGGGACCTCAGCCATCAGTTCCAGCCCTCAATCAATTAAGTGCAGTAATACTGTTGGAATGATCAGCTTATGCCATGATTAACTTCCAAGTGAATCAATAAAGCAAAACCAAGCTACTGTGTGGTCTGTGCCTGCGTGTGGACACTTTGCACAGGGTTTGGAATCCCTGTTTGGGGTGTAGATCCCATTCAGTGTGGGCTCCTTGTGTGCCATCAGGCTGGCTGACGTTGGAGCCAGGTCTGGAGAACAGTTCTGCTGATGAAAGGCACAGAAGCAAGGCAGCCCTTCTGCAGTTTGTCACAGCTTTGTACCTCCCAGATCACAGCGATCCTGTCGTGCTTTCCTAGCATAAAAATACGGTGATGAGCAGACTGCCTGAAAAGGGGGTTTTCTGTGACACAGCACATGTGAGCAGCTGCAGAAATACAGCACCATATTCTGTCTGAACAGAAAATTAGGGGTGGAGTAATCTTGTGTCCCTAATGACAAGCAGTCGTGGTCACAGTGTGATCAGGTGACAGCCACACACACCATGGAGATGCAGCTCTGTGTTCCCATAGCTCCAGGAGCTGTGTTTGCTCAATGTCTCAACCTGTGTGTCGAGTTTTAGGCTCATGAGCTCTAAATGTACAGAAAATGTACGTTTCCTGATGGAATGAAGTCCTTTGATGATACAAGCAGTAAGAATTCAGAGAAAGGGAATTTATCTCTGGTGTTGCTACACCACACCTAGAGATGAGTTACAGGCAGAAGTATCCGTGGTGGATGCTCAGAGTGTGTAGGTGAGGAATGTTGTTACAGCACGAGGTGTAGGGACAGATGAAGCTGTGCAGCTTCTGAAGCATTTGTTGGAGGCAAACAGTTCTGTTCCTGTTTAGGAACATTGCAATGATAGCAATCTGTTGATCCAGTCATTTGAATTAATAAAATACATCAACAGAGCCCCTCTTGCCAGCTGTGATTCCGAGAGCAGATAAAAGGAGAAGGTCCTGCCACCAAATGTTTGGACAGCTTGTCCTGTTATTTCTCAGGTTTTTGCTTCATATTAGGGAAGGAGCAGGGTTTCATCAACCCACCACAGCTTTCATTATAAATCGTGTCTTGATAGGAGGAGAGCAAGAACAGGGAAAAAAATTATTGTTTTGGTGAAAAGGGGAAAATATTACTTCTTAACTTAAAGGTACTCCCTGTTTTTTGTACATTTGAAGCAGCTGTGAGTTGTGTATGCCCAGGCAGAAGTGCCATCACTCCAGCCTGTCCTGCATCCCTTGGGATAAGGGGAGGGCTGTGATGAGGAGCTGGAGGCAGCTCTGCAGATGTGAGCCAAAACCCAGCTCTGACAGGCTGCAAGCACCTGCAGCTTGGATTCAGCACCAAAGTCAGAGTGTTCCTGCCAGCCAGAGCTGTCCTTCAGGGATGACTCAGTGGGTTTGTATCCATCACACATCCCTGGCACAGTGCCTGTGCTCTCTGCATACCTGAGGTCACGACTGCACTGCAACACGCCTAATCCTGTGTGAACAAAACAACCCAGGAGGCTTCTTAGCATTTGCTCTGCTTAAAGTAAAATGATTTTTAAGACATTTTTCCTCAAGACTTTTTCTCTTCCAATGCCCTCAGTGTGAGTCAGAGCTTTCTCTGTAAAAATGTTCCCTAAATTACAGCCACCTCCACATTAACAGCCTTCAGCCCTCTTTGTTCTGCTCTGCTTTAGCTTCATGCTTTGTCTTTTCAATCAAGTAGCTCTGTGTCAGAGAGCTGAGTCACTGGGGACAGGCACTTGTTTGATGCACAAACTGCCTTTGGTTGTCCTGAATTGTTCTGGTTTTTGGGAATAGTTTCCTGAGGTGCAGAGCTACCCCACAACCTGCACTGCTGGAGAGGTGACAAAACCACAGTGTGCAGCCAGGGCAACCGAGCTGATTTTAACCAGGCTGTGATTGCAGCAGCTTCAGCTGGTTGTGAGACTGCAGGTCCCAGTTCCACAGAACCCCAGGATGGTTTGGGTTGGGAGGAACCTTAGGGATCATCCAGTCCCACTCCTCCCCTGGGCAGGGACACCTTCCACTATCTATCCCAGGCTGCCCCAAGCCCTGTCCAGCCTGGCCTTGGACATTGCAGGGATCCAGGGGCAGCCACAGCTGCTCTGGGCACCCTGTGCCAGGGCATCACCACCTGGACAGGGAAGGAGTTACTCCCAATATCCAATCTAAATCCCATCTAACTCTGCCCTCTGGCAGTGGGAAGCCATCCCCAGTGTCCTGCCATTCCATCCCTTGTCCAAATCCCTCTCCAGCTCTCTGGTTTCCCAAAGTGCCGCTGGCACACCAGTCAGGAATGGACAGTCAACAAGTACCATCCCACACAGGCATTTTTTTTTCTGAGTAAAAGAAATCAAAAGAGTTTTGTGGCCCAGGTGTTCAACTCTCTTTAACGGGAGCTCAGGATAAAAGGAGTAACAATCCTGTTCCTCCTGTTAGTAGTGCCCTAAAGTGGAGGAGCATTTCAGCAGGGACTCCTTCGGAAACGAGGTGAGGGTGTCCTGCTCTCTGTGTGGTCACTTGGCAAAGACTCTGTGAAAATTCTGCTCAGGGGGGCCAAACAGGCCATAACAACTTGCAGTTTCCTTGGCAGGTTTTGCTAGACTGTCATCGGATTTAAAAGGAAAAGAGAGAACTTTTTTGACTAAAATTGAATCCACACTTCAGATTATGTCAAACCCGAAAAACCAATCCAAATGTCTCAGACAATGTTTCATTTGCCATTTACGCTGCTAGTACTTCCTCATTTGTTTGGATTCCCTCCCCATAAACTGAAAATTATCATTGTTCCTCTGACTTTTCCCCTTCAAGCCTCTTGTGTCTTCCAGTTTTAGCAGCCACTGGCATAGAAGTGAAAAGATAAAGCTGTAGTAGGTGTTGGAGAACAGTTTTCATGCACCATCAGCCTGTACCTTCCTCCTCTGGTGAAGATCTGTAGTGATACAGTTAACCTTTGGATGACCTTGCATTTATCTAAATATATACTGCCCTGGCTATTCATTTTCCTACGTTGCCAAATCCTTTAATCCTGGCTCAAGCTCTAATAGTGCCTTGCTACATCTGTTGAGATTAACTCTTGGACTAAACTCATTTATTTATGCCAAATCATAGAAAGCTTCCCATGGGAGGAGAAGCAGCGTCTTTTAAGTGAGTGGGAATGAGGCACAAGTTGTGGGTTATAACCCCAACAAGGATCTCCTGGGGATCTTGCAAGAAAAGTTAGAATAAGTCTGAAAATGCAATTAATTTCTAGCAGTGAGTTATCATCAGGGAGCCAGCACAATTCTTTGCCTCTAAAAATCCATTGTAATTATTGGTGTGAACATGGCAGAAGTAATACATGGAGAGCAGGTAGAATGTTTGATTTGGGAAAGTTCTGGGATATCTGGAAGCAGTGACATAACCATCCAGGGTCTTTCATTTCTGAACTCCTGGTCAGTGTGTTGTACAGTGCACCCAGAAACATGAGAGATATTGTGTTAACAGTCAAAGGCAAATGAGTTTTGATTTCATGTCCATCGTTTGATTAAATGTTCAATGGTGGGATCTGGGGTTGGATTTAGATCCAGATTTAGATGATTAATGGTAGGTTGGGGTCCCAGGACTTCAGGTTTCTTTACACAGACAATGTGGGCAATTACTGAAATTGGAAGAAACTTCATCACTCCAGCTGTGAAGTTGCCCAGGTGATGTCTGTGTGGTGGGCTGAGACTCCCCCTGGATCTGTGCATTTTTCCTACTATAAAAATTGCCTCTTGTATCTCTCACATGGGAAATGTCCAGCAGAGACTCTCAGCTACAGTGAAGTGTTAAAGCTGGGGCTGTTTGGCCTAGGGAAGAGAAGATTGTGGGGAGACCTCAGAGCACCTTCCAGTGTCTGGAGGAGCTACAGGGAAGGTGGAGAGGGACTTTGCATCAGGAACTGATGGGACTGGACAAGGAGGAATGGTTCAAAATGAAAAAAGGGAAAATTAGGTTGGATATAAGAAGAAAATTCCTCCCTGTGTGAGTGGGGAGGCCCTGGCACAGGGTGCCCAGAGCAGCTGTGGCTGTCCCTGAATCCCTGGAGTGTCCAAGGCCAGGCTGGACGGGGCTTTGGAGCACTCTGGGGCAGTGGAAGGTGTCCCTGCCCATGGCAGGGCTGAGACTGGATGATCCCCAAGGTTCTTCCCAACCTAACCCATCCTGGGATTCCATGATTTAAAACCATGAAGTGTATTTTGTTTAAACACCAGCACTTCAGTGTGCACGCCCCTCAGTCTGTTCCTTGGCATCTCCCAGCAGAGCAGATCCCTGAGCCATGAGCTGCCAGAGGAGGTACCTCTGTATGTGATGCTGCTGTTCACGCTAATTTTCTTATGTTAATTGGCACATTCCTGTCTATAAACTGCACAGAAATCCCCACTGTGTTCCATAACTCCAGGATACCGTGTCCTTGCAGACCTGGCACACCCAGCTGAGGGAGTGGCTGGTGCAGCTGTACCTCGTGTTGGGTTTTGGGTGGGTTCTGTGAGTCACTTGTCGTGCCCAGGCCGGTCCCAGTTACAGGGAGCCCCAGCTCAGAGCCCAAGTGCTGCTGGCCCAGAGTGCTGCTCCGACAGGTTCTGCCCTGAGCTCCCAGAGTCCCAGCAGCAATCGTATTTCAAGTCTGTGACATCGTGTGAT
The DNA here is from genome assembly GCA_013397395.1 of Sinosuthora webbiana. NCBI lineage: Eukaryota > Metazoa > Chordata > Aves > Passeriformes > Sylviidae > Sinosuthora > Sinosuthora webbiana. The sequence goes on along the minus strand of VXBN01007629.1, from coordinate 580,127 downwards.
GGGTGACAGCTTATCCTTGTGGTTGGGCAGAGCACTGCCCTGCTGGATGTTGGGAGTGTGGGAAAGGGGAAGGTGTGTGCTCCGTTGCTTCCTTTGGGGAATTTGGAATAACTTCAGGCTGGACACCCCACACATGACACTGCCACCGAACTGCTGGGAGGTTGGTGGGTGAAAATCAACTCGGAGTAGGAAGGAGATCAGTCTTTTTCCATGGAGACAAAAGGGAATTGTGTAAGAGGAATTAATAGAGGAGGGACTGTCTGCCAGGCTTGGTGCTGACTGCCCTGTGCCTCCAGAGGATTTCATGGATGTGTCAACATGACTGGCACAGTCCTGGCTCAGTTCTGCTCAGATGAGCTCTGGCTCTTTCCCTCATGTTCCTGTGGTGTTTGTGCTGAATTGGTGCTTCCAGCTGTCCCAGTGATAGGCCTGACACAGGATAGGGAATCCTGCCCTGCCTCAGATGAGGAGTCTGGGGAGGTGCTGGTGCCTGAGTGACATCTCACAAACAGGAGCTGTGCTGGGTGAGAAACATGGAGAAAAGGTGGGGAAAGATGGACTATGGACTGAAGTTACCAAAGGTCTGCTCTGGTCTGAGTTTCACCTGGGATGAGAGTGAGAAGAAAGATGCTGTGAAATAAGAGAGAAGGTGGGGATGCAGGGAAGTACCAAATTCCTGGTCACAGCTTAGTCTGACTCTTTGAACAGGGAAAGGGAAATAATTTCACTTCTCCCCAGATAGAGCAGCCCCTCTTGAGTGGCGTGGGAGTGTCTGCAGGCACATCCTACTCCAGGAAAACATCAGAATCCTTCCCATGGCCTTTAACTCTTATGCTGGTTTAGAGGGACTCTCCAGCCTTTCTGCCTTTGAGGGGCTGCAGGGAGAAATGCTGAATTATAGGTCAGTGCAGGGGCACTGCAAATTAACATTTACAGTTAATCACTCCAGGACCTTGCAGTGCCTTGGGTTCTCAGATTGTTCTCTCTCAGGGTGCTGGCAGCAGAGCAGAACCTGCAGGTGTCAACGACTGCTGGTCATTTGATGCTGGAGAATGTCATGGAGCATCAGGCAGGGGGAGTTGAGGGGAGATGTTTGGTTGAACAGTTCAGATCATAACACTCAATTCCCTCTTTCTGTTTTACTCCAGGTTGGATTCTTCCCCAGTGAATGTGTTGAACTCATCAATGACAAAGTCCCTCAGTCCGTGACCAATTCGGTGCCAAAACCAGGTGTGTAAATCAGCTTTTCTTGATGCAGTGAACTGGACTGGAGTTCTCTTTGTGTGTTCCGTGTTTAATACCTCCTTCACACGTGTCATGAATGTTGATCATCCCCTGCACATCCTTGTGCCCCTCTCTGTGTGTTGATCACCCACACAGTGCCCCTCTCTGGGCAGTTCCCACTGTTAAATGTCCTTCATGTGCTGTACAAACTTGTGTCAGTGTCCACTTCCTGCCTGACTGGAAGGATTTAAGCCTGTCAGAATTTCAAGATAGTTTGAGCGGTCTGTAGTGAGAGATTCCATGAAACATCCCAGTCCTGGGTGACCAAGGGAGTGTTGCATGTCAGGGTTTTTTATACAGAACACAGATGAGCAGGAATGTCTGTCTGATCAGATGGAATAGATCACCTTGGTACTGGAGCTTTCTGCTTGAGGATAAATAGAGGAAGCTGGATGTAACAGAATTGGGATGCCGGTTGCTTGTGCTCTGGGTACATGACTCCATCTGCTTCCTCCTGCCTTCTGGATGGTTCTGTATTGTAGAAAAAACAGGCAAATGAATCCAAAGTTCTGCTGAAGGAAGGAAAAATAAACAGAGAATGGGATTTTGGATCTGACTCTACTGCCAACCTTCCCATCCTTTCAGTGTGCTCTGGAAGTGATTTGCATTAGGTGTGCTGGCATAACTGAGATCTCTGTAAAATTTACTGGTGGGGAAGCTGAAATTTAAAAAAAAAATCTCTATATTCATATAGGTAAAGATATTTCTATATATCTTTAGTATTGAGAAGAAGATTGAATGTGCTGTTCTTTCTTAAAATGTTAAGCAGCTGGGAAATGGAGTTGAACTGGTAGTACTTTTCTCATCCCTCTTCACTATTTTAATGCTGTTCCTTATCTTGGCAGATTGCTGATTTGATACTTTAAATTCAAAAGCAATTCAAAAGCTTGACTTTTACCAAGGGAAATAACAGCATTTTATTAGCTCAGAGCTCTGGAGTTTGGTGGAAGGTCATGGACAGCCCAAGCTGTGAGTGCTCTGCAGTGATCTGTGTGCTTTGGAGAGCTGGCAGGTCGGGGCAGGGGTGTCCTCAGCATTGCCAGCCTCTGACATTCCTGGGAACGTGCATTTGGTAAGAGAGGCACAAAGATGGGCATTCCCTGGATCCAGGACCTGCCTGTGCCCAGTCACTGCTCCATCAGCTAAAGCAGGAAAGGCAACTTTCAGCCTAAACACGAGCAGATGTTCATTGTTAAACATGACTCTGGCAATTCAGTGTGCTGAGCTGCTGGGGAGCAGTGTCTCTGCTTTAGGGGGAGATAATGGAGCAGAACAGGTGAAAGGGTGAATTGGTTCTGTTTGGCTTCAACAACACACTGGGGGGTGGATTTCCCCCTTCAGCCCTGGGAAATGTTTGGTATAAATTTGGCACCACAAGCCCCACGTCCCATGAAAAGTAGTAAGTTGGAAGATATTGCCAAGTCACAGGGGTGTCCCCTGGCCTTCCCTGATGATTGTTCCATGGGTACATTAAAAGGCTTCTCTAGGAGAGCTCTAATGAGCTTCGAGATGTAAGGAATGGTGCAGCTGATGGTGTCATCCTGCTGCTCCTCTGCACACAGAATTCCTGATGCCACTCCCTGGGTGCATTCTTTGTGCAGCTTGGGAAGTGACAGCACTTGCGTGACGTTGGCAGAAGTCTGGAATTCCTTCCTTGGATGCTGCAAAAGCTGGTGGGAGAGGAGGCAGGAAGGAGGCTCCTGTAGTTAGGGAATGCTGGATGTGGTGCTGACTCCAGGAACCCTCTGGCTAGATGAAGATGGGTGAGATGGGTGAGGAGAGGAAGGCAGAAAGGAGTTTGAGTTCCAGATGTGCCAGTACTGCCCAGGGAGGTGGCACGGGGCAGGACTGAGGTGCTGGAGCACCCTGGGTGCTGCCAGATGGGAAACCAGATCTTCCAAAGGGCACCCTGCAGAGCCAGCTGGGAATGGCATTGCTGGGATGATGCTCTTTCCCCCGTATTCCTGCATTTTGTGTTTTCCAATCCATGCCTTATGCACACTGGGTATTTCTCATGCACCTAAATACCCACATTAATTACTTTTCTCCCCGTACCTGTATTTAAAACATCCATTTGGCTATCCCCAAGGAACAGAGACTTTCCTAAAAGTCTCACTTGGAGCTGTTGTCCTCATTTGACATTAGCAGGGTACTTGATCTTGAATTAATGTGAAGTTTTAGATTTGGCCTTGATGAGCTGCACTTATCAACAGGCCAACTTTGATTTCTTTAATCAAAATGTGATGTGTGGAGCATCCAGGACATTGTGTATGTGCAGAGTAAAGCTGTTTGCCACGAAGGAATTTCTAAACACAGAATTCCTCATGCTGCTTAATTGTCCCTGGATCTGGCTGGGCTGAGGAACCTAATGAAAAGCAGATGGAAAGCAGGGAACTTCCTGCCCTGGGTTTCTATTATTATTTATAATTAGAGGGTTTGATGTGCACAAGGGATGGGGACAGCATTTTAATGGAGCCATAAAATATTGCAGTGGTCTCTAATGGCAGGTCAGTGACTGCAGTTCCATGGAGATGAAACATAGGGAAGGGCAGAGGAGGGTTGGGATTGAGGGCAAACTCTGCTTTTGGAAACAGTATTTTCATGGACTGTGGCAGGACGTGCTTTGTACCAGCAGTGATGGAGCCAGGGCCTGGGATAAGTGATGGAAAATGGCCCATACAGGAAAACTGGCCTTCTCACTCAGTTCTGAACAGTCAGAGGCATATGGGAGAATACCAGTTTTGCCCTAAGTCATCTCTCTCAAATATATTTGACAATAAAGTTTGGAGTCAGGAGAAGAAAGGTACCTGTTAAGAGGTGTTTTCCCTCCTGTGTTGGACTAAGCTTCTGCCCCCTTTTTCATGTTCAGTCCTGTAAGAAAATGGGGGTGTTTCCCAGCTGGGATGCAAATGCATTCCTGACTGTTTCTATTTATGTAAAAAACCCTGTGAAGATCTAGGAAGGTTATGTGGGCTCATCAAATCCCACGTTTCTTGAGCCCTGTCCTTTTCTCTAAATTCTCCCAGTATTCTTAGTGGGATACAATACTCTAATGATAATTTTTTAGCCTAAAATATTATATTGGATTGATATCTACTATTTCATAGTTAATATTATCGATTTAGCTGAATTTCAGTGCCAGAATAGGTGGAATCAGCTCATATTCATGAGGATTTTGAGAGATCCAAGATAAAGGCTGCATTTGAATTTCAGATATTCAGAGAGAAGTGAGTCTTTTCAATATTCAGTGCTGCTCAGAAGGAAAAGTGTGAATAGCTGCTCTGGATTTTCCTTCTAAGTGAACATTTGTGAATTGCCTGAACTTTGTGGCTGTGCTGACTCTTTTCATCCCCCCACCCCTGTCCATCTCTGTTTTTGGGAACAGTGTGTTTATGTCCATGTGTGCTTATGTTGTCCCCACTCCACAGTCACAGGCAGTGTCTCAGCTCTCTCTTTCAGTCCCTTTCTTCCTCAGAATTCTGGATATTCATAGTTTAGCAGTATTTTAACCCACATCTCACACCTTACCTCATTTGGGCAGTTTGTTTTTGTGTTTCCCTAACAAGCAGCATTCTCCTGGGACCCAGCTTGACTGCAGTGGCCGTTTTGGGGAAGGTTTGAACTTGGTCTTTGCTGGGAAGCAGCTGCTTTAGGTGGGGAAACAGAATTAAGCTGCAGTTTGCAGGGGGACAGTTAGAGCTGAAGAGAAGAAATGGGGGATGAAAAGGTAATGTTTCACTTTTTTTTCCTCCCCCCCAAAATAAGCATTTTTAAAGCCCGAGGGTCGTTCTCACAAAGAATGTATAACCTTGCAACTCTAACCAACTTTATGGAGGAGTTTTCAAATTCCTGTCTCATCCATTTAATTTATGTTTGAGAGGTGAAGGTGCTCTTATGAGACACAACATTAAAAGGTCCCCTGTCAGTACTACAGGCTGTTGTGAATGACTAATTTTCTTTTTAAAACATCAATAGCAGATCAGTCTGGGTCAGTAGACCCAATACAAATAATCCCCTGAATTTCAGAAGGATTGAAATATAGCTCTGGATCAAGCAACAGGCTCTGCCCTGACCTCCTGCAGGCTCTGATCAGTGCTGGAGAAATTAATTTTAACTGCAAAAATGCAAACTGAGACACATTCACTGAGCTGTTGTAATCGCAACAAGGCCATGCCTGGTTTATAACAGGCTCATTTCTAATCCCTAGATAAAAAATATTGTCCATTTTTTATTTTCATAAAAATCAGAAAGAAGAAAGTGCAAATAGAGCTTAAATTCTGCAGATGCCCAGGCTGAGCAGCCATTTGACACTGATAAGAGCATCATGTCTTAATTAGTTCTTTTATAAAGAAAACAGGGGAAGTGAAAGTGTGCCTAATTAGTACCGGTCTTGTTAATCTGAAGTAAACAACGCAGTTGTTTGGTGCTCATGCCACTGTCTCATTGAAGCTGAATTAAATGGAAATGTGCTGAGCCAAGGCAGGTCTCCCTTTGCAGGGGGAAGCAGAGAGGGAATGAGCACCCAAAGCTGCCCAGGCTGCCAGCTCGAGCTGCTGAAGAGACAGGAACTGCTTCCAGCCCTGCCAGGCCTCAGGACCAAAATCCTGCAGGGAACCCTGATCCCTTGGACATGGGGATTCAGGAGGAAAGGCCAACAGTGGGAGTGTGGAAACTCCCTTCAGGAGAGTCCATGTCTGTGGGAGGTGCTGCAGGAATTTCCCCAGGCTCTGGAAACCACCAGGACTCAGCCAGCAGAGACTCCAGCAGGTCCATGCCAGCCTGCTCGTGGAATCATTAGGCTGGAGAAGTCCCACCGTTCCCCAGCACTGCCACCTTCACCTCCAGACCATGTCCCCAAGTGCCACATCCACACACTTCTCCCAGACCCTTCCATCCAGAACGCAAGCGTAGGGCTGAGGCAGAGCTGGGCCTGCCTCCTCTGCAGAGCATGATTTTCAGGTAGGACACAGCAGCAAAACACAGCTCTGAGACAATCACTCTGCTTTTTGCACGGGGTGAAGACTAAGAGCAGCTTCTGCTTTAGTACCAGTGGAAATGAAGGGAAATTCAGTCTATAACAAACCCTGTGCTGTTTGGCAGGACAGGAATGTGCCTTGTGCTGAAAGGTCAAACATGCAAAATGTTGGGGTTTTGCTTGAGCTGGGACACAGGGTGGGGATTCCTGGGTCCTACTGAATTTCCCAGGTGTTTAGCACCAACCATGTCCCCGGATTGGGTGTGTTGTATTGGGTGTGCTATTCATAACCCAGCTGAGCTTTGTGTGAAATGAGCCCGCTTTCAGTGGCAGCATATTTTAACCAGCTGCTTTTTGTTTTGCCTTTTTTCCTCTTTTTTATTTTTTTTTATTTCTCCCTTCCCAGTCTCCCCTGCCCATGGAGCCCGTCCAGCGTCCTGGAGCTACTTCCCCCCTTGTACGTTTTCATTTATTCCTTTGTTCTTCTTTCATTCTTGCCTTGTTTCTCTGTCTCCTTTTTCTTTTCTTCTTCTTCTGTAGGTGCAGGTCAGTAGCACTGATGCCTTGAAGGATATTTAGGGGAACCCAAAGCAAACCTTTGTTCTGAGGTGCTTTCTAGAAAGATATTTGGACATAAAATAATACAGGAAGGAAAGAACAAAGCTGGCTATAGCTCTTCTCTGGGGGTGACAGAATCATTTTGTATCCATAAAAAGATTGAAAAGGTTAAAAAGAAAGAAATTAAGTGCCAGATGACCACGTGTGAATGTCAGTGTGAAAGAAAGAGAAGAGAAAAATGGCTGATGGGGAGGAATTAAACATAGTTCTCGAAGTTTGTTAGAACATGACAACCTTCAGAAGCCAAAATTGTTTTTGTTTTTTTTTAAATGAGGGAATGGTATTTGTTCTTAATATCTGACAATGCTCTAAGTGAACTAATATGAAGATCCTTTTTTTAGATCCTGCTAGTGCTGGTCTAAACCTCACAGCAATAACCTGGTGTCAGTAAAACCTGGGATTGGTCACGTAGATTTATCATTTTTACAGCAAATGCCTCACTTGCACAAATCAGCTCCCCCTGGGATGTTGTCTGGATTCCCTGAGTCAGTCTGAAAGTTGATAAGCAAATACTGTAAAGAGATAATTATAAAATATATAATATTCATGTAAATAGACACAGATCTATCCTTTACCCACACACCCACTGCCAGCCTGCTGGCATAGACTGTGCTGGTGTCCCTGTGAAGTGCTTCCCAGTCCCAGTGCTCCCTCCAGGACAAAAATCCTGTTCCTGGTGTGCAGATTTGCTCTCCTGAGCATGTGCCAACACGATCAGACCCCTCCAGGCAGGAGGAGAGTCCAGAGGGGGAGAACAGGGTTTGTATTTGGGATATATCATGGAGAGTGAAGTGAGGCTCCTTCCACTGCACAAATCCAAACCCACAGGAGCCAGGGGATACTGAAACTGGGATGCAGGGTTTAAGAATGAGGGCAGAATTTATTGCTGCGACTGGCCATGTCCACTGATAAATAATCTGAGAGAAAATTTGGGAGGAATCAGAATGCTGACTCTTGTAAGATCCAGGGAGTTCCCTTCACACACATACATATGGAAAAAAAGACTTCTCTTAATGTTTTTCCATTTGTATAGTCGAGTTCCTTGGATCCCTGAGCCCTTCAGAGATGCAGTTTCTGCCAAGGATCAGCAGCAGTAAAATTCAGATAACACAGGGAGGCTTTAGCCTGTCTATTTTTTTGAGGCAGGCTTTTTTTTTTTTTTTTAAGGTTTTTAACACAAAAACAAGGGATGGCCACATTTCTGGTTATTTAATGCAAGTGGTCAGTGCTGAGTCCTCCTCCTCTCTCAGCTGTGAGAAAGGAAGATTCTGACAGCAGAGCAGCTCTAACATTTCTGCTCAAAGCTCTGAGGCTTATTAGTGGTTCTGCTTGTTTTTCCTGTGAAATTAATTTCTTGTGACAGCCCTGTCCCTTTGTGAGTCACGGAACTGCCACAGAGATGACAAACTTGGCTGTGGCTGCTCCAAGAGCACCACTGGAGTGGGGAACCACATCCTTCCCTGGCTGAGCACCCCTGAGCTCTGGGGCTGGTTTATGTTGTTCCTGTGTCCCACAGATCGTGGCTGCATGACTTCTGCTACCAGGAATTTAGAAATATTTGTGTTTTTTCACTATGGAGGATTTGAGGTCCTGTTCAGGTTTTGCTGGTGCAAGGAGAAAGTTCCTTTCTGGACTCATTTAGGACTGAAGTTCAGCTCAGATAAATGAGCTGAGCTCTGGACAGAGGGGCAGGGGCTGGAAAAGGGTTTTGTAACTGGGACAAGGTGCCCCAACCACAGGCCCAAAACCTCTGCTCTCCCAGCAAAGGGGGTTCCTGTGTGAGCTGTGCTGTGTTAAAAATCACTGATTTCTCCTCCAGCCTTTGTCAACATAAAATGGCATCTATTTAATATAATTTTTAATGCACTTTTTACAGTGAAAACTCTGCTTAGGGTGGTCTGTGCACAGCATCCCAGAATCCCAGGCTGGTTTTGGTTGGAAGGGAGCCTAAAGATCATCTGGTTCCACCCACTGCCATGGGCAGGGACTGGAATTGGGAATTGGCCTGCACCCAATGTGCTCACTCCTGAGCCAGCTCCAAGCCCGGCTGTTCAGGCACCAGCACCATTCCCTCCATCCCCAGCAGCTCAGTTTTCCAGGGATTTGGGTGTTCACTCAGCTTAGTTCAGCTCACCTCATCATTTTTGCTCTTAATGCTGTGAGCTCAGTGGCTCACCTCCCTCACGCTCCTGTTTACAGACAGACATTGATGGGCAAGAACAATTCAGGCCTAGAACAGCCCTGAGAAGCCCCAGCTCTGCATGCCCAGCACTCAACTCTGGATTTCTCCAGCTCTGTCTCTCTCTAATTGCTGTCTCTCCAAGTTGAATTGTTGGTCTCCTGCAGTCCCTCCAGGGAATTTTTAACTTTGTCCTCTCTCTTGCCTTCTGTCTGTCCCTGTGCCCCCTGCCCCAACCCTGATTATCAGATTTGGAGCTGGACAGTGTAAAAGCAGGCTCTGCATTTGTTACCGAGGCTCTGAACCAGTCCCACCTGAGCTCAGGTAGAGCCTGTTCTGTGCCATCACTTTCTGTACTAACCACATCTAACCCTGCATGTGGTAGCAATAACCTCTCACTAACCCCTAGACTTGCTGGCAGAACCTAGCTGTAGTGTAATAAATAGTGAAGTAGAGAATTATTAGTTTCTTTTTATATTAAAACCTGTTGGGTAGAAAAAGCAGTGTCTGGTCGAGAGCCCACCTTCTCAGGGGCAGATTTTCTGCAAGTGATTCCCACACCCAGTGAGTGTGGAAATCTTAAGGTGATGCTCAGAGCAGCTGGGCCTTGCCTTGTGCACACTCTGCAGTATCAGCAGCCATGTGGGTGTTAATCTGTGTGTCAGAAATCAGCTTCTTTTCCCTGCCCAGCTGCTGCATTTCTAAATATTAAATGTTCTTCTTCTCCCAGGCTTTCAATTTGTGTCTCACTATCCAAAGAGTTTCCCAAACCCTCTGTGACCGTGCTCTGGAGGGAAAAGGGAGTTACTGCTTGAATAAGAGAGGGGAAAAAATGTGGTTAAATATATAGTTTTATGGCAATGGAAACGACCCTCCTGTGTGCCCAGTGCACTGTGAGAGCAGAAAGCAACTGTGTTGTGTTGTCACTGCCATGACAACATGGCTGTCACTTGTCAGAACTGGCACTAGGTGAAATTAAAGTGTTCCAGTGGAACTGAGGAGCTGAGATGTGTCCCTGGTACATTTTATGTAATTAAACATTTGATCTTCAGTTATTGAGAGGTATCTGACAACAGACATTTCAATTTATTTGCTTGTGTGTTAAATCATCCCTGGACTTCTGTTTCCCTGGATCTCAGAAGTGCTTGGAAAGAGACTGTAGGTGGGATTTTAGGAGAGGCAAAGCAGCAATGTGTGAGAGCTTTATTTCTAGGCAGCGCTTGGCACCAAGGCCAATGGCAGAGTTCTTGCACAGGCTTCAGACCACATTGTCCCCTGTGTCCCTCTGTTTCACCCAGTCCCTCAGGATTGAGGTTGAACTGTACCTTACTGGAGGTCATCCCAAGCTGTTCTTTGGGTTAAATGAACCAGTTATTACTGGATATTTGATATCAAAGCAATGCTGATAAATACAGCCAGTCAGAGCTCATTTGAGTCCTGCTATCCAAAAAACCATGGATTCATGGAATCCCCTGAGTTGGACCCCCAAGGATCATCCACTTCCACTCCTGGCCCTGCACAGACACCCCAAAATCCCACCTTGTGCCTGAGAGCATTGTCCAAATGCACCTGGAGCTCTGGCAGCCTCGGGGCTGTGACTTTTCCAGGCAGAGGAAGAACCTTTTCCTGACACCCAGCAGCACTGGTATAACATTTCAGTTCTTGAAGGAGCCAGTGCTGGTGCAATTCAGTGACTGAAGTGCTTGGTAAGTGCCAGGCATCTCTCCTAATTGTTTTTGAACCGATTGCAAATCTTCTTGTGGTTTAGGTGTAAAGCTCTGCTTCTGCTGCACTCCTTGTCTGGATTCCCACTGTACCTTCTCCAGTCATCAAAGGAGGATTTATTTTTAAACTAGGCTTTAGGGCTTTATTTCACTCCCATCAGAAGTGCTGAAAGCTTGCTTTAAAAAAAAAAATAGTGTTTTGCTGGTAGTGTGGATCTTGGATACATTAGGAATGTCAAACTTCAATAATCGTGTTGTTTTTCTGGATTTCAATGCAGTGAGCTCTGGAAAGTGCTTATTTACCCTGAATTGCTCCAGTAATTACCTGGTTTTAGGAGAAGGGGATTTACTGCAGGGACTGCCCAGACCTATAAGACCATTTAGGCTTTTTAGGTCTTTAAATCTGTGCTGCAGATCAGGACTGCAGCAGCATTTTCCTGAGTTTTTATTTCCTTGGAGTCTTTTTCTCTTTGCTATCCCTACCTTGTTTTAAGCAATCCGTCTTTTGTTCCTTCCCATTTTTTTGGCAGAAAGGGATGAGAGCTGTGGGCTGATCTGTTGGAAGTGATGCTAAATACAGGATTCATCTGGTCCTCTATGCAGTTTGCACCATAAAATCTGTGATTCTGCTGGAAAAGTAGGAGTTGGAGAGAACAGCTTCTTGAGCCTGTGTGCTGGGAACAGACGTGGCAAAAATCCTGTGTTCCCTGGGCAAGCAGGAATGGGATGTAAGCTCATCCCAAAAGCAGCAGCAGCAGCGTCTGTCCTGCCTGGGATGAGGAGTTGCTCACAGCCCTCTTCTGGGGGACTGGATTTGGAGAAGGTCCCACTGTGCTTCAGCCAGCCAGGCAGCACCACGTGTTGTTCTGCTTTTCCAGCAGTACTTTGGGAGAAGGAAGCAGCAAGGCTCTGCATCTGGGTGTGCTGCTCCACTCTCCCTTTCCCCAGAGGGCACAGGATGCTCTTGGCATTCCATGGAAGCACAGCATTCCCGGGACCAGCCGTGCAGCTGAAGCTGTGAATGATCTTCTACATGTCCCATTTCCCTTTTGCAAGGGGGCAGGGTTTGGGTGTTCCTCTAGGCCTGCATGAAAATCCACCTGAGGATTCCCCATACTGTACCATGGTAAGAAGTGTACCGTGGTAAGGGTTGCAGGCACACAGGATGGCAGGGAATTTCGGTTTTGGGAGTTCTTCACCAAACTGGGACAAGCAGTGGATTTACAAGGAGCAGGTTTTAGAGTTAAGAAGTGTCAAATATTCTTTCTGCACCCTCTGCCTATGGGGACGTGTTTTTATTTCTAACTTGTTTTTGCCTTCAGTGGCAAATCTGAAACACTTTTCCTGTCCACCTAAACAAAATGTCTAAACCTTGGCTAACTCTTAAGTGAGAGACAAGCAGGATTTGTATTTCCCAAAGCACCTAAGGATGCAGAGCATTAGGGAGTCACTGTATTTCTTCTTCCTCCACAATCCTTTCAAACCTTCAAGGGTGCAGATGTTTGTGGCAATGGCAGTGAGAGCCAGGAGTGCACTTGGCAGTGCTTTAAGAGCACCCCTGGCTGTTCCTTACCCCACACTGAAGAGTTTTAGGTGATGTTGATGCAGTATTTGCAGTAAGAACAAATCCATGTTTCTGTGACATTTCCTGGGTGCTATGGAAACTGTCTGGGTGGTTCTCAGGGAGTTGTGAGTTGGTTGACATTTTCTTCAGGAGGCTTGGATTTGAAAGCCTGGAGTGGAAGAGCAGGATTTGGGGATTAGTGCTGTATCTGGAGGGCACAGGGGAAGCTGGGGCAGGGGCAGAGCAGCTGGAGCAGGGCAGGAGATCCATCCTTTGGACAGAAGCTGGACTGAAACAATAGGGACCCACAGGCTCAGGAATCCAGGAGGGAAGTAACCCTTGGTCCTGCTGTTTCATTATATCTTCCTTTCTTTTTTAGCTGAATTCAAAGAGAGTTTTCTAATGTATGAAAGCCCTGCTGGAGCCCTCCCAGCCCCAAGGGAGTGCATCTTGTGTCCCCTCAGGAAGTGCCATTAGTGCAAAGCCAGTGGTCCTGGGACAGTTGGTGGACACCAGTGTTGTCCTGTGGGACCATCAGGTGCAGGCTGAGCCTGGGGGTGCTCCAGGGACCTTCTGCCTTCCCTGAACAATCTCAGTAGGGCACACGTGGAGGTGTCAGTGAATGAGCCTCTGTGTCCAGCCCCCAAGTTGGCATTCAGGTTTTTCCCTGGCATGGCTGAGTCTTGCTGGAAGTATGGAAAAGATCCCGCTCAGAGATGGGACAAAAAACCTCATCCCTGCCCACCCCAACCTCCTGTCAAGGGTCCAGGCTGTGTCCTAGGAGCCCTTTAGCAGCTTTGGGGAGCAAGGGGAGCAGCAGAGCTCTGCTAGTTGAGGAGCATCCTCTTCTCCAGCCCAGCATATCCTACATCCCCACTGGGAGGCACTACTGGTGTAATTACAGCGCTGGAAATCAGCCTCCAGGCACAGGGAAATGCCTGGAACACGGGTAGAGGAAAGAGCCAGATTAATTCCTGTGTTCCCTATGGTGCAGTTGCTCCTTGTGTGTGGGGTCACCAAGGCTTTGGAAAGAAGCTGAGCCCATAAAACAGCAGCTTCAGGCATCTCACACTTTGACAGGTAATTTTGTGGTGAGTCTTGGCCGTGTTTCCTGGGGAATTTTAATTGGAAAAGAGCAGGAACAAGTGTGATGTGTGGATCTGTGCACAGCCTGTACACATCAGTTCATGAATAATTACACAGATCTGTGTTCCGTGCAGGTAAGAAAGAGCTGTGTTGATGTTTGTTATGGAAACATTCCTGGTGTTTGAGAGGCTGGATCCCCCAAAATAGGCCGAGTAGTGTGAAGCAAAGCAGTGAAACTTGGCTGAGTGCAGGGTGTTGGAGGCATCTTTAATAAGGCCTCTTCCTTTTCACTTGTTCTGTGCTGCTTTCTCACTCTACCTGCTCTCCCCTTACTTAGAGTGAGGGGGCTATAATTTTTAAACAAGATGGTTTTTTCCTTTCTCACAAGCTCTGTCAAAATGGGACTTAACTGTAATAATAGTTGGCTTTGCAAAACTCTGCAGTTATGCTAAAAGCTCTGAAGTAATGGCAAGAGGGAGTTTGTTCTGCTCTGCTTTTCCTCTTCTTTTCTCCTGAATAATTCTGTAAATTAGTGTGGGAGCCAGACTGTGGCTTGGAAATACTTCAGGCAGCTTTAACCATAAATGATGGCACAAAGCTCTGATCTCTTCCAGGCCAATGGATTTATCAAGGGTTGTGCCAGTGCACAGCTCAACTCTCCCATTAAAACCTGGTCCTGGGAAGTTCCCAAAGGTTGAGCAGCTACACCACCACCCCTCTGTGCACAAAGACTTCATAAATGGAATAGCTGGAAATTTTTTTTTGCAAGCCATGGCAGACCATGGCTCCATCCACCAAAACCTCAGTCACCACAGGGTACCACTGTGCCCTGCCACAGAGAACCTGTGGCTGCCTTGTCCCTGGCAGTGCCCAAGGCCAGGTTGGACGGGGCTTGGAGCAACCTGGGATGGTGGAAGGTGTCCCTTGGCAGGGGTGGGACTGAATGAGCTTTAGGGTCCCATCCCACCCATTCTGGGATTTGATGATTTCCATACTCTGTGACATGAGAGACCTGGGTGTCAAACCTGGTCGCTGTCAGCTTTGAATAAAATCCAATCATTTTAAGGCATTCCATGCCATGATGTGCTGCTCTGTTGTTTTAACGCCCCACTCTACTTCCATCTATAGTTTCTCACCAAAGCCCCTTATTTTTAAAGGGGGTTTTGTTTATTTGTGTTGTGTGTGTGTGTGTTTTGGGAGCAGCTGACTGCAGGATAAATCTAGCTAAGTAAGAAGCAGCATTGGAAAATCCTGACTGTCCAACTCCTAATGATGGCTTGAACCTCCTTCAGTGGTTACATTAGCAAAGCCAGAAAGCAGAAGAAGCTACAGGCTGCACTAATAACATTCTTTGGGTTGCTTTGCCTTCCCAGTTCTTCTGCCTGAAATAACTTTTGGAGGATAGGGTGAACTTCAGGATTGATTTTGTTACAGGCACACGGATGGACCCTTTTTTCTGTGGTTTCAAGTGCTTGGGCTTCTTAGCTGGGTTTAAAAGATATTCATTATCTGCCTCCTCTGCTCCATGGCAAGCAGGCCAACTCCTTAGGAGCGGGGAATGCATCTCTTTCACTTGCCTAATTTAAAAAATGCTTTAAATTGTCTGCCAAAAGAAATTAGAACAAAAAATGAGACTCATGTGATTATTATTTTATTATTTCCAGTCAAATATTAAGAAGCAGCAAAAGACATTGCAGTGCTGTTCAGTGCAGTGGAGAGCTGAGACCCCTGTGCAGGTGGCAGAAGGTCCCAGGTGCAGAGGAGTCACATCTTGGTTGCTCAGGTTTCATTCCTAAAAGAAAGGCAGTTTCTAAGAAGGATTAAAGATTTTCCTTTACAGGAAACAAAGTGCAGATGGGGGAAAGGTGTGTCATTTTACTACACCAGGTAGTAAAATACCTCCTCAGAGCAGTAATTGCAAAGGTTAAATCCAAGCCTGGAGCTGAGACAGCTCAGTGTTATTGAGGATGCAGCTGTTACATTCCTGCTCTGATTAGCAAAAATAGGATTAGGCAACTCCTGGCCTTAGTTTGAATCTGGGCACCAGCAAAGCGTGTGAATGGGGGGTCACCAGCCTTGAAGGAGTCTTCCTAGCCATGCCTGGCCTACAGTAAAAAGAAAAAAAAATATAGAGAGAGCACAGAACACATCCTGGCAGCTTTGGGCAGCTCAGTGTTACTGCTCTGAAGTCCTGGATGCTGTTTGAAATTGTATGTGTATTTTGCATGCTAATTTGGAAAAGCATTGTTTCTGCTGTATTAATCTGTGTTGGGGTTTTCCCAGCTTTGATCAATGGGTTTGATAGGAAGAATGTTCCCAGAATGGTGAGTTGGTACCAGGGAGAAGGGTTTGTACTTGGAATTATTCAGAGAGAAGTGAATTTAGGGGTTGTGCTTGGCTGCTGAGGTAAACTCTGGTGTGATAGTGTGCTCACTGTCCGAGCCAAACAAGTCCAGCAGTGAATACCAAGTGTACAGAGTACAGGAGGAGAACAGGATTATCGGGAGACGTGAGTCAGCAAACGATTTGGAAAATAGCACAGAGGAGAAAGTGTGAGCACCTAAAGAAATGAGTTTTCCCCTCCCACTCATCAGGATGTCTGCAGATAGAGAGGCAAATTCCTCCTTAATCCTTCTGACCCTGAGGTTGCCCACCTTTGGCTGGCAAGCCCACATTTCAAAGTGGGTGACAGCAATCACTGGGATTGATGAACTGGTGTTTGTGGGGGGGCTCGAGGTCAAACAGCACAACGGCAGAACTTACCCCACAAACCTGCAGTAAATGCCAGTAATGTCACAGCTTCACTGGCTCTAGGAAAAGGTTTGGCTGAGGCTTTCTGCCCTCCTGGCTCTTGCTCCTGCTCCAGGTGCTGGCCAAGGCTGGGCAGGGATGGCAGTCGGGTCAGGTCCCAGGGTCTCTGTGCTTTGCCCTGGGCTGGAGCCTGGCTGGAACTGGGTCACTGGGAAATGATCCTGTCATTTGGCTTGGCTTTCAAACAGCAGAACTCCCAGAGAGTTTTTAATTGGGTTTGTTTTCAGTGATCTGATCACTGATTGGGTTCAATGCGATCTAGGAGGGGGGCATTGGGACGGGGAGGGGGCACTGCTCCTGTGATTACATTAACAGGACAGGTGGGTGCAGGGTACAGTCCTCAGGGCTGCGGGGCCCAGCCTGTGTCCCATCTGCAGGCTGGGACGTGCTTCCACTAGAGAGGCATGCCCGGTGTCTGTGCCTTCCTTCTCTACGTGCTGAGACACATCTTCAGTGTGGCCTCGGGGATTTGCAGCGGGAGCAGCGACTGAGGGATAGGGATGGTGGCAGAGATGTGCCCTGAGCTCTGCAGCCCTGGTGGGGTTGGAATGTGGCCCTCACCACAGTGTCCTCCGTAGTTTTTGTGGCATGAAGGAGCAAGGAAGGAGAAAGCGGATAAAGGCGAGCGCGGCTTTTCTGGCCCGCTGTTCTCCCGGAGGTGCCCACAGGCTGAGGGGATGGCACCGGGCCCATCCCGAGGTGGAGGGTACAGAGCGGCCGTGGGTTACGTGGGGCAAGGCCAGCGGCCAGACCTTCACAGAATCCCAGCGTGGGCCAGGCTGGGGACCTCAGAGGGTCGCCAGGTCCCGGCTCCCCTCTCCAGCAAGGCCAGCCCAGAGTACAGGACACAGGATTGTGTCCTGTGGGTTCTGGAATATCTCCAGTGAGGGACACTCCACACGCTCTCTGGACAATCTGTTCAGTGCTTGGTCACTGCACAGGGAGGTTTCCCCTCACGTTCAGCTGGAACTGTGCCCATTCCTCGTGTCCTGCTGCCGGGCACCACCGAGCGCAGCCTGACTCATCTTCTCAGAACCCCCTTTCTAGATTTTTATACCTGGGATTTTTTTATGCTTATATTTTAGACCTTCCCCAGACGAGCAGCCGTGTGCTGCTCCCCATCCCTCCTGCCCACCCTGCGCCCTTTGCCCGGCCCCGCGAGGGGCGACAGGGTGGGCAGGAGGGTCCGGCGGTGGTGCCGGAGCGGCCGCGGGGGCCGGGGAAGCGGGGAGGGAGGGAGGGAGGGGGGAAGGAAGGAAGGAAGGAGGCACCTGCGGAGGAGGAGCCGGGGAGGGGCTTGGCAGAGCCGCAGAGGCTGCGAGCACCCGGCGCATCCCGCGGATCCCGGCGGAGCCGAGCGCAGCCCGGCGCGGAGAGCCCCGGGGGACCCGGCCCGGAGCAGGCCCAGGTGAGGGGCGAGCGATACCCCGGGTTACCCGGCCGGGGGCTCGGAGGGGGGCGGAGGTGTCTGCGCCACTTGTTGCTTAGTGACTTGCCTGGTACTTCATGTGTGTGTAGGGGAATGAGTGGCTTTCGGTGAGGATTCTTCTTTCCCGGTGGTAGTGATGCGTCCGGAAAGAAGCTCTTGGTACATACTTTAGAGTGGATATTGGGAAGGAATTGTTCCCTGTGAGGGTGGTGAGTCCCTGGCACAGCTGTGGCTGCCCCTGGATCCCTGGCAGTGCCCAAGGCCAGGCTGGACATGGCTTGGAGCAGCCTGGGACAGTGGAAGGTGTCCCTGCCCATGGCAGGGGGTGGAACGAGATGAGCTTTGAAGTCCCTTCCAAGCCAAACCATTCCATGATTTGATGGTACTTAACACCCCCTCGTTGGGCCCGGGGGTGCCAGGCTGTGCTGGGGTGTCCTGCCCAGGACACTGCCTGGAGCAGAGCTGATCCTGCACGGGGGTGATGCCGACAGGGTGCTCAGGTGCCAGTCCCTTCGGGATCATGTTTTCAGCCAGGTAAGATGTACCTGGTATCAGTAATTTCTCTCTCATCCCTGGCTGCTGGTTACACACCTGTGCCTCTGCAGTGGGAGAACATCCTCGGGGATCCTTGGAGAGGTTCCCTGGCTTGGTGACCGAATACCAATTAAATTTGCATACTTGCCCCTCTCCTCCTCCTTGTTAATTGTTTCACTTCTGTTTCCCTCTAACTAATCTCTGCCTTGAGGTTTCTATTCCAACTTGCTTCCACACTGGGTCCGCAGTTGTAAACTGTTTTATTGGATTTGTTCTCCAATGGGTGTTCATGGGTGTGGAGCAAACCGGAGCTGTTAAAGGCAGCCTCTTTCATGTCCAGGGTGATTCGTGTGAGGTTTCCCACCCAGATCGCAGCAGAGAAGGAATTCCAGCGTGCAGACCCCCTCCACCCCAGCTGTGATCCTGGGGCTGCAGGGCTGCAGTTCAGTGCCTTCCTCTCAGATTTATACCCTCCTCCCAAGGAGGCAGCTAACAGAGGGGAATGTCTACAATTTAAATTTCAATAGATTTTTGCATCTCACTTTATCCTTTTGTCTTCCCTCCCTCCCCAGACCGGCACATTTCTAAGCATTAGTGTTATTGATGCTGTTGTTCAGGAGAAAGGGGCTTTCTATTTAAAACTGCCAGCCCAGTTGTTTGCTGGAGCCCTGGGGCAGGGAATGCACACTCTGGAAAATAAAATTCCCAGGGAGAGACGTTACTGTGATCACAGTAGACACTTTGCAAGTAGCCATGGCTCGTCTGTTCATATTTGTTCAGAAAACCTCCTAAAAGCCAGAGCCCATTTTAAGGACTAAATGCCCTGCAGGAGCTGATGATTTGTGACAGAGAAGACAGGAGGCCTTCCCTTTCCACTCTTCTCCGACCTCCTTTGTTCTGGGCACCACACAGGCGTGATAAAAGAGTCTCATTTGAAATCAAAGCCCTGCACTGGGAAGTAAAAGGAAAAGAATATAAAGCAGGCAAAACAATACATTATCTGCATTCCTAAGTCTTAAAAAAACCAGATTTAATTCACCCCAAATCCCCAAACCTTTAGGTCCAATTTTCACTTTCAGTGAAGTTTTTTACACTTCTTTAGCTGTGTAAGGAGGATGTATGTGAAAATCTAATTTTTATCCTCTTTTCGCTATTGTGTCCTTCTTGTGTTGTATAAAGTGACTGTCACGTGAATGAAAATTGTGGTCATGGCCTTCAGTATTTTTTTGCTTCCACTCCAGGTGAGTGGAAACTTTACTTCCAAAGGCATAATCATCTCAGGGCTTAATTCAGGGGTGTATAGCCAAAGTATGAACAGTTTAGGAAGTCGGGGCTGTAAAGAGGAGAAGAAGCAGAGCAGTATCAGTCTGGGAAGGGTAGGTCACTGCAGTTTGGACATAACTGGTCTGGGCTGCAAACACTTGCCCTCGGGCCAGTGAAAAGGAGAGAGGCAGCCTTTGGGAAGGGCCTGGGAGAGCAGCAGGGATGTTCCCCATCATGCTGGGAGTACTGCATCCCTCAGGACAGTCTGTACCCAAGGACTGAGGCAAGGGCCGTGCCATGGGCATCAGGAGCAGCAAGGCAGTGTGCCTTAACCAGTTCTCCTCCTGTTTCCAGAGGGATCATGCCCCTTCCCCACGGAATCCAAAGGGTTTTTTCCTTCCCCGTGCCTTCCCGAGGCCTTGCGTAAGAGCAGATACGCTCTCGCTGTGGGATTGGGCTCCATCTGCCAAACTCCTCGTTATTCCACTTGTGCTGTTTGTTGATTGCCGTCAGATCCTTTTCCCTGGCTCGCCTCCTCCCACCAGGCAGGGCTGAGGAGCGCGGTGCCACCGTCACTCCGGCGATGCCGGCCTGGCCCATGCCACACTCGTGTTGGAATGCCTTGGGAAGGTTCCAGGCTGCCTGCCCGTGTTCAGAGCGCTTGATGGTGATGCAGGGTCAGCTTGGGTTACTGTGGAGTTTTTGGAAGATCTCCTGCAGCGTTGCTGCCACGTGCAGGAATTGTGTGGGCGAGGCTCAGCCTGGCTGCGGCTCCACGGGGCTGTTGGGAAGCGTTTCAATCGGGGAAGGAGCTGCACGGAGCACAGCTGGGCTGTGACCCAGGCACAGCAAAGGCACTTCGCCTTCAGATGAGTGTGAGTTTGGGAGCAGTCACCTCTTGGCTTCTCTGAGGCTGTGGCCACTGGAACCAGAATGAAAAAATGTTTGGTTTAGATTATATTAAAGGGGGGTTAAGGTTGTCCATTAGGCAATTCCGTGTGTATGGATAGCTAGCAGCTCCAGTCAGCTCCGACAGGGAATGAGTGTCTCTGTGGATCACATTCCTGTTGGTGATGACTGATGAGCTGGAGAAGCTTCTGGCAGAGATGGCCCTGCTCTTGCTGTCACGTTATGCCGAGGTGACACCTTGCCTCTCGAGTGTACTTCTGTTTCTCCCCGAGTTTTAAGTGTCTGCAGAGTTATCCAGCACAGGGTTGTTGATGGTCATGCTTACCCTTAATGCTGCTACCCCAGATGAGGTTCCAGAAACTCCTTTAACCAATAACACCCTTCATGGGCCACATCAACCTCTGGGGTCCTTCTGAAATTGGGTTTCTTTTCAAACCATGCAAATTGTGTATCAGAGATACCCTCAGATTACAGTGTCACATTCTCTTCAGTGGGAATGCAGGGTGCACATTTTGGTGTCAGCTCTCACATCTTTGGGTGTGGTGTGAGCTTGGGCATGTGAGGTCAAACAATCCTGACATGCCAGAGTGAATGTGGGTGGGAGGCTGACACCATCTCCCTGATGGGCAGGTCAGGTTTTCAGTTCAGCCTGTGATGGTTACCTGAGTCAGAGCAGCCTTTCTAAAGGATCCTCAGTCTCCAGGGTAGGCGAGATAAGCAAAAGGGCTGCGTTAAGCTCTGATAGAGTACAGAGATTTAGCTAGAATGAAAGAGAAAAAAGGTATTTCAGGTGTCTCTTTGGATATTTTTGTCCTAGCTCCATGTTTCCCAATTTGCTGCCCTTGTCTCCCAGTTTTGCTGCTGGCCCTGTGACCTCTTGGTGCCACCTAAGCTGCTGACCCCATTGCCACGTGTGCTAAATCTCTATCAATTTGTTTTCAGCTCCCACTCCTTTTTCAGACTGGGCCTCTAATAACTGGTTTCCTTCGCACTAGAGCCCCATCCATCATTATTTCCTCCCCCAGTTACCTGTCCCAGCCTGTCCCTGCTGCATCAGCACTGGGACTCTGTCAGTCAGAACTGCTGTTTCTTTTCCAAAATACAACTTAAACTTGTTAATAGAACTAATAGATTGACCTTGCCAGCCCCCCTTGAACCTTTGAAACCTCTCTCATGTCTCTGTTAGCCTTCAGCTGCATAAATAACTGACTTCTATCTCCTGGCTATGTATCACTACCCTGGGGCAGGTGTGCTCTCCTTCAGGGATTATTTTGAAGATGTCCTGGGGTCTGTTTGTTCAGGAGGTCGGCTTGTATCATCTTAGTGCTCCCTTATGGTCTCAGATTCTGTGCAAAGATCAGTCATGTCTTAAGGCTTTAGAATAGCACAGATTTCTTGGTATCAGACATAGGTGATAGACTTTTGCATCAGACCACCTGGTGGTTATCATTCTTAAGCCATTACAAACACTCCAAAAAATTGGCAGAAGAGCATGGAAAGGGGTTTTGCTGTTGTACATTAGCTCCTGGTTCATGTCTGTGTTTTCCCATGGCCGTAAAGAAACTTCTCCAGGCAGTTCACACTGTAGATGATCCTGGTGCATGTCACTACAGACATGTGACTTTAGTTAAATGAAAGTAGCTGCCATGCTGCTGGCTCCTGGATTTGCAGTGTCCTGTCTCTGGCAGAGGAGTGGCCAGACCCAGATGCAGCAGAAGGTGAAGGAATTGTATGATGGTGAGTTGCCAGGCTGGTGGATCTCTGGTGCCAGATGTGCTGACCAAGAGGAGCCAACCTGAGCTGAGGGCTGCTGTTGGCAGGGACGGGAATAGCTGGAGTTGTGCTGAGGTCATGGCACAGACACTGCCCAAAGGATGGCTGCAGGGGCCTGAGCAGATGCAAGAGATGCAGCTTCCTTATTACCAGGCTTTGTAAATAAAAAGCACCAGCTCTTATCAATGACCTACTTTACTCTCCGTGTGTGTGGGGCTCTCGTGGTAGCTGGAAATCTGCTCTTATCCTTGGCTGGTTCTTGTCTTAGTTAATTTGAATGGTTTTTATCAAATGACACTGAAATTAATCACCTTTAACAAATACATCTCTTCACTTCAGAGCCCAGCCTTAACTGATGGCAAGCCTGGCACAGGAGAAATGCTGCAGCGTTAGAAAACACACGTTTATTTTGCTCTAGTTTATGACAAACCAGTCAGTACACATTTATGAAAGTTATTGGAGACAGAAAGATATTTTTAGACTCTCATATCTATGGAATTTTAAATTATCTCTTGAAAATCTTTATGCCTGCTGAGGGAGCCCAGTATAAAGATCAGTGAGATTATTGCTGTGTTGGTTGGTCCTTCTTCAAACCCAGCATCCTGTTCAAGGACTAAGGGATGGTGCTTGGTGGTGCGTGGTTCCACATTCTGCTTGGGGTTTTTAGGGCTGTGTAAATGAGCTTCCAAAATAGAATGTGCTGTGGCAGGAGGGAAGGAGGAAAATGTCTTGTTGCTAAGGAACATGACAGAGAGCTAACTGGGAGATGTGACTCAATTCTTGGCTTGGCATCGCTTCTCCTGTGGGTCTGCAGAGCGGGTTTTTCCCAGTGTGAGGGGATGGATATTGAGTATATTGGCTGGTGTTTTCAGGACGGGTCAGGATAACTGATGCTGTGCAGGGACCCAGCTGGCCTCGCTCCTCTGCCACCCTTCAGTGTGATTCTGAGTGTGCAGAATCAGGAGTGCAGGAAATGTGTGGCAAAAACAACCCCGGCTTCTCATCTCCTGATTCCTGGTGCTGCTCTTTTTTTCAGAAGAGTCTGTTGCTTCTCCTCCTCTCTGCACAGCAGTTTAATTTTAGAAGAGAATGGCTCTGGAGGGACTAATAACCTGGAAAATTTTTTGCCTGGTTTGCTGTAAATCTCCCTTCAGAGAGGATGGATTTCACTTTTGGTTTCTAATGATTTTCTTTATGACGTTCCCACACCTTTTTCCATCTTTGATTTCGTGCCTGCCAGTGCACTTTGTTGATTGCTGTGGAGCTCTGCAGCCACACGTGTTGTTGCTTTGGTCTGAGCACCAGGCTCCCCTCACAGCGGGGGCCAGCTGGGTGCTGTGACCTGTAAAATCACTGGGAATAACAGAAACAAACAGGCTGCCCATGTGCTGGGAATGTGGGTCAGCAAACACCCTCCAAGATTATTCTCTCGGAGTCCGAGTTTGCTAACCCTGCATCAGAAAACGTGCTGCTGTCACCCTGAGAAGGGGGTTTTGTCAAACCCCAAACATTAGTGCCACCAACAGGGAATGGGACTGGTGCTCTTTGTTTGTGGAGCAGGGGCTCGTTTTCCTTTGCAAAGGCTGATGAGGCTGCAGGGAACAGGCATGGAGTTTGGGAGGGTGTCCTGGAGGAAGTTGCCATTGCCCTGGATGGGGCTTGGAGCAGCCTGGTCTAGTGGAAGGTGTCCCTGCCCATGGCAGGAGTTTGGAACAAGATGAGCTTTAAGGTCCCTTCCAACCCCAGCCACTTTGGGATTCTGTGTTTAGAATCTGTTGCCAGGTCACCATTTGCCTGGATGTCCCCTGGCCTTTGGGAAGAAGCAGGATGAGTCAGCTGGGAGATGCTGTCCTGCTGCAGGGTTGGTTGGGTTGTGTTTTGTTCTTGAGCCTTTGCCTCATGGGGCTTTTCTTGCTGAGCAGAACAAATCTGGGGACACAGGCTGCGTTTGTTTGTTAAAAGGTTTTTCCTGTTTGGTCTCTTGTGATCCAAAGCCAAGGAATCAGAAGGAACCAGTGCTCTTTGCCACCCTACCTTTCTGTCTGCTGGCAGCACTTTGGACAATTGTAATTAAATATTGCAGTGGTCTTGGGAAGGATTTTGTGGCCAGACATCACTTGAGGAGTTTGGGCTGAGCCCCGTGGTGTTGTTGGACTGTGCTGTGAATCCAAATTCACTACATGGCTAACGAATCCATGGGGCTCAGGAGGGATCAGGACCAGGTTCTGGGCTGTCTCGCCTGGGCTGGCCCAGCTCTGCCCTGAGAGCATCAGGGCAGCAGATTATTCCTAATCCAGGTCACAGCAGTGGCTCAGCTCAGCCTCAGGGAACGGTGTGGGGACACCCAGGAGTGCCACCCTGGACTGAGCTCAGAGGAAGGCTCAGGAGTCCTCAGCAAATCCCAAGAGATCCCTTTGGGCTTCCAGGACGGCGAGTTGTGCTGAGCAAGAGCATGAAAGCGATGAAGAGCTGATGGCTGGCACAGCTCTGCAGTAAAGCTGCAGAAAGCTTGAAGTGATTGTCATTTAATAGCTTTTACCAGTGTCAGGGGGGATTTGGGGCCTCACTTGCACCACCAATGTTGCTGGTGTAACAACAGCACTGCCTGATCCGTAAATGTTCCTGGGGGAGGTACTGGGCAGCTTCCCAAAGCCACAGTGAACTACCTGGCACGAGGATTCCTTTTCCTTCCCCCCCTTCCCACTGTGCAAAGGCTTTGGGCAGCATAGTTAGGACAGCAAAGCGGGGAGAGATCCTTGCTTGCTCCTAATTGACACATTTGTGTCAGCAAAACTTCAGAAGTGGTACAGGCTCAGGTGGGTTTTTTTCAGTTGGGTTTCATTTGGGTGTTTTTCCAGCCAGGCTTTCTACACTGGATGGAGAATTCCTCTTTGCTTCTTTAGGCCAGGATATTAAGCCAAATCTGCCTTTCTGAGGAAAAGCAGCCCTTGCTCCTTCTAGGAAAGTCTCCGTTTCTTGGTAAACAGTGTATTTGGTAGTGCTTAAGTTTGAGGTGGAAAGTAATACAGATAAATGTTGGAATTTTTGATTAGTTTGGTTTGGCTTTCAGTCGGTAACTTAAAGCACAGCAGCCATTTGAAATGGTCTGTTACTAATGCTGGTTCCCAAATTTATTTCTGTTAACATCTTGTGTGGAGATGCAAGCTGTGAGTGGATCAGCTCTACCATGTCCCTGTTTATTAGTGGGACAGTAATGGTAGGAGGGCTTAATTGTTTTATCCACATCTGTAGGTTTGTTTCAGGTCTAAACCCTGTGCCTTGATTCCCTGGTTTTCCTGCAGTCACCAATTCTGGGTGCAAAACAGTTGTTGGTGCTGCAGCAGGAGAGCGCTGCTGGCTGCTGCTGTCACTGTCACCTGTAGGGCAGCAAAGTTTTGAGGTGGGTGTTTTGAGAAAACACGTGTTCTGCAGCATTCCTGGCAGCTTTTGGCATTGGTGCTTATCCAGAGCCCGGGTCTGCTGTGCTGCATTCACCTAAACCAGAACGCTGCAGGAATTGATCCCTCGGGATGCACTGGTGGCTCAAGGGTCGGTCGTGCCCGAGGGTGGGAGGATCCCACCTTTGCTGCTGCTGCAGGGGGCAGCCCCCACAGCTCAGGAGCAGAGCTCATCCGTCCCAGACACCTACCTGCTTTCGTTCTCCTCAATAACCTGCCAGCAGGGAGATGACTGCTTGGATTTTCTTGCTGTTCTCTTGTTCTCCCCCACCCAGCAGAAGCTTGAGTGAATCATTCCTGCGTGGGTACAGCCCTCGGAGCTGGCTTCAGCCTCAGACAGGCTCTGCAGTGATCCAGCAGTGATCCAGGATGAGCAGAGCAGGCTTCGTGTGACCAAGGAGCCATGCAGACACTTCCACAGCCTGGGGACAAGGGAATTTCTGGTGGCTGAACCTGCCCTCACGGAGTCCTTGGCTGCTGCACCACTTCTCTGTGGGAGTCTGCTTAGTGGTGCAGAAAGCAGGACAGTTACTGTAACCTGCACTGAGTGGCTTAAAGGCAGAGCAGATTTATTGTTTTAAAAACTCAAGTCACTTTTCTGGTCAGTGTTGCCAGTACCAAGCTAAGTACATCTTTGGACCATGGAAGTGCATCCATTGCATTTTTTTTTTCTGATTTTAGTGCTGAGGTGACACCCAAAAGTCACTTTTTGATCTGCATTAGTAGTAGAATTTCTTCAGGACTAGAACTGGATGCATTTTTCTCCCCTTAAAATCCACTCTCTGATGGGCTCGTTTTTCATTAAGTCAAGCAAGGTACCTGGTATAGAGAGTGTGAAATTATTTAAGTGAATACACACGTATTAATGATGGCTTTATTTGGATTAATAGGTGTTCTGTTTGCCTGTTGTAAAAGCATGTCTCAGGTCTCTCACCTGCAGTGGTGCTACCACAGCAGCCCAAGGGTGCTAACCTTGGAAATTCCACCCTAGTCTGGATGGCACTGCCTCATCCTTGAGCTGGGCTGATAGAGGTGATAAACGAGCCCTTATTTTCCTGTGATGATGGATATAACCAAACCCCATCCTACCTTTGGCATGTCAGCACAATCTGTTCTTTTATTGCATGCAATTAAAAAAACCCATCAAACTGCACACACTCCTTTAATTAAAGCCACCACAGCCACAGCTTATCGTGCTCAAGACTCCTGTGGTTGTTAAATTAATTGGGTTTCATTGCTGAGGATGCAGATGTGGGGTTTGGTGGGAATTTTGGGATTTCAGGTATTCAGGTGGTGCTGAGGATCAGTTTGGTATTGTACTGCTAGGGGGCTTTGTGCAGAAAGAGACCTTTGCTTTCCTCACATCGGTACAAATGTGTTAAGGTCAGTGGAATCAGGTTTATTACATATATAAATATTAATGTATCAGGTTTATTACACTGCTAAATGGAGGGACCGTGTCAATGTGTGGTAAAATGGAAAGAGGAATATTCAGCTGTGTGAAGGGATTAAAGCATCCTGAAGCATTATGTGGTATAACCATGATCTTGGGACAAGGTTTTCCGTGTTCCCTGGTTGAAGAATTCCCCCGAGTGAAGCAGTGCCCATCCATATTTGCTTTGCTGAGTCCCAGTTTCAGAGCTGCTCTCTGTATTTCACATTCCATTAGGCAGCAGAGGTGACACTGAAGGGGTGAACCTTGGTCCCCAGGGCTCTTGGCTGGTCTGGAAGGTGTTACTCTGCTGATACTTGATTGCAGTATTTGTGGGTTTAATGCAGATGGAATATAGGGTTCTTGTCTTTCCTGCCTGCGATGAGAGGGAGGAGCAGTGGAGTGTGATTGCTGTTGCTGCAGGAGCCTTCACAACTTCCCCAGCTACAAAAGCTTCCTCACAAAGCACGGCCCTTTGTACCCAGCGGTTTGTTCCCTTCAGTAGAGCTCTTCTGTTGAATTAAACTGCTTTTAAATCGTGTAAACAATGGCACTTTTGTTGGGGAGGCTCCAGGCCTCTGGAGGAACATTGACATTCCAGGGCATTGTTGTGCTCCCATTCAACCTGAGCCTGGCCTCTCCTCCCAGACCCGGGTCGCTGCTGTCAGCCCCTGCTCTCCTTTGCCTTACAGTGGCATTCAGCTCCTGAGCAGGTGGTTTTAGCAGAGGGACCAGAGTTTTCCCAGCACAGCCCAGAGAGACTGAGCAGGAGGTTAGATGGTGGCTTCTGAGCCACATCCTCCTTTCTCTGGAGGCTGCCTGTATTCATTCTGGAGAGGATAAACCGCATCTCTTCAACCAGCTGCCTTAGTGACCTGTTCAGTGGATGGGCGAGGAGGTGTCCAAAGGACATTCAGTGCTGAATGTGATGCTCAGTGCTCTGGGCAGGGTGACAGCGTGGGAATTTGGCACAGGTTGGATTTGATAGCCTTGGAGGGCTTTTCCAGCATCGGTGACTCTGTGATTCTGTGTTTTTATTTTGTGATGGCTTGAGAAAGGAGGTGCTGAGGCTCTGGGGTGGTGCCTGTGCAGGTGCAGTGAGGGGCAGTGAGGTCCCAGTGTGCTGGGAGGGCAGGCTGGGCTCTTGGAGATTCTCAGAGATTATAAGTCAGCCTTTTGTTCTGGAGGGGCCTCAGACCAGAAGGAGGGCCAGTCACAAAGCTTTATTTTTGTGTGTAGATTACACAGTGGTTTGCACAGGAGATTACCATTCCTGAGCTGGGCCTCATTCCCAGAGATGATTCCCAGCCCCTCCCAGGTGCTGCCCACCATCATGTGGCTCCTGCCTGTAGCTGCTCTGCAGAGAAATGTGTCTTTGTGTTAGTCCTTCCATCCCAGCTCACTCCTGGTAACTCTGCACTAGCCAAGGGATGGAACAAAAGCCAAGTCTCTGTTTAGTATCGAACCTTGGAAAACCTGTTCCTGTAAATAATTGATATTAATGTTCCTGCAGTTCTTATGTGCTCTGTGGAAGGGGTTCTGGTCAGTGGTTGCCAGATCTGGAATGAAGTGGCTGTTCCTTGTCTCATGCAGTGTCAAAGAAGCACGGGAAGCTCATCACCTTCCTCCGGACATTCATGAAGTCGCGCCCAACCAAACAGAAACTGAAACAGCGGGGGATCCTCAAGGAAAGGGTGTTTGGCTGTGACCTGGGGGAGCACCTGCTCAACTCCGGCCATGATGGTAAGAAACAACCTGCTCCTGAGTTCTTCCTCTGTTGGGAATGTGTTCAGGGTCGTGGTGGGGGACAAATGTGTGACACTAACGCGTGGCTGAAAGGGAGACTGAGGCTAATGAGAAGCAAACATCATGCCTCGATGTGGGAAGCGTCGTGGTTCCATGTGGGAGCACTGGAGGTGGCTGCAGCTGCTGCAGATGGGTTTTCAACCTCGTCAAGTCCTCAAAGAAGTATTTTTTTTCTCCAGGAATGTAAGCTTTATGTGTATGTCAATGTCAGTGATTAATTAACAGGCTTGTTAAACCCCTACACTTCTCTTAACTTGGTACCTTTTGTATGATTGTAGCACAGTTTGCAGTGTAAATCCTTCATCTGTGCTTTCCTTGGATTTCACTGAATATTGTGTTTCCTCACAGCTGACTTTTCCTCTCTGTTGAGGGTCCCTTTTCCCTCCCCATCAGCAGTTCAGGGAGGCAGAGGAGAAAACCTTTCCATTCCAAGAAAAAAGTTACACAATTGTTACCACTCTTCCTGGGATGAACTTTGATTTCACGGGGCTCTTTCCTGCCCATTCCCTGTGACACCTCCAGTCCAGGTTCCTGCAAGTGCTGAGGATCAGCCGGAGCATTTGGATGCTGTCCCAGCTCCCCAGGCTAGGCCCACACTCAGGGATATTTGGGAACACAGCCTGGAACGGCTGTGGATTGTAGGTGGTTTGCCTGGGAGTTAAGGCCATCAGGAAAGCAGTGATGGGATCTGTTGGGTGCCTTTGCAGCAGATCCTTTGTGCCAGAGTTGTCCATCTGATGTCTCCCAGCTTTTGTGTGCAGGCAGACGGATGTGTGGGGCAGGAAAGGAGTTTCCCTGTTAAAGTTGTTTTCAGTGAGTCTTCAGACTCCTTGTTCATCCAAATGCCTTTTGAAAAAGGGCTGGCAAAGGGCAGGGACCCATTTCTTGCTCATTTTCCAGCTAATTTGGTCGGTAGCAGTGATACACACTCCCTCACCTGACATAGAAGTGTTTCACTACCAGCTGCTGCTGGGTATGTGCTTGTCTTTATGGAGTCAGAACTGTGGCAAGGTTCATTGGCTTGACTGGAACCAGGACAGATCCTTACTGGGGCTTGAAAAGCACCAGAGATGGTTTGGAGTCAGGAAAGGACAGTGACCCGTGTGGAGCTGCATCAGGAGTAGGTAATTCACAGCACTGGGTGGCTCTGGAGCTGGTTTATGTGCATGCTTTGGGAGCACTCTCGGAGGGCAGGAGCCACGCCAGCAGAGTGAGCTCAGTGATGGGAAGGAGGGAATTCCCTTTCATCCCCAGTCCTCCTCCTGCCTGTTTTCCTTAGGCAGAAGTCAGTGATGGCCAAAGCTTTTTTCCCTGCCCTCTGTGCCGGCTTCTTCCCCTGGCTTCAAGGAGTGGTTTATTTAGCATTCAAAGACACATCTGAGCTGAACTAAACTGCTTTAGCTCCACTGGAGGTTCCTGTTTGACAGTCTTTGGGAGCTCTGTCCTTGTCCTGGTCTCTCCCCACATCCCCCACACAGGGGTGGCACTGTCTGAGCCGTGCTAATGAGGTCCCTCAGCTCAGGAGTCACTAGCTGCTTTCACCCTTGATTTAATAACCCTTTCCTAACTCTCTAGAGTGAAGCAGATCCAGTTTGAGTGTTGCCAAAAGGGGCATGGCTCTGTTTCCCACAGCAGGATTGTTGTTTTCCGTGTGATTCGGCTCCCTGAGCTGTATTCCAAGTGACGGAATCCCCGGGATGGGGCTCGTGGAGATGTTTCTGGGTCCCTGAGAGTTGAGCTCTGTGCATGCACAGCACATTAAGATTCCCTCCTCCTGTAGCTCAGTTGTGGAGCCTTTTGCAGTGCTGACCTGCTGAAAGGGGCCTGAGGTGAATTAAAGAAGCTGCTTCTTGTAATCAGAACATCAAGTGTTTTTTCCAGGAGCTCAGAGCACACTCTGGCTGAAGTCTGTGTGCGGTACCGGCTGGTGATACTTTGGAATCACAACCTGGAGCATGGGAGTTCAGAGGAGCAAAAAGAACCCAATACATTCATTGATTTGTTTAAGCTCCTGTTAGTTTTGTTGGGTCAATGTCCAATCCCTGAAAACATTTATCAGGGCTGAAGGGGCAAATGCCGCTGTCTCTAGTGATTGCAGTGAGTGACAAGGCATCGTGTGCACCTCAAACATGCAATATTGAAACAAACTGGAGTTATGGCAAGAATTTCCTTAGTTACCAGCTTTGTGAAGATGACAAATTTTCAAGAATTTGCAATTTGCTGAAAAACAACATGAGCAGCCCCAATTCTGTAATCATGAATCTCTGAAACTGTGCTTGTTTCTAGTGAGTGGAAAGCAGAAGGAGAGAATAAAAGGGATAAGGACAAAAACTGCAATAAGTGTAACGTATTTTTTAATAACCCTGTACTGAGGCAGCTGGCTCAGATTGCTTAGCCAGGAGAAGGACGTGTTTGCTGTGTACCCAGAGGGAATTTACAAACACAGAGAAGACGTTTCACTTACTGCAGTACCTTGTCTTTCTGAGGGCTCATAAAGTAATCCCTTATTCTGTATCCTCTGAGCTGCTGTTGGGAGGAGGATAAATTTGGCATGGGATGCCCAGGAGGAAAGTGATGCAGGAATGTGCCCTGGTTTGCTGTTAGGGAGCAGAAGCCCTGGGGTGCCATCCCGCAAAGCTCCACATGCTGCACTTGCCGAGTCCTGACCTGGCAGAGCATTTGTTGTGGTTATCTGAGTTTTGGGGATGGGCCTGTGCTCAGGCCGTGCTCTCCCTGCTGGAAGGGTCAGAACCTGCAGCTCTAAAGATCAGTATTGATATGTGTGTGTGCCCAGGTTTCTCCCTTGGGAAGGGTGTCTGGGGAAGGCAGGAGGAGTGCAGCAACAGGCTGGCGGTGCTGCTGCCCTGGGGAGAGTGTGGCTTGTCATTTCCCTGTGTGGCTCTGAGCAGGAACACTGAGCAGCTACAGGGAGGGAGGTGAAGATTTAACAAGTGCTTACAATAGCAGTGTGAGGGGTGAGCAGTGCACCCTAAACCCTCCTGTGTTTCTGGTGATTCATGCTGGGGGTTGTGATGAGTGCTGGGCAGTGTCCCGGGGGTTGGATTTGGTGTGCTTGCTTTTCAGTTCCAGTTTGGTTTGTGCTGACACTCTGAGCTGTCCAAACAGTGCTGGAGCCCTTCCAGGTTAGGAGTTACACCTCCATGAGGTGCCAAGCAGTCCTTCCCCACGGGCCCTTGGAGGTGAGGGGAAGGAGGGAAGGATGCATTGCTGTCCAGTCTCTTTGGTGAGGTTCTGAGTCATGGGCAGATCACAGGATTATTTTTCAAAATCATCTGTGCTCCAAGTTGCTTGGGAAAGTGGGAATTGGGAGTCAGAAGGCTCCTGGGCATGGGGCTGGGTAGGCATGGGTGTGTTGCTTCCAGTGAAAGTCTCAGCAGGGTGTCCTTTTCTTCTCTTTTGTCACACGTCAGCCCTGAATGATGGGCTGGGATCTGCAGGAGTAAAACCAGTTTTGATATGAGGCATTTTGGACTTCTCCGTTGGCAGAGCCTGTGGTAATGCTCCCTTCAAGTATGTTGTTTGCACAATATTTCTCCAGTCAGCTCCAGACACCCCATGGAGCCTGCCTCAGGAGTCCTGTCTGCATCCCATCCAGTGCCTTACTCATCTCTTGGCTCCTGCTGGGCTTGGGATACTTCCCTGCCAGGGAAGCGTCACTTGGCAGCAGACCAGGCTCAGCAGGGAGTTGTTATTTCTCTGTTGCCCTCAGAAATGTTCCCAGTTGGGCTGGTGCAGTTGCTGCCTGCCTTGCTGGTTTGAATTTTACAAATTCACAGGGTATTCCGAGTTGGGAGGGACCACAGGTATCATCCAGTGCAGCTGCTGGCCCTGCACAGACACCCCAACAATCCCACCCTGTGCCTCAGAGCACTATCCAAAGGCTCCTGGAGCTCTGGCAGCCTCGGGGCTGTGCCCATTCCCTGGGGAGCCTGGGCAGTGCCCAGCACCCTCTGGGGGAAGAACCTTTCCCAGTATCCAACCTAAACCTCCTGTGGCACAACTCCCGCCATTCCCTGTGTCCTGTCACAATTTTATGGAGCTGTGAGATACAGCAAATCCACTCCAATCCCCGACTCCTGAAGAGACCTTGTTCTTATTCTCTTTGTAGGCGGAGATTCTTTTTCTTCTCCCAAGTTTTTCTCTCTCGAAGGAAACTAAATAGAACTTAAATTTAGCCCGACCCCAATTAGCAGGATTGTGCTGGCAGAGGATGTCTGTGGAGTGTGGGAGCTGGTGGAGTGCTGCATTGCAGCCACTGCACTGTGCCCTGGTTCCTGCCTCAGCATGTTTGGCCAGGGAGCTCCCCACAGCTCCTGGGGGTGTGACACGGGTGGGAGTGAGGAGGAACGTGGAGCTGGGCTGCAGGAGGGGCAGGGCTCGGGGAGCTGGGCGTGTTCTTGATGAGCTGAGTGAGGGACAAGGGGGCAGATGGAGCCACAGTGCCCCCGGGGAGCCCAGGCAGGGCTGGGGCTGCTCTGGGGGGTGGAGTGGGTCAGCACCCAGCAGAAGGGTCAGCGGCCACCAGGGAAAAGCCACTTTGCTGGTCTGCAAGTGAGGGACTCCTGAGCGGCGGCACGTGAGAGGTTGCTTTATAATGTGCTTTTTATTCAAATACTGCTGGGCATCATCTGCTGGGATTGCTTGGACTGCAGAGCGTGGGGACATCATTTGTTTTTCCGTCTTGAAGTGTTCTGTCACTTGTTGGGAATGACCCTTTCTCCCTTGGCCCTTGGACTGAAGTACAAGCCAACCCTGGGGTCCCCCAGTGAGGTGGTGTCACGGATTCGCCTCCAGAGATAATCCATCATACAACCAGCTGTATCCACAGAGGATTTTGTAATCTAATGGCACATGGCATTTCTTGTGCCTCTTTATGCCTTTGTCACATTCATACATAATCAGCTTCCATCACTGGAAAAGATACATTCACAAATGGAATTTTTAATTGGCAAGTTTCCTATAGTGAAGGATCGATACATGATTTTTAAATTTTTATAAAATACCCATTCTGTGTGGTCAGCAAGAGGCATTGACTTCTGCTGAAGGTGTAAACACCTACCAAAGACAAAGTTCACTCACTGATCTTGCTCTGTATCCTTCCTGTTCTTCCAGTTCTCCACATTTATTCAGAATTAATTTGGACAGGCAGGAAGAATTAAATAAAAAATAAAATGGAAGAGAATAGCAGAAAATAGCAGATAGGGGATCTGCACCCCTTTATACACTGTGCAGGAGCAGCAAGGGTTTGCCAGGGATGGTTTTATTCTCCTATGCTGGTTCTGATGCTCTTCAGAAAGGTCCATAGCAGCACCTTGGGGTTCCTGGTGACTTCACGGCTTGCTGGGGGTCCTCTGGAGTTACTCATCCCCTGGTGCCATCCCCTCCCAGCATCTGGGTGATGTGTTTGCCTCTGTTGGTAATTTATGGCAAATTGGGTAGAGAGGGAACTGTTACCAGAACAGTGAAACACAAGGAATGGGGTCTTGGCAACCTCTTGGCTGGGATCTCTGAAAGCCTGGTTGCCCTTAGCTCAGCCACAGGTTTGGCAATCTCTGTAACCCCTTTGGCTCCTGGTATTGATGTGAGGAGCCCCTTTTACCAGCTCAGAATTGTCATTGTAATAAAAGGCTGCCTGGTTGGTTTGGAGTCTTTGCCATCCTGAAGGAAGCCTTGATTGGGAATTCAGGGCAGGTGAGTCTTACAGATTAAGTAATTTCAGTTGTTCTTGCTGTTTCAACTTCAAGAGAGTGAATGTAACCAGTTCCCACTCCCTGTTATTGCCCTGTCCCTGTCCTTGGCAGGGATGGGACTGAGGGATCTTTAAGGTCCCTTCGAACCCAAACCAGTCTGGAATTCAATGTTCTGATGACTCAGGTGAAATCCCTGCTCATGATGGCTTTGCTCCAAGCTTTTCTCTTTAGAAAGACTTTGGAATATTTGCAGAGCTTCCACATGAAATAGACCCTCAGTTTTTACCTGCAGCTCCCATGGAGTTCTGTGGCAACTCAGCAGCCTGGCCTGTGATTCCCAGGTGTGTTTGGAATTGTTATGCCTTGAATGCTGGCAGCCACATCAGTGGGTTTGTTGAGGCAGTAACAACTTGTTCCTTTACAAAGGTTTATTGAAGTGTTGGTTGTGTGTGATGTGCATGTGACATTTCCCTCAGAACGGTGACATGGGCCACAGCCATTCCAGCAGGGGAGGGAATACTGGCTCTGGATAAGGCTGGGTGTTGTGTTAGATGTGCTCGCTCTGGGAATGACCCCTGGGGCATTTTTGTGCTTTCAGGAGGAATTTTCAGAGTATCCAAGCTGACAAGTTTGGATGTGAACTGAAAAGTTTCAAACCTCCAAGCAGGTTGAGCTGTGGCATCCTGCTATCCCAGTTTTCCTTCTGTGTCGTTTTTAAAGCATTTATATGCCTAAAGCAGTTCATGATCAGGACACAAATCTGAGTTCTGAATTTTTTGTTTGCAATTCTCTTTTCTGCTGAGACATTTCTTTGTGTGACTTTGCCAAGTCCCAAAAGTTCCTGTCTCCTTTACACTTGTTACCCAAGCAGGTGGGGATATCTGGAGGTGATTCACCTTGTCTACCCTATTCCAGGTGTTTTTTAAAAAAGGGGATCTTACCTTCTCCATTGGCAGAGCAGGAAAAAACAATGCATCCTTACTCATCCAGTAATTTCTGTAATGCTCTCCTGGATATCTGAGCTTGGTTGTTTATATATAGAGCTGCAACTCACAAATCAGGGGTGGATCTTGTTTCCTGACCAGGCCACCTAACTGGGGACACTGGAAATCCTCCTGCTCTGCCTCCCTCAGTAGTATTTGTGTACCTATAAACAGTTTTCTGTTAAGCACTACAGAAACACTGGAAAAGGTTTTAGAGTTGCATTCTGGGGCAGGAATTCTGTGGGACTGCTGTGGCTTGACACCCTCTGAGCTCCCAGGTAATCTTAGCCAGCCCCTTCCCTCCATCCTGCTGTCCTGACTGTCCCTTTTTTAATTTAATTGGCAGTATGTTGAATCCAGGCAGCCTCAAACATGCCAAAACCAGTTTCCTTTCAGTATTTTTTTTGTTTTATAGTAATCTTTTAATTCCAAATCAGTCTCCAAAGGACTGGGGCAATCAATGGTCACAGCTGCACTCAGAGTTCTGGCCCTGAGCTGGGAGCTCAAACCTGTCCCTGCCTTGGGGAAATTTTTTGGCCCTGGGGAACTTGTTTGTTATCTCCCATTCCATCTCCAGGCTTGTACAGTCAAACTAATAACCCGTGTCTGCCCCCAAGGTGCCACAAGGTAAATTCCTAATACCCAGAGGTACTTGGGAGATTAGGAGTGGGATATAAATATCAAATAGTATTTATCTAAGTGCCAGCACAGGTTGGCAGGTGACATCTAGTTGTGAAAGTCTGTAAGAATTAAGTCAATTTACCTGTGTGTTCCCCCTGTATTTATTGTGTTCCCTGGGTTGGGTTTGCATCCCAAATCCAAACATTTCTGATGCTCAGCTGTGACAAGGCAGAGTGCTTTAGGTGGGTGAAGTCCCCCTGGATGTGGCAATGAGTGTCTCTGCACAACCAGCCTCGTGTGACATCAAAGGCAGATCCAGGAGCCTGGAGAAAAAGGGAACGAGCCAAACTGGAGATGGGTAGAGAACTCCCCTTGCTGCAGATGTGTTCTCTGCGGCACAAACTGACACAAGTTGATACTTGCAAAGGGCAGTAGTTTTGAGCTATTTTGGGCAAATTTCCAACCACAACAGGCACTGTTATTGCTTCACCATCTGCCCTCCAAGTTGCTGGAATTTGAGATGATTGGATGTGGGGTCAGCATTACAAAGGGGTACATGGGAACCCTGTGGAGAATCCCTTGTTTGGGGGGACATCCTTGGGGGTGCTGGGCAGGGAACACAAGCCTCTACTGTTAAAAAAGACCCAGTTTATCTCTTTCCTTCTCCCTTGCTCTGCCTGCAGCTGCGAGGAGAGGATTCTTTGTGCCTGAGTGACCCTGAGGACAGCCGGGAGTTGAAAATTAATTTGCATTTCGAAACACTTCAGCTGTGGGGGGAACAAGCATGAGGAAAAATGTCACAGTCAGTATAGGAATTGCTTGTGCTCTTATCCTGCTGCACTTAGCATGGGGAAAACTTCCCCACCCCCTCTCAATTTATTGGAGGGACTGTAATTGGTCTAAACAAAAAAGCTCCAGCACACTGGCCAAATCTGAGTATTAGTAGTGTCTTGTTGGATATGAGGAAAAATTCCTTCACTGAAGGAGTTTTCAAACATTGGAGCTGCTCAGGCTGCCCAGCAATTTAAAAGCTGTGGGGTTGTGACGCTTGGGAACATGGTTCAGCCACAACCTGTCTGGGAGAGCAGTTGGACTCAATCTTAGAGGCTTTTCCAGCCCTAATGATTCTGTGATATTTTGTATTTAAAACAATTACATCCGAGCGCTGGGAGCTGTGTGGGTGCAGCCTGGGATGGGGGTTGGATGTACAACATCTCCCTCATGGACAGTGGGCAGTGAGGATCCCCTGCAGCCCTCAGGTTCCAGGCTGTCCTGGCACAGCCATGGGAATGTCGCTGATCTGCCAGGACCTGACAGACGTGGCTGTCGACCTGCCCTGCCTGATGCAGCCCAGGGCCATTTATGTTCCCCAGGCTTGAACTTTGCACTTTGCTCTCCACAGTCCTGGCTGAGCTGCCATAAAAGACAGTTCCAGGCTGAGTGTGAGGAAGCAGAGTCTGGTGCTGATGGCACTGCGAGCCCTGTGTGGGTCAGGGATCCAGCTCGTGGGCTGTGGTCCACTCTGCCGTGGCTGCACTTTCCCAAGTGCAAAAGTCACACTCCAGATAAGAACTGTGTACGTGTGAGCAGGAACTGGGACAGCCTGGACTTTACACCAGTGTGGATAATGTAAATGTGGTTCACGGCTGGGAAATAAGGGACAGGGGATTGAGGAATCACGGAGTCCCAGACTTGGAAGGGACCTCAAATCCCACCCAGTCCCACCTGCTGCCACAGGCAGGGACACCTTCCACTAGACCAGGCTGCTCCAAGCCCCATCCAACGTGGCCTTGAGCATCTTGGAAAGGAGGCAAAGTATCTGTTTGGCTGGGCTTGTATTTCTCGTGGTGGCTCAAACATGAGGACAGGGATTTAGGAATGAGACGAAAATGAGACAGAAGTCCTGAGAATAGAGTCTCTTAAGGTTTGATGTTTTTGTGAATGTGCAGGGGCTGGTGGGGTCGGTGTGCCTGTGGAATGACACGTGAAGGTACAGGATTGTGTGAGAAGGAGCTCCTCATGCAACAATAAAGAGAAAATCCTTAACCTCTCTCCTCTGCTGTTTCACACCTTTGTGTAACTAAAGTGGAGGGAAGAGCTTCAGAAATTAGAAGTTTATAAGTCACAGGCTGAAATTTTACAGGGTTTTTATTGCTGTTTTTGTTTTAAGGAAATACTTGGACAGTTTTTTTGGAAAATGGCCTTGATGATCTTAGAGGTCTTTTCCAACCTTAACGGTTCTAAAACTGTGTTAAAATAGGAAATTACTGGAGTAAAACCAATTGTATTTCTTCAGGAGGGGATATTCCTTGTTAGGTTTTTACATAATCCTGCATTAATGGCAAGGGAGTTGGGGTTTATGTGGCTAATTCCAGATGTCTGGAAGTTGTCAGTCTTGGCCAGGCACAGAATTCCAAGGAAGGGGCTCATCCTGCTGCAGTGGCACCGTTTGTGCTGCGCTGGGTGTGTGTCCTCCTCTGCTGGCTTTTCCCCTGCCTGTCCTTCCCAGCTGTTCCCAAAGGCATCCTGTACAGCCAGGGCTGAGCTCGTCCACCTGCATTTTATCTGATGGCTGATGGTTCCAGTTTCTGTCCTGGTGGCTCAAAAGAGCCTTTAGCCCTCAGTTACTTGGGTCTGGATTTTCCGTGTGCGTCCCAAGTCTGGGGCACTGGGTGCTGGTTGTCACCTCTGCTGAAGCGGAGCTCGGGGCACTCGGTTTTCCATGCTCCTGGAGGTTGAGCTCCCTTGTGGGTTTGTTATGTGTGGAATTCAGTGAGGAGCAGCATTTTGGGTGCTCTGGGCCAAGGTCCAGCCCCCAGGTCTGGCCCGTGGGACCCACGACCTGCTGCTGTATTTTGGGAAAATGCCAGTGCCAGAGGGGGGCTTGGTGGGAGACCTCGTGCCCCAGGCTGAACAAACACTTCTGGTTCCAGTAATGTGCTAAGAAAAGAAAATAAAAGAAAATAAAACACAGCACAAGCAAGCCTCCCGAAGTCCAGGGAGGGAACATTACAAAATACTAAAAAAAACCAAAAAACAAACGCAACAAGATGATAGGAAAGGAAATACGCTTTATGTGAGGATGAATCAAAATGTTTTTCAGAATGAAAACGGTAGAACTTCTGCTTCCTCGTAATGGCAGAGAATTAAGCAGTTAATGAGCCCTCAGAGATGCAATAAACCTTTCAAGCCAGCTGAGAAATGCTCTGGAAGGACTTGAATTAATTCCTTTGGCTGCTGTGATGATGAAATGTGCTGGGGTCCCCTTCGGTGAGGCATCCACATTTCCAGGCCTTTGCACTTTGTCTCCTGGAACCAGCTGGTATTGGAGATAGCAGAGGGAAGGAGGGAGGGATGATTGTTTCTGAATGGGAGGTGTGTGCACTGCAGAGCTGGGTGTTCCCAGGCAGCACCTCGCAGTGGGTTTGAGCTGACTGCACCTTGAGTGACTGCACTGCAGGGAGGTTTTCTGGAGTCACTGGCCGAAGACCCCATGGCTCAGAAAAGGACTAAAATCACACTGAGGATCAGTGATTTTTATTACTTGCATGGGAATGTGGCGCTGGAAAGGGCTGTGTGCTTGGCTGGATAACACAGGCACCAGTTCTGGGCTCAGAGGTTCCCTGGCCCAGTTCCTGGATGGGGCTGCAGGAACGCACTGAGTGTCACCCTGTGCCTCACTGGCTCCCTCCTGCCTTTCCCAAAGCTCCTGGGTGTTGCCAGGAGGCAGGTGCTGACCCAGGTGGGCCTTTATGGCTCTTAATGCAAACCACGTGTGCCATCAAGCCTGCTTGTTGTAATTGCAGGAAACCACAGTAATTAACTGCCATTAAGTACAACTTTAGTGTTGTTGCTGTTGCATCCTGTGAGAGGAAATCTTCTTTTGTTCCCTGCTGGGATGAAGCTGAGGTACCTGTCTGGTTCAAATCTGGGTTGTGGTTTGGGATCTAGAAGCCAAAATCAGTTCCTGAACTGAGAACTTCACCTGCAGGGGAGGGATTTCTCTAGCAGGTGGACACAGGTACCTGAAGAAGTCACAGTGTGTCATCAGAAGATGCTGTAGATGATGGTCTGGGCACACTTGATATTTGCAAAATTGAGTCTTGGCTTGTGCTGTCATCCTGCCTTTTTCTTCTGAGAGAACTGTCACCATTCCCTCTGTGTGTGGATGTACATCTCTAAAATGGGTACTAAAGGGCAGAAGGAGGTTAAACACACACCCAATGGCCAGGTGTCACCTTTGTTCAGAAATCTGAAGAATGAAGTCACCATTCCAGCAAAGGCTTCTGAGGTACAATTTTAGCCCTGCTTGAATTTCAGTCCCTTCTCCAACCGTGCAGAATTCCCCCAAAATATCCGTGGTGCTGGTATGGTATATTTAGCTTAAAGAACAGATCGTCCTGGTAACCAGATGAGAAAATGCTTGGAACAAGCCTGCTGGGATCTTTTCAGGGTGCATTAATTACTCTCACTGTGCCCAGGCTCCTTCATGACAAAAGAGAACTTGAGGCAGAGCATTGGTGCTGCAGCCCTCCCTTTTGGCTCCACTGTCACTCCAGGTTTCCCGCTGGGAGCGGGGCAGGCTTTGCCTGATGCCCTGGGACTCCTGCATGCAGGAAATGCTGCTGGTGGGGGCTCAGCCCTGTGCAGGTCACTGGTGAGATCTGTGACCTCTGGCCCATTGTAACGGCTGGTGGTGGGACAGACACACAGGGGCATCCCGCGGGGTCTTGGTTCAGGTGTGTCTGGCAGTCTGGGGTGCTCTCCTCCCACAGGGGACAAACACCACTGCCTGTGTCAGCACACAGAGCCTTGTCCTTGTCCTTTGCTGCACGGGATGGAGCTGTTCCACCTCTGCTGCCCTGCACAGGTCACACCTGGGCCCCTCTCATGTCCCAGTGCTGTAGTGCAGTACAGTGCACACTTCAGCCCTTTCTGGCCACTGCTGGAGTAGGATACAACTCCTTCCCTGTCCACTTCAGCCTTAAAAACTTTCTCTTTCAAGAGATGTTGAATCTTTTTGAAAAAAGGCTTAAGTGTTGTCCTCCAGAACTGATTTTGAGAGAGAATTCCAGGTCTCGTGTTCCACCCGCCCTGCTCGGATCTGTCGTTTTTGGTGACTGATGGACGTGTCCCTAACGTGCTCTGGGTGTGTGTTCAGTGAGAACCTGTTTCCTCTCCCAGCTCAGATGGTTCAGGGCGTGTCTGTTGGTTCCTGAAGCCATCAGTTATGGTCCTCCTTGGAGCTCACCAATGCTGAGATAGCACAAGGCTTCACCTCCACTGGTTTTTGTTCCCCAGAAAAGCAGCACTTGGTTCCCAAGGCTCTTGGCCTTATGTACAAGGGCTCTGCTTGCCTCAAAGTCTGCCCTGACTGGAAAATGGTGAGAGCTGCCGTACATCCCTGGGACTGTCACACTGGAGCCTGGCTGACTCAGTTCTGGCTGTCTCTTGGTGCCTTGGAGAATCCCAGGTGCAGGCTCTAATCTGCTCCAGCTGAGCCTGTGACTGACCTGCTGCAGGATTTACAGCTTTTGCCCAGTCCTGTGCTCCAGTGTCTGGGCACTTAGACATGCCCTTATTCTGGGATACACCTGCTGATTTCCAGGGAACCATGTGAACTGAGCCTTTCCTCCAGCTATGAGGGTTTGCTGCAGGCTGGGAAAGCAGCACTGTGGAGGCTGGGGGGAGCACGGAATATCCGAGTGCAGCAGCACTTGGGAGCACTGCCTGGCAGATGGCATTTGCTGCGTGGTGTAAGGGGATTTGCCTCATGACCTGCTCGGAATCGCTGTCACGTGGCACATTGATGAGACCTGCCATCTAAAGAACACACTGAGATCAGCAGAGGAGAGAGGAGCTGCTGCAAAAAGGTGGCTGGCAGAGGGATCCACAGGGATCCCAGCATTTCCCAGGAAGGTTTGCTGATGCTCACAGGAGAGCTCGATCCTGATTTTCTCTCTGTGTTCAGGGCACTTTTACTGCCTTTTGTAAATCCAGTGATTTGTTCCTCCTCAAGCTTACACGGATGGACACATGGCTCCAGCACTGGATGTGCATGAGCCTGGGAATCCAGCTGGAAGGAATGGGGTGGTGAAGCGGCTGCAATATTAACTTGACACCTAATTATATCCCCTGGGCTGATTTTTCCATTCTGTCATGCCTCGCTCTGTCTGCACTTTCTGTGACTGTGGGATGCTGTGGAGCTCTCCACATCCACCCATCTCTGGTAGACATTTGGAATGAAGTTATCAGTTGCAAAAGCTCTCCTGTTTGTGCCCCCAAAAGTACCATCTCCCTGATGTTTGTATTTCCTTAAACGAAGCAGGATAGGTTAATCCTGTGTAGATTTGAAAGACAGTATTTGTTCCATTTTACATCTCTTTAGGAATGGGATTTCACACCACAGTTCCCGTGGGAGCTGTTCATGGGACACGCACTGTCTCTGACCAGAACTGGCTTTTTTTGACCTGATTCATATCCTGACATTCCCTTGTTAAAGCGGGAACACCTCTGACCAGTTTCCACATCATCTCCTGAAGTTAAATTTCCCCCAGGCTTTCTTTCTCCCCTAAGGAGGAGCTGAAGCCATGGCCCAGGTGGGAATAGTTTATGGCATCTACCAAGAGCACAGCCTGAACTAGGGCTTTACTAACCCCAGCTGTTGTTGTTCAGTGCCCCAGGTCCTCAAGAGCTGCACTGAGTTCATCGAGAAGCACGGCATTGTGGATGGGATATACCGGCTTTCCGGGATCGCCTCCAACATCCAGAAACTCCGGTAAGGGCCTGCCTTGGAGCCCCTGGCACGGGCAGGGGCACAGCCTGGACCTCCTCAGGCAGATTCATCTTGCAGGAAGCTTTCCTTCAGGATCCTGGTGTCACTGTGCTGTCATGTTTCATTGCTGTTCCTTCTCTCTCTGGGAGCGCTTTGGGGCAGCTGATGTTTCTCCCTGCTGCCTTGGGCTGCTGGCTTACCCACAGTTAATTGGCAACGTGCAAAGGACATTGCTGTGCTGCACAGGGAAGGGCCAGGAGTGTGTTCTGGTTAGGAGCTGTTCCCACCAGAGCAAACTTCCTTTATTCTTTAATGTTGTTTGGTGTGGAATGTTCTTTTGTGGAGCACTGATGTGCTGAGTGGGTGTAACTCCACTTCCAGCACCACTCTTGGTCCCACGGCCTCGCAGAGGCAGCACGGGGCTATTTGCCATGGGCAGAGTATCTTTTCTGTGCCAGCTCTCCCCCAGTTCAGTGGGCAGGTTTGAGCTGGTACGGTGGCTCTTCAAACCCTTGGATGTATGGGTTTGTTCTGGTTTAGATTAATCCTGTTTCATATTCCAGCAAGTCCCATTTTAAAAATATGGTCCCAAGGTTTTGATATGCAGGATCCAAAGGTTCTGACTGCATAAAACATTTGCCATTGCTTCAGTTATATCCCTTTATTCCCCATTTTGACTTGTGCTGGACCATCCTTCTAATCTCTGCCCTAGTCCATATTTTCCCTTTTGTGTTGCCAAGACCATTTTCTCCTTCATTGTGTATCAAAGGTGCTTAAAAAATGATTTTCTAGGATTGTAATGGCATCATTCCTTAGCCTAGGCCAGAGAATGAAGTCACAGCCTGTTTTCCAGGTTTCTGAGATGTTCCAAAGACAAAAGTAAGGGAGTACATGGCATAACTTACTGACACAGTCCTGCTCATGTAAATCACTACAGATTTTGAGTGTTTGATGAACATAAGACACGTCTTGCTGCAGTTCCCAGCTGTATAAACAGGGCATTAGGCTCATTCCAATGCTGGGGCTGCAGTATCCTTATAAATGAATTGCTGTGCTTAGGTTTCCCATAGAAGAACTGCATCTCCTGG
Source organism: Sinosuthora webbiana (assembly GCA_013397395.1). NCBI lineage: Eukaryota > Metazoa > Chordata > Aves > Passeriformes > Sylviidae > Sinosuthora > Sinosuthora webbiana. Next base: position 536,104 of record VXBN01007629.1, on the reverse strand, counting down.
ATTTAATGAGCTTTTTGGTTGGAGAGAAGGGTAGAGAATTTATTCGATGTGGGAGATTTCCATGAGACAGGGGTTGGCCCTTCAGTAGGGCAGTAGCTGCCTTTATTTGGCAGGTGGGAAAACAGCCACTGTTGATTTGGGGTGTTGATCCCTGTATCCTGATATCCTGTGTCTTTTTGAGAGCTGTTGAGTTGTTCTTCACCTAACAAAACCTTTCTTTGTACCAGAAGGAATAACATGTAGCTCTGGAAACAGTGCAGAGAGAAGGACGGTTGAATGTAGTGGGGGATCCCTCTCTTCCCTCCATATTCACTTCTGCAGGGGAACATCTCACACAGTGTGAGCTTTATTCCTAGGAAAAACCACTGGAGTAGGGCAGGATATGGGCAGAGAGTTTGAGCCAGGGCTGACTGTGTTTGTGTGGGGTGGGCTGGTGCCTTCCTGAGCTTTTCTGCAGAGCCAAGTGCAGGAGCTGAGTGTCTGTCCCAGACGTGAGCAGGGGGTGAGTTAAAAGGTGCCTGTGGAAGTGGTGTGTGCTGGACACGTGGGGTGTGGAAAACTGGATCCTTCCTTTCCTCCTCTGCTGTCTTCAGGGCGAGGAAAGGATGGGCTGTTCACCTTGAGGAGGTGGGGACCTCTTCTGCCCCTTGTCTAGGGGGAGGGAAAGGCTTCCCACAAGCAGTGTCCATGTCCAGGAATGGAAGGAGCTCATCCTGATCCCAGGAGGGCTCAGTTACACACCTAGTGCCCTGGCCACGTTCTGCTCCTCAGGTAGGGTGAGCTCAGGGGTTGTGTGACCCTCTGGGCACAACCTGCCAGCTTTGGGTGGGGGACAGGACAGGGATGGGCCACCACACCCAGCCCCAGCTGTGGTTGCAGTGCTGACAGGATGAGTCCCCATGGCTGTGAGCAGCCTGAACACTGGCAGGGACCCCGAGGTTCTCCAGCTCCCAGGGCCTGGCTCACCACTCTCATCCCCCTAGAGCATCCTGCTAATTGGAACCAGCACTTCCCAGCACACATTCCAGCAGCAAGCCAGCCCTCGGCCTTCTAAGCTCAGCTTTTATTTCATAAACATTGGTTACTGGGGTTTTTCCTCTCTCTGAAAACCAAGGGAGTACTGTGGGGTTTTCTTCATGTGGTTCCTGGCTGTCTTCTCCCTGTAGCAGAGGCAGACTGAGCTCACCAGCTCATCCCCCAGGAATTCCTGCACTCACTGGTTTCCGTGTGCTGCAGATGGAAGTGCTGCTGGCAGGGCTTTATCACTGCCATTTCCAGGTGTTTGAAATGCACAGGGACAGCAGCTTTCATCATTCCTCTGGGCAATCCCAGGCACAGCCCTTGGGAGTTAAACTTGCTCTTGTGGTCTTGCGAGATGTTCTCTGGAGACTTTGTGAAAAGCCCTGATGCAGTAAAAGGGATTGCAGCCGGTTGGTTGTAAAACTAACTGAAAATGCTTTATTAGAAAAAAGTCTCTTTTTTTGGAAAATATGCCCACTGGCTGCCCCACAGCTGTGGGTCATGTGGCTTTGGTGACTAAGTCTTTATTTTTTCCTGTAAATCAGGAAAGCCTTGCTGTAATTTGTGCTGGGTTTGATTTCGTTCCTCCTCCTAAAACCCCTTCACCCATCTCTCTGTTCTCGTTGCCAGCCACGAGTTTGACTCCGAGCAGATTCCCGACCTGACCAAGGACGTTTACATCCAGGACATCCACTGTGTGGGCTCCCTGTGCAAGCTGTACTTCCGTGAGCTCCCCAACCCCCTGCTCACCTACCAGCTCTACGAGAAGTTCTCAGTGAGTGCAAGGCAAATGTGGGGCACTTCCCCCTTCAGTGGGGCTTCAGCTAGTCAGCCAGAGAAATCCTGGAAGCTGGACCTGCCTTCCACACACTTCCCTCTGCTCTGCCTCACTTGGGGTTTCTAGAGCCATCAGAAGGGTGTGTCACCAAAAGTCCCACGCTCCCGATTCCGTCCTGCCATTCCAGAAGGGGCTGGCGGTGCCCCGGGGTCTGAGGGGCCTTTTCTGTGTCCCTTTTAGGCTGCTCAGAGGTGCCTTTGTCCCCTGTGTCACGCTGTGTTGGTTCCACTCGTGGGGCCCCAGCAGAAGGTCCCTGGCACACTCCCCATGCTTTGCCCTCTCGTTTGCCATTTCCCAGGAATGGGATTGGAAGCAAATGGTGCTCTCAGCTGAATGTCTCAGCAGGAATTCCCTGTGCCGTTAACGTGCCCCAGGTCATGACTTACTTGGCCTTCCTTACATGATCCATATGCTGCTCTGTCCACATGATAGACCCCTCACCCAACGGGGAGAAGAGCAACAAAACCCACCTTGCTTCCAAGACTGTCATGTTGGGAGTTTATTTGCAGCTGAATTCTTTGCTGCTTCATTCCAGGATGCTGTTTCTGCTGCTACAGATGAAGAAAGGCTGGTTAAGATCCACGACGTCATCCAGCAGCTGCCCCCTCCCCACTACAGGTGAGTGCAGCTTTTGGGGTTGTGGGCATTTTGTGAGAGGAATTCTGTAATTCCAATTTCCCTCTCGAGACAGCCACGCTGTCCCTCTGCATATTAAAATGGTTATGGCTGTAGAAAGTTGGTTTATATATTAATTAGCTCCTTACCAAATGCAGTACACTAAACATGGTCTTAATTCACATCCTTGGAAACTCCATTTAGGAGGGAAAGAGGAGCTGGCTATGTCAGAGTAAGGAAACAGTTTTGTTGCAGGGGGGGCACACAATACCAGGGCTAAGAGTACTTTAAAAAAAGTGAAATGTAGCCAAAAAATTGCTCAGGCCTTCAGTCAAACTTAGTCAACTGTGTTTTGTCTCCAGTTTGCCCCTCCCTGCAATAATAATAATTAGCAAGTAACAACAATGCTCTGAGAATAACTGATGTAATTAATTATATTAGTGTTATATATTAGAGAAGAATAATACGGTGTTTGAAAATCACCAATTAAAATACTATGTTCAAGCTAATTAGTAGTACTAAGAACTCATGTTAATGAGTATTGACTAAGAAGAACAACATTTTAATGGTCTTCAGTATTAAAAATTATGGCCGGGTATGGTGAAAAGGCATCAGACAAATTGGTATTGGTGTTTAGGTTTAATAACTATACAGAATACTGTATGTTAACGAGACTTTAATATTAATAATTAGCAATGCATCGTAAGTAGCATTCACTAATTGTGAACTGTAATTGGTAGAAACAGCTAATGACAACATACGGTGGAAGTTATTTACAGATGGGTAACTGTTTTACTCGGCTGGGCCAGCTCCCCTGGTATGTCCCAGTGGTTTAGGTAACCATTTGGGGTGAATGCAGGCACTGTTTGGTTATTGATACCTAATTAGAATACTTCATCACAGTCATCAGTTGATTATTGGAATGTATGTTAATCTGCAGGTGAAGGTAGAATTCCAGTCTGAGGGGTCAGGTGTAACACACGAGGACAGCTGTTGATAACTATATGTAGTCATTTCTGCCAGTGAAAGTTTAAATTTCAGTTATTGTGATGTGTGGTGGTTAGCTGGAAAATTGCAATGCTTCAATGAGTGGTATAAATAACTAATCATAAAAGTTAACTGGGATTTAACTGATGTGTTATAAACTACAACTGTGTTACTTGCTCTTTAAATAAGGTTGGCTAGTTGGCGCAACAGCTGCTGCTTGTAGTAACTAATTGCAGTATTGATATTAATTGAGGGGGTGTGGCCCTTTCAAACATGAGCTGATCTCCTTTTTCATTCACCTTTTCCCTGAAATGATTTTGACTTCATGGGGCTGGTTAAACTGGGTGCTGGTAGCAGCAGCATTGCAGTCTCAGAGAGGGGGCACGGCCAACAATTGGATGTGGAATGCTGTAGGTTACAGGGTGCTGCTCTTCTTTCTTGGGGTTTGCTTGGAAAAAGGAAAAAAACACTTTATTTTTCTGCTACTCAGTGATGAGAAGTTGCAGGCAGGAGGTGTCTGTTTGGTCTCCAGCCAGAACCATTTTCTTCACTTCCAATCTTGTCTATTTGTGGAATTTTGAGCCCCAAAACACCCTCTCTGCTCCATCTCACTTCCTCCCCAAAAAAGGTTAGGCTGTGAGACCGACACAAGCCAGGGGCACCAGGAGGGTACAGCAGCATTTTCACGGCCACCTCCTGCTCCCTCCTCCCCAGCATACATTAAACACAGCAGTGCTTAATATACAGAACCCACCACTTTTTAACATGAACAGAAGCCTCTGAAGTTTAACCTTGTGTCTGCCTTACCCACCTCTGAGAAACCTGCAGCCAGAGATTTCCCAAGTAGAACTCAGGTACAGTTGGCTGGTTTTCAGTCTCCTGGGGTGTCTAAATCAATACTCCCCCCATCCCAAGATTAGCATTACACATCTTTTCCCACACATCCCTGAGCAGCCCCTCGCAGCTGTCACACATGGGCAGAGGGGTTTTTTCTGGAACTGTTCTTTCCTTGAGCCTGGACAAGTCAGGAGAGACTCCCTCACCCCAGCCTGCATCAGTATTGCCAAAGCCAGGTCCACCGTGGGGCTGAGGGGAAGGAGTTCAGCATTCCTTTCTGGGAATTGTCAGACCAAAAGGAAATAATGAGCTGGGTTTGTGCTGTGGATCAGAGCTTGGCATTGCTCAGTGGTGCTGAACATTTGCCTCTCTCCTGTTTTCCAGGACACTGGAGTTCCTAATGAGACACTTGGCTCGTCTGGCTGATTATTGCTCCATCACAAATATGCACACCAAGAACTTGGCCATTGTCTGGGCTCCAAACCTCCTCAGGTACTCCGAGATTTTCCCATTTCAATAAAAGACAAATGTTTACATTCACAAATGTATCAGAAAATCCCAGCTTTCAGCAGTTGGAAAGAGCTCCTCCTTTCTTCAACCAGTGCACTCTTCTCCTGTAAAATATGGGAAATTATTCTAAGCAGGATTTAAGATCAGCTGGCAAGTTCCTGATGTAGTGATGTAAAACAGGCCCTGTGCTATCCTGTCTCACACAACAGAGTTCCACTGGCTGCAGTTCTGTCAGTAGTGACAAGGTAGAATTCCCTCAACCCTCTTTTAGAGGATAATTTCTCCTCTCCTGGTCAGATGAGACTTATGTGTTCTTGATCATTCAGGAAAATTTCTACAGTGGCATCACTGATATCCCACTGCACAAGTCTCAATAGTCTAATTTGAGAGCTTTCACCTGCAAGAATTCAAACTTAGAGAGATGATCTTGGATAAATCTGTTTTGAATCTGCATGCCAGGGCGCTTTAAAACTAATGGTGTAACTTAAAAATTTTGCTTTAAAAGAAAAAAGGAGTATCACCCTGCCCTTTATTGTACTGATTTCTGAACTGCTGCCCTTACCAGTGTGAGAAATCTGTGTGTGCAGTTCATCATGGAATCCTAGAAGGGTTTGGGCTGGGAGGTGTATTAAAGCTGGTCCAGTGCTGCCCCCTGCCATGTGCAGGGGCAACTTTGGCTGTCCCAAGTCGCACCAAGCCCTGTCCCTCCTGTCCTTGGACACTCCCAGTTCATGCAGGAGGACTCTTTTTTCTGGTAGTTCTCCCACACGCAGTGGAGTGACCTTGTGTTTGAGTTTGCTTTGGTGAGTCCTGGGGCATTCACTCAGCAGGATCAGTTGGAGACACTCCCTGCTCAAGGGAAAATCCTCTTAGAGGCCACAGTAGGTTTGTACAACAGCACTGCCTTAAACTGTGCCTGTCATAGAAATGAGTTAACAGAAAGCTCTTCATTTTGGATGTTCAGTATGTTAACCTCAATTCACACCTGTCCCACACTCCCTTTTCCTCCCAGCCCAGCGTTCTTCTTGCCCTGTCAGTAAGACTCGAACCTGAATCTGAAGTTTGGCCACAAATAAAGATTTAACCCCAGAACTGTCCTGAAGCCTTTTCTGCCCAAGCCCCAGGCCCTGCAGCCCCACAGGTGCCCAGACCTCACCAGCAGGAGCATCTTCCCTCACCACGTGTCCCTTTGCAGGTCCAAGCAGATCGAGTCTGCCTGCTTCAGCGGCACAGCCGCCTTCATGGAAGTGCGGATCCAGTCGGTGGTGGTGGAGTTCATCCTGAACCACGTGGATGTGCTCTTCAGCTCCAAGCTCAGCTCCGTCATCCGTGATGGGGCAGGTGTGTGTTCTGGGCTTGCTTCACTCGGGCAGGAGCAGCAGTGCTTCATGGCCGTCTGAGCCTCCTCTGGGACATGGAAAGGTTTTTATTTTAACCTGGAGGACGCGTGTCTGGGTTGGGTTGTCAGGATCCAGACAGAACTGGCCTGGTTTTAGAAATTGCTGTCAGTGCCTTTCTTAGAAGCCAAGGGTGCCCCACAGGAATGCAGAGGTGAATGTTTGGCTTCTGCTTTTATGTCCTACCACTGAGAAATTGCAATGAATCACTTAAATCTTTGTCTCCCCTGCTCCCTTTCCTTCTTAAACCCATCTTCACTGATGCCCCTGCACACTTACCCGTTGGAGCTGTGTCTGTCTGCCCTCATCCATACCTTAGAACACAAATAGGAACGAACTGGTGTAAAGCAATCTCTCTGCATTCAGTAATGTTGAGGCTTAAGAAACTTAAGTCTTGGTCTTAAAGGGCTGTTTTGACATCTCCTGTGCTGGCTATTCCCTCTGCACAGCCTGTGTGGGCTCATGAGCAGGGCTGAGCAGCCACACAGCTCAGGCTGGTGGTGCTTAAGGATGAGGAATGAACCTGGAGCACCTGGAATATCCTCCAGCCTTGGAGCTAACAAATTCCCTTGAGTAACTGAGATCATATATCTGTTCCATCAAGAAGGAGCAGAGCTGCACCAGGAGGAAAGTTTACTCTCTGTGTTGGTGTGTCTGCCATGAGCTGTTCCTGCTCCCAAGCAGCATTAAGACTGCACCATCTGCCTTGATAACCTGCTCTTGCCTAGAACATGCACAGCTGCTGCAGTTACCATCTGGGGACTGCAGAGAGCTGAGTTTCCACTGTATTTGCTGCTCTCTTCTTTTAAACAAACCCTACCTCTGCCTAGGCTGGCAGTGTTGGTTCAAGTCCAGCTTTTTCTTCTGCTGTAGGGCAGTTCTAAGTCCATGGAAGCCAGAGGTTAGCTTGGCTGAGCAGTGCCAGCCCCAGCAGGCTGAGTCTGCCAGGGGAAGGAAGATAAGCATGCTCAGAATCCCAGCCAGATGATTATCCAGGCTTAGAATGGCCCATGTAAATTTGGCTAATTGTTTAATGACTTGGTCATTTGCATTCAGTAGCTTTGACACAGACCTGGCAGGGACCAGGGTCAGGCTGTTGGGTTGGCCAAGTGCAGGAATGCTGCCTTCCAGAATGGCTTCCTGGGAGCCTCTGGGTGTGAGCACAGCTCCTGCACCAACCTCTGAGGGGGAAGTGGTGCTGCCAAACCTGTTTTAACCCGAACTTCACCCAGGACAGCATTTACAGCTTCCACACCTCCCAGACTGTGCATCCTTCAGATAGAGCTGTGCTGCTCCAGGGACAGCCATGGAAATGGACCAAGCAGGATGTTCTGCACTGGCACATCTCCCCCACAGCCCTGAACTCACCTGGGAATAACCCCAGAAACACCTGTACAAGAGGGAATGGCAGACACAGGAGAGCTTCTTCTACAACGGGCTCTATGTAATCTCCCCACTGAAGCTGTTAACAGCAGGAGGCAGCAGCAGCAGCTACTTTCAGATTTTACACATTCACCTTCAAAACCAGGCACAAGCTCTAAAGGCCGTGGGCAGGGCACACAGCAGATTCTGTTTGCTGTGTCCAGGTGCACTTTGGTTTGTAGCAGCTTCAGTCACACGTGGCATTTCCTGCTGCACCGAGAGGTGAAATATGGGAATGACCCAGACAGGCTTTATACAAAGGAAAAACATAATTTTTTTACAGGCTCTTGCATACAGATGAAGTAACGTATGTCACAAAGGTTTCCATCCTACCTGCTTCCCTCTGCTTTTTTTTTTGCTTTTTTTTTTTATTACACTAAGCTGTTAGTCTTTTAGTCACCAATGTATGTGTGACACAGTGACCACATTTTGTCCATGTCTTTCAGTGGCTGGGATAACAAAGGTTCAGAAAAACATAGCACCTCCCTAGACACACAGAGCTGAGCTTTGATCTCTGCACTGCTGTTTGCTGACTCTCCCTGTTGCCTGTGGTTTTCCCTTGCAGGGCACAGCTCTTTGTCCCGGCCCAAGTCTCTGCTGGTGTCCTCCCCCTCCACGAAGCTGCTCACGCTGGAGGAGGCTCAGGCACGGACACAGGCCCAGATCAACTCCCCCATCGTGGCAGACAGCAAGTACATCGAAGTGGGAGAAGGCCCAGCAGCTTTGCAGGGGAAATTCCACACAGTCATTGACTTCCCATCTGAAAGGTAGAGATGGGTTTCCTTTCCAGCATGTGTAATAAGTGTGTTATTTTGAATACAGCAAAGATTTGCATATATTGACTTTGTTATATAGGTAAAGTATTGTTTTCACCTGCTTTGGAGTCTGGGAGGATTCAGCTCACATCAGTGGTCTTGGTTTAGCCAAATAATTTGTGCTTCACTTCCTCTTGTTTTCAGCAGGGATATAATTTAATGTATCAATCCACGTTGTCAGTGATGTAGAAATGCCTGGGCCAGTCACACACAGAAATGTAAACGGGGAACACCTGCAGATGTTGGGGTTTTCCAGGACTAAGTGCCTGTCACAAATTGAAATTCCCTTCAAGTGAAGCAGTTGGACAGGCTTGAGGACACTGGAAATTAAATGTGGCAGTGGAGGAGATGAAGGTGGTTCTATAGCAGAAGTGAGAGATGCTTTTGATGCTTTTGAACACCTTTATGGCTGCCCAGCTTTCCAGAGAGCTGGGGCTTCTTCCGTAAAATCCATCCCTTGGCTGCTAGACTGGACAAGGAAGAGCCTTTCCTGCAGCTGCTTTGCAGAGGTTAGGGGAATTTACACGGCAAGACTTTTAGGGCTGAGCTGGAAGAATGAAAACATCCTCAGCTGTAGGAAAGAGGGAGTTTCCAAGCAGAAACCAGGAGTTTCTGAGCAGAAAGCAGAGAGTGCTGATAACAGGCAGCCAGGATTGAGCTGCAGCCCCCCCGTCCATCCATGTGTTCCATTTTCTCTCCCCAGGAAAAGGCCTCCCAGCAAGATGAAGAAGTCTCCAGTGGGGAGCTGGCGTTCCTTCTTCAACCTGGGAAAATCCTCCTCCATGTCCAAGCGTAAACTGCAGCGCAACCCCAGCGAGCCCTCGGAAATGAAAGCCATAGCCCTGGCAGGTGAGGCCCCCTTCCAAAACCCGGGGTTTTCAGCAGTGCAGTGATGTTTCCAGTGGGCTTTTATCTCCTTCTAGCGTCCAAGCCGTGCATGACACCTCCAGTAGCTGTTCTTTCCCAATGGATCTCAGGCAGCTCTGGAGCCTGCCAGGCCTCTCACCTCTGTGCTTCGCTTGCAACAGCTTTGGAAAGACAAGATGTGGCTGCTGCTATAATAAGTGATAGGATAATTCCTTCTGACACTCTCAATATGAAATGACAATACAGTTCTGGTTCCCCTTGCTGCTCTCAGAAGATGAAATGAGGGAAAGGCACCTTCCCACAAACACATTCCCTCCAGAAGCTGTACCAGAGTACCCAAAGAAGGCATCCAACAACCATTTGTAGCCACAGCCAGGATATGTAGGTGGAATTCTCAGCCTTTTCCATATATAATTTTCTGTTTCTTTCCAAACTTAAAAATAGCAACAACATGTTTTTGCAGTAAAAACACACCACAAATCCCAAAACATGGGCCTGGGAGAACTTTTATCCTCTCATCTCCCAGGTCTAGCTTAAAATTCTTACCCTTGTAGTCCTCACACTCTCTGTGATGCCCTTCAGGACAGTCTCCTCAGAGACTGAAATTATACTTGTTTATTGCCCATAAGACAGGGTGTGTAAATGTTCCTTTCTTACCTGTTTTTGAGGGGTTTTCCTTGTGGGGAGTTGTTTCCCAGCCTGTCACTTGCAGCAGTCACCACTTGGGTCGGTTACTGTTTACAGGTAAAATCAGAATCAGAAACCCACCTTCCAAACAAAATTACTCTCAGGACAGTGATGTTGGTGCTAGAAACGCATTTGTGTTTTTGCTGCCACCATTATCCAGCTAGATGTAAACCCCTTCCCTAACTGATCCTTTCCCTGTGTGGTTCTTTCCCTCAGGAGGACGAGGAGACAGCGGGACGCTCCGCTCGGCCAAGAGCGAGGAGTCCCTCACCTCCCTGCATGCTGTGGATGGTAAGGCTAAATCCTACCTGCACTTCCAGGAAATGGGCATTAAGGGAGGCACTTTGGCATCTCTGGCTGTAGATATTTAACAGGCCAGGTTTTCCACCCCTCCAGGGGAAGCTGAACTTGCTAAGTGATGAAGCAGCTTTCTGGTCCCAACACAGATGGGTCTCACAGAAATGCTCTTCATGGCTTTCCCTGCTTTTAAGGTTAAAAAAAGCAAACCTCTTGCTGTGGTATAGCTGGCACTGCGAGGAAGGCCTTCAGCACTTTCAAGTGTCTTTGCTTGTGCACACAGCTTTGTTTCAGAATAAATCATGCCTGGCAAATGCTGTAATAGAGTTTAAGCAAATGGAACAAGCATTCACTGCCGATGATGATACTTTGTGTGCAGAGATCACCAGGGGAGCCTCTCGCTGCCTTAGGACTGCTCTGTCCCCCCACCAATGGGCCTGGACAGGTGGTTTTGTCACTAACCCACGGCGCCTTCTCGCTTCCAGGTGAATCCAAACTGTTCCGGCCCAGAAGGCCCAGGTCCAGCAGCGATGCCCTGTCTGCTTCCTTCAATGGGGAGCTCCTGGGGAACATGAACCGCTGCAACTCCTATGACAATCTCCCCCACGATGACAGCGATGGGGACGAGGGGCTCATCCACGTCCCTGCCCTCATCTCTCCCCGGTCCTCAGAGGACGTGGACCTCAGCCCACCGGACATCGGCGTCGCCAGCCTGGACTTTGACCCCATGTCCTTCCAGTGCAGCCCCCCGCAGGCAGAGTCTGAGTGCCTGGACAGCAGCACCTCCCTGCTGGAGTCTGTCGATATCAATAAGGAGAAGCTGAGCCTGCTCAAGAAGGATGCAGAATCAGGCAGCCAGTCCCAGACCCCCGGCAGTGCCACGAGCTCTGAGCCAGTATCCCCTTTCCAGGAGAAGATGAGTCCCTTCTTTACGCTGGACCTGAGCCCCACAGAAGAGCAGGCCTGCAAACCCCTCAGCTTCTCACCCAAGACAGCCCGAAAGCCCATCAAATCTCCACCACTGAGCACAGAACCCGCCTCCTTTGTGCTGCCCAGCCGTGTGCCAGAGGCCATAGGAGGAGTGCCCACCACATCCAGGAACTCCTCTGCTTCCAGCTGGAGCAAAGAGATTGGCATCACTGAGATCACAAACAGGTCCCCAACCCAGATGTCCTTGCCCCTGAAAAACAGTGAAACAGGAACAGGGGAAGGAGCCCACCAAGAGCTGCAGCATCCCCAGCTAGTGGCTGCTTGCAAAGCAGAGTTGCCAGAAGAAGGGGAGAGAGCCATGCCAAGCAGTCAGAATAAGACTGTACCCAGTGGACACACCCAGCCAGGTACAGTGCATTTTCCTCCATTCTTTCTTTAAGTTCCAAAGGGGAGCTGCTCTCAGAACCATCCTCCTCTGCGTGCCTTTAGGAGAGGGGATTGCCCGTCAGTTCTGGTCACGAGTGTCTTGCAGGGCTGTGCAGATCAGTAAAGTCTTAACCTCTGCCTTCTCCCTACATCACACAAATCTCGGATAATTTCCATAATGCTTTATATTCTGCTTTTTTTTCCCATCCTGTCATACGTGAAAATCTCTAGCATGTCCTCAGTCATTTCAGCCAATAGACCATCTAAGACTTTTCCTTTTTAAATTAAAAACCTGCCAACACTCGAAGAAGGGACCTTTCTGCCTAAAACCTTATGATCAAAATTGTGTAAGGGTATCTCATTCTCTGCTACCTCCTTCCTACCTCTCTAGAAATGCAAGAGAAGCCTTTAGACAATCTCTTGGGTTTTTTTCCCTCTTTGTGATGAACCTGCTGTGCTGTCGAGCAGCGTTTGCCTGTGAGACACAAGTGTTTCACATCAGAAGGAACTGCCACTGTGAAAGTGTGGAGAGCATCTATTTTTTTATAATAGTCATTAAGGTCACTCTCCTTATTGGGTAACATAAAATCACTGTCTCTCTCAATTTTCCCCCCATTAGGAGCAGTTGCCCTCGACTCCCCCCAGGATCCTGTTCCCGTCAGTTCTGTGTCTCTTATCCCTCCTCCTCCTCCGAAAAACGCAGCGCGCATGCTGGCCCTAGCGTTAGCCGAGTCCGCACAGCAAGCATCAGCCCAGTCCCACAAAAGGCCAGGAGATGCTCATGCTGAAAGCACAAATTATGGAGAGGCTGAAGCTGGCACAGCTCTAGAAAAGCTCCATCTCTCTGCGGGCGCTCCTGACAAGCTCCACCTGTTCACTGCTCTGCCCGAGAACCACCTGCACTTCCAGCCCGGGGCACCTTTAGAGCAGGACTGCCAAGGCACGGCCGGGGAGCAGAATCACCCGCCCGGCGCACCTGGAGGCCAGGAGCCCCCCACTCTCCACACGGGCGTGCCTGGGGACACGCCTGGCAGCAGGGATGCAGAGCAGGAGCAGCCCAGCTTCCACCCCAGCAGAGCGGGGGACAAGGCCCACGTGGGGGGCTGGGAGCACGCGGCTCCCCACGGCCCGGGGGCGCTGCCGGAGCGGGAGCTGCCCGGCACGGAGCCGGCTGTGGAACAGCCCCACCTGCGCGCGGGCCTGCCCGGGGACAAGCTGCACGCTCCCTGCGCGGCCGAGGACAAGGTGCAGGCTCCCTCCGTGGGTCCCGCCGGGGACAAGGGCGCCCCGGCCATGGTGCCGTACCTGAGCACCCTCCCCAGCACGGCTGCTGAGCCCCGCGCCCCGCCCGGTGCCGCCCCCCAGGCAGATGCCGCCGTCCCGCCTGCGCCGCGCGCGGCCACGGCCCCAGCACAGAGACAGGAGCACCAGGCAGCCGTGGGACAGGTGCCAGCGGCCAAAGCACCCAGCGGCTCCGGGCAGGTACGTGCTGCTCCCTGCACAGCTCCTCTGACACGCTGAGCGCTGGGAACGTCGGTCCAAATCCAAATGGTAACGGGTGGGATTGGCGGAACAGCGGGAGTGAAGTAATACAGACGCAGCCTTGCAGGAAATCCTGTGCTGCTTTCCTAAGGGAACATCCCAGAATACCCATGCTCCTTGGTTTTAAGGAAAATAGTATCTGCAGGGGCAGCTGACAGAGGGATTGATAATTCAGAATGCTCAGAAGAGTGTTTGCATCCTCTGACAAGGTCCTCTTCCAGAGTCCTAGTTAGGCACTTGTCCAGTCAGCAGCAGGATGAGAAGACACTTGACCTGCACCATGGGAGGTTTTGGTTGGACAACAGGAAGGATTTCTTCACAGAAAGGGTGATTTGGTGCTGGAAGGGGCTGCCCAGGGAGCTGGTGGAGTCCCCATCCCTGGAGGTGTCCAAGGAGCAACTGGATGTGGCACTCACTGCTCTGGGCTGGTGGTGACATGGGGGGGATTGGTCTCAGGTTGAATTCAATGGTCTCGGAGATCTTTTCCATCCTCAGTGATCCTGTGATTCTGTTAAACAAAGCAGGTCAGATTCCTTGTGCAGGATTGAACTATGGAAGGGTTCCATCAGAAATCCAAAACCCCCAGCCCATGAAACATGCCCAGCTGCAGCCCATCCTAAGCCCTGGCAGCCACATTTAAGGCAGGAATTTCTGCTCTACTTTACTTCTCGATCTGCTCACCAGGGCCTGAGGAGGTTAAATCCAGGAACATTTTCATTAGCATCCAACATTTAAAAGCGAGCCACCAAAGAGACAGCCACCTCTTCCCCTTCCTCTGGTTTGGCATTTGCAAAACACACCAGTTGTGATGGGTCCCAAAATCTGCCAGTGGCGTTATGCTTGCCCATGCTGAGAGAGGGAACCTACATCTGTCCTTCCCTAGCAAACAGAAACCAGGCACAGACATTCTGGAATGGAGCTGATCCATACAAGTGTCTGGGGCATTCTAACTACAGAACAGCAGGGGAAAAGCTGCTTGTCCCTAACTTTGTCTGCTCTTCTCTGCAGATGTGGAGCACTGCTGCAGCTGAAAAGCCTCCGGAGCCCACACCTGGCTTTGTCTCTGAGAGCAGTTCCAGTGCCCGTGGCTCCTCTTCTGTGCCCGCAGGCCACCAGAGCCACTTGGAAAAGCCCCGGGAGAGCACGAGGGCTCCCCCACTGCACCTGCGCTCAGAATCAGTCCCTGCTCCCTCCTCCTACAGCTTCACCCCGCCCGTGCCGCCTGTGAGGACGCTGGAGAGCAAGATCGCTGCTGCCATGCACTCCAACAACACGGACACCATCAACAACTCCAACTACCACTCCTTCCTGGCCTCCTCCATGCTGGCGTCCTCCGTGGAGGAGGCGCTGCTGCCGCCGCCACCGCCGCCACCTCCCAAGCACTCGTCCCTACAGGGGGTGTACGTGCCGCACCCTAAGCCGGAGAGCCTCCCCGAGCCCATGGGGCCTGATGGCTACCTGCATGCCAAGCACCAGTACCGGCCTGAGAGCCTCCCTGCCCATGGCTACCACAGCAAGGCTGAGCAGCACCAGCCCTACCCGCCCCGCCCGGAGCCGCCCGTCGCTGCGGGCACGCGCTATGGCTCCTACGGCACGCAGGGCAAGGGCTCTGCCGCAGGCCTGCACCCCAAGCCCCGTGGCCGCACCGACTTCGTGTCCTCTGTGAGCCCCACGGGGCTGCGGGGCGCTGGCTATGCCGAGGAGGCCCCCCCGTACCCCACCATCCGCAGGGTGCAGTCGCTGCACGTGCCCAGCCCAGCTGCCGCCGCCGCCATCCGCTCCGTGCCCATCTCCCGCACGGAGGTGCCCCCGGATGATGAGCCCGTGTACTGCCCGCGGCCCCTCTACCAGTACAAACCGTACCAGCCCCACTCCGACTACCACGTCACGCAGCTCCAGCCTTACTTTGAGAACGGGCGTGTCCATTATCGCTACAGCCCCTACTCCAGCTCCTCCAGCTCCCCCTACTACACCGCGGCCGACGGGAGCTTCTATGACCTGGATCCCTACAGCACCGTGCGGGTCCGGCCCTTCCACGGCCTGCCCAGCCGGGAGTTTGGCCCCTACGCGTCCCGGCTGCAGGGCAAGGGGCTGTACCGCTACCCCAGCCTGGCCGCCTACCCCCGGGCAGGGCTCATCAACCACCTGGGCAAAGAGCACAGCTTCGTGAGCAGGGATGTGCCCCCCGCCCCGGACATCAAGCACATGTACATGTCCTGGGACCTGGAGGACATGGAGAAGTACCGCATGCAGTCCATCCGCCGTGAGAGCCGCACGCGCCAGAAGGTCAAAGGGCCCCTCATGTCCCAGTACGACAACGTGGCCCCGCTGCTGCAGGAGGAGCTGGGCGGCCTGGACGCCGTTCACCTTCGCAGCAAATCGGATCCTGGCAAGAGCGGCCTGCTCACGGTGGCAGAAGGGAAGGAGGGCAGGTACCCAGCCAAGGCGGCCACGCCTGAAGGGGACGAGCGTTACTATGGGCAGCACACGGAGCCTGAGCTGGACAGAGCCCACTACCATGGCGGGGGCTACGGGAACGGGCAGCCCGAGAAGCCGTCCCTGCCCCAGAAGCAGAGCAGCATCCGGAACAGGAAGATGCACGAGCCAGGTGGCAGCAGCAGCAGCAGCGAGCACAGGACGCATTTGCAGCAGGAAGCGAACCATAGGCAGCCTTCCGAACCCAAAAACGGGCCCCCCTACCCCGAGTACAGGCCCAAGGGTGGCCCGGAGCCCTCCGAGCCCATGGGCTACCAGCACTCAGGCAGCAAATACATCCCGGCCAGCCAGGATACCCTGAGGCTGAACCACAAGGAGGGGAGGCTGGCAGAGGACAGGCCAGACCTGGAGAGGCCCCGAGGCAGAGCATCCATGGAGAAGCACTCCAGAGACTGCTACAAGGAGGAGGAACACGCTGCCCCTCCTGTGGTGCCGCCACCCAAACCCGAGCGGAGCCACAGCCTTCGGATGCGAGAGCACCCCGAGCCCATGGAGAGGGACTCTGCTCTGCTGTACCCCTACCAAACCCTGGGCAAGCGCCAAAGCACCATGACTGTGATGTCCCAGTACGATAATCTGGAGGATTACCATACCCTGCCTCAGCACCAAAGAGGGGGCTATGCTGGAGCGGGGGGCTTTGTGCCCCCTGGCTTCCCCCACGTGCACAGCAGAACTTACGCCACGGCGCTGGGGCAGGGAGCCTTCCTCCCCACAGAGCTGTGTCTGCAGAGGCCTGAGACAGAGGTGCACGTCGAGTGAGCTGGGGGGGATTGAGGGATAGAGTCTAAGCAGCCTCTGCTGGACAGTGGACTGTTTTATTTTTTCAGTGATGGAAGAAATCTCCCTGACCCTGCCCCAGTGAGCAAAGCAAACTCCCCTCAGCCCTCCCCCAGCCCCCGTTCACTGTTTTTATGTAGTAGAGCTATAGATTTTCATGTACTTTTGAGCCACCTGGGAGGACAGGGCAGGCTGCTGGCACACAGGTGTTGCCAGAGGCCGGGCAGGGCTTACACAGGTGATGCTGGGGCAGGGAGGGAAGGAGCTTTCCCTTCCCAAATGTGACACTGGCTGCTCCTCCCCACACCCGCAGTCCCATGTATGATGGGCTAGGCATGATGGGCTGTGCCTGCAGTTCCATCCTGCTGCAAACTGCCCACCCCAGGCTGCCTCCCAGGAAAGGGTTGTGGAGGAACTCAGAGTTCAGCCCCTGGGAGTTGCACAGCCAGAGGGAGCTGGGCCAGCACTCCCCAGGGATCCTCTCCTTGCTGAGGCCCTGGCTCTCCCGTGGGTGTAGTGCACCCACTGCAGCTGCTCTGAGCTGGGTGGGGGCCTGTTTTGGCTTAAAGCCCCTGGAATAGGCTCTGAAGCCAGCTCAGAACACGACACACTCCTTACATTTCTTGCTTATTAACAAGCTGCTTCTGCCTACAAGAATTCCATTTCCTTCACGTTTTTGTGTTGTAAGCAGAGGCCAGCTGGAGGAGCCATGTAGGGCAGGTTTGCATTTCTCACACCAAAAGAAATAAAACTATGCCAAACCCTGCCCCCAGAGCTGGGAACAGCACACCCATTTAATGCCAGTCCTTCCTCTTTGCTGCAAGGCTGTCCGTGGCCCAGATGAGGTCATTCTGTCCTGTGGCTGGCAAGACTGTGTCATCTCACTGCAAAAAAATACTAGAAAAATAGATTTAGTAAAAATCTATAGCATTATGTAAATCAGAGCCCACCTTGCCAGCTGTGTGTGACAAGTTGTCTGCATGGGCAGCTGCCCTGGGCCAGGTCCTGCAGCAATTCCATCAGGGAATGCTCCTGCTGAGCTTAAGCTGGAGGTCTCTGGACTCTGTGCAGCCTCTGAGTTCCATGCTGGGCAGAGATCCCTGTGGAGTTGTGGCACATGGAGCAGTGATGTGCAGCTCCCCCAGTACTCAGTGAGTAGGGACAGAAGGCCAGTGCCCTCTAAAATACACCTCTAAAAACAGTGTCCGAGCTGTTGAAAAGCTTTGATATTGTAAAAACAGCCTGGCAGCCCCTCATGCTGCCTCTCAGACTCCCCAGGACTCACACACCCTGTACAAAGAAGCACATCCATTCCATTAGGTAGGGCTTGCAAGCAATACTTGAGATTTAGCAGTTTTTAAATGTTCACTGATAAATTCCAAGGCCATTCCTGTTCCATGTGGTTGAAGAACTTCTCTACCTGTTTTGAATCTTTACCATTTTATGAAAAACCTGGAAGTCCTGCAGTTAGCACACAGCTGCTTAGGTGGGGTTTTTTGAACAAAAAGTTTCATGGCTATTTTGGGACTTTTAAATCCTAAGGAAAACCTGCTTCTAGTTGCTGACTACTCTGTAGCTGTTTGCTTCTTTTAACCTTGGAGCCTTGTCTGGGGCTGTTTCAGTAACTACCTACTGGTTCTGTTTTATTGTGCAATGCTGGTGTTTTAAGCATTTTGTTTAGAAGAGTTCTCACATGTTATGGAACAAAATCTGGCAGTAAGAAAAAAGGGAAGAAAGGGAAAAGAAAAAAAAAAAAAAAAAGAGAGGGGAAAAAAGCAGCACTGTGATCCAGGTTGCCACAATCTCCTCACGGGGAATTCCCAGGTAGAGGGGTTGGGGTTTTTGGTGAGGGAATGCTTTTTATAACATTTTCTTTTAAGGAAAACTGACAGAACTGCACAGAAAGGGACCACTGGGTGAGCTACCCTGTCTCCACTGGCAGTAACTCCCAGGAAAGGCTGAGCTGTCCCGGTTCCTTGGGAGCCAGGCTGGATTATCTGTGCTCCCAGCAGAGCTGTGTTGTGCCAGGGCCAGGACCAGCCTCATCCCCTGGTCACCTACCAGGTCTCCAGTTGAAGCAGGGACAAGTGTTTGGTTCAGGCTATTTGGGATTCAGGTAATGAGAGCTGCAGGTCCAACCTCTCTCTCTGTGAAAGCCTTAACTCCCCCCATGCCCCGCAGCCTTCCCCTGCCTCTGCCTGGGCCTTATGTCAGCCAGGACTATCCTGCCACTACGAGGGGCTGCTCCCAGCTCCTACTAATTGTAAACGCCTCTGGATTTTCCTGCTCATAGCCACTGTCTCCCTGTAGAGTCCAAGTGCCATCCCTGGGCAGCCTCTGCTCAGTGCTGTGCTGCTCCCGCCGGGCCGGGCCGGGCTCTCCCTGCATTGTGTGAAGTGCCAGGTGCGAAGCACCCGCTCATCCCATCGGAAACAAACCCTTCAGCACCTTTCCCAAAGGGCTCCTGGAAGTGCACACCTTACCCCTAACCCAGAGGGCTGCTGCAAACAGCCTTTTGGGAATGAGAAGACGACAGCAGAGGAGTGACTGACTCCCAGCCACCTCCCCCTCGGCACGCAGCCACAGCCAGGTGTGCTCCAAGGGTGGAAGCTCTCCAAGAACCCAAACTCATGTCCAGCACTGCTGAGCCACAGTACAGAATTAAAAAAGGTGAAGGCACCAGCTTTTCCCAGGTAACACAGACCAACACCTTTCTTTTCTCATTGCCCCTGCCCACAGCTTCAGCAGCATCCTGCATGATCTCGCCCCACCAAGCCATACAGTGAACTATGCAGTCCTGCTCCTGCTCTGGGCTCAGTCTGTTGGTCCTACAGAGAGTTCTACATCCTCATTAACCCCAAAATTCATAGGTGAGGTTGGAAAGGGTGTCATGCATCAGAGCGAGGCAGGAAGGTGACACCAGGAGTGTCAGGTGAGCTGGAGGACAGTGACAGCCCAGTCCTGTGTCCCCGAGTGGAGAGAGCAGGGGGACAGCAACGCAAATAATCCTCTAATCCAAGTGCAGCTGTGCTCAGGCTCAATAATTCCTCGCCTAACCACATCCCCACAAGGTGACAGCAGCTCTGTTCCTCAGCAGTTCCCTCCCACGGGCACTGTCTGCATCTTCAGCTGCCACTCCCTCTGTTCCCAGATGAGGGTCTCCCAGTGCACGCAGGAATGGGGCTCCAGGAGTGTGCTCCAGCTGTGGATTTTCACCTCTGCTTTGGAGCAGGACGTGACCCACAGGAGACCTTCCTTGGGAAGGGGCGTGCAGTCGTAGGTGAGTAATGAGGACTTGGCCCCTATGAAGTCTTAGGTTAAGCATTAATTTCTGATTTTTGCAGAGTCTTATCAGGTGATATCTATATGCATCTCTGAGAACACCCCCACAACTTTGTGCCTATGTCTTTGCAGTGATCCCCCTCCCCTGCTCACCACTGGGGGGATCAGTGAGGATTGCACAGTGGTAGTAAGTTGCTACACAAAACCAAAACCGACTTGAAAACGTCCTGTTCCTCTTCGACCCCAGAAGGGGCAGAACCTCAAGTGTGCTCTGCCATGCCCCGGGCTGACAGGGCATTGACTCGAGTGGTGTGTTAAATGTCAGGAAATCTGGGTGAGAAGTTGTTTTCCTTCCTTTCGTTGCGGCGGCTTAGGCATGTTCCTGTTTCCCCAGAGCCCCAGATCCTGTGTGGAAGGCATGGTGTGGTGTGAGCAAACACCACCATTCCTCGTGTGCAGAGTCCTGCCTCGTCCAGCTGGGGGGAGGGAGGGAGGGAGGGGGGGGAGAAAAGGGTTGTTTTGCCGTTCCATTTTCCTGCTGTAGAAGACTTGATTTTTCTTTCCCTGAGCCGCATGAGAGAAACATCCCAGAAACTCTTGGGTTACCTTTGGAGTTACCTTCACTTTAATTTATAGAGTGTCTTTTTTTTGTGAACTGGTGTAAAATGTATATGCCGACAAGCTCATGTATTTTTATGTAAATATTTTTTGTGGTTTTCCCTACTTGCCCTTCTCTGTAAATATTTAGAATTCTCATATTCTTCTCACCTCGTATGATGCAGATGTGGTTTTGTTTCTGTTTTTTATTTGTACTGTAATGCAACAATCCAGACTGAGGTGTCTTGTGGTATTAAACAAAAGCAACAGTCCCACTGAGCTCACACTCAGATGTGCAACTTGACAGCATTAATCAAGCCAGGTTAAAAACTACTCAGGTGTGCCTGTGTGTATTTTTTCCTCTGCCTCGTTAATTAACAGTGTACTTAAAAAAAACAAAACAGGAAGAGCCAGGTTGGGCTTGTTTCTTGGAGGCAGGGGTGCTGGCAGGCAGCTAAGGATGAAGGAGGTGACTTTGAATTCTCATGCCAAGGCTTGGGCTTATCTGTGCCATTCCACCTGTGCCCATCGCTGCTTCCTAACAATAAATAAACCTGCCTGGGCTGTTCGAGTGTCCCTTTCCTCTCACCCAGCACGACAGCACGAGCAGAAACAGCCTGGCCTTGGCACTGAAGGCACAGGGCAGATGAAATCAGGACAAACAGATGGCACAGGCCACCTCCGAGTTGGCTGGGACGGGTTCTGGCCATCACAGTAATGCTGCTCATAGTTAATTAATAGCAAAAAGGTGATTAAAGGAAGCGAATTTCAAACATTTTTAACGCTCTTAAGGAGGGACTCTCACAGTCTTTTCATCCAGTAAATGTTACGAAGTTCAGAGCTGCTGCCAGGAATAAAAACAGCTTAATCCTTCTCTCCTTGGAGGACAGGTGACCCCAGTGCTCATGGACCTGTTGGGCAGGGGTGACTCCTGCCGTGCAGCCCAGCCCTACCCAGAGGCTTTGTGTGATCACAAAGGGGCTGCATTAGGGCTTTGGAAATCTTTGCCCCATCTGATCCCAAATCCTCACTTTCCAGTCCAGATCTGCTTATTAATACACATTCAGACTCTGTGCTGCCGTCCTTGTAACGTCCCACTGGCAAACCCAGCAACCCACCCCTCCTGCCTGAGCCAGGAGTTCCTGCTCTCCCAGAGCCAGGACCAGAGGCTGCACCATGAGGACCCTCCGTGCTCAGTATCCCCCCTCATGGGAGGACCACAAAGCTGCCCTTGGAGGGCAGAACATGACCAGGCTGACTTGGCAAAAGAGAAGGTTGACTTCTAAGTTCAGTAGACAAATTCACAAGTTAACTAAAGTGTTGGTGGCTGGTCAGCCTGTTTTCTGCACAGCACACTGCCAAGAAGGTTGGATAAATCTGTCGCAGGGCACTTGGGCTGGGTGGGAAAGGAACAGCAGGAGGATGAACCCCAGGCGTGTTTCCTTAGGGAGCAGCCCCAGAAGTGACATCCCACCTCCCCGTCTTGCCTTGGCCTGAAGGGCTCCAAAAGCAGCACCACGGGCATTTCCTTTAAAGCCACTGAGATCCCAGTGAGCCAAGGATTGCGGGCTCCTGCCAGGAATAAAAAGGAGAGGGCTCGGGGTGCCCCTGCAGAGCCGGGAGCAGCTCGGTTGCAGCAGCTTCAACCATTACTGTGAGGATAAACAGGATGGAAACTCCATCCCTCTCTGGCAGCCTGTCCCTAGCAGCTGAGGTTTGTGGGCAGAGCAGGTTGAGGAAAAGGGAGAAGGACGGGTTTAAATTGTGCCAAAGGGCTGGTAGAATCCGGCGCACGGAATCGGTTTTCCACCCGAGGAGTTTCCAGCAGGCAGCGCTGTTAGATCACCTTTGCCTCTCAAACACGACCTGGGCAGCCACTGAAAAGGATGATGATGATGTTCCTTTCTAGCCGTTTCTGCTTGGCTTTCCAACTTTGTGCATCTAAGGATGGGTTTTCTTTTAATTTTTTCATGTTAGAAGAGATCTGCAGAGTGGTCAATGCCAGCAGCATCCTAAAGCACATCCTGAGGAGCAGCCCCATGTGAGCGAGCTGAGCAGCCTCACTCATCCCAAATCCTGTGCATCCTACCAGGAACTACTGACTGAGACCTCAGCAGGGCACTGCTGCTCTCCAGAGCAGCCACTGGCTGTTCCAGGGCCCCATCCCTAAGGAACACAACAACATGTTCACTAAAAGTCATCCAAAACCAGCAGCTGATGCTGGAAAAGCTGGGAAGATGCTCAGTCTGTCCTTCCTCTCTCCAGCTGGTGCATGGATGCCCTGCTAAGATTCATTACGAGCTCACAGAGGCAGAAGAGCCCCCAGCAGAAGCTCCGAGCCCAGCACCTGCCAGAGCAAGGCTTGGGCATATACATCCCTAGCCATGGCATGGCTGAGCCTCCCTTCCCATTCCCTTCCTCCTTTCCCAAACCCAAGCCTGCATCTATCTTCTCACCTTCCCTTCACCCAGGGGCTGAGGGGCCATGCAGGGCAGGAGGACAGAGGTGACTGCCCCAGGTCCCTCCAAAGTGGGAGCTGCTGGGTGCCCCTCTCCAGCAGGGCTTGACAGAAGTTTGGCAGCATCACAGGAGCAAGGGAGGGATGCGGGAGGTCACACAAATCCCCTGGATTGGCATTCCTCTCAGGAACTGCCTGCCAGCCCCTCCAGAGAGCTGGCACGGAGGGCAGGGATCCTGCCCAGGCACAGGCCAGGAGCGCCACACCGGCCAGTTCTCGGGGAGAATTCGTGATGTGGGGCCAACTGCAGCAACCAAAACGGGTGGGAAAAGCAAAGCTTCATGCTCCTCTCATCCTTCCCAGGGACAGCAGGAGCAAGCTACCTGCTCCAGGGCTCTCCAGCCTCCTCCTTCTCCCGCCTCGGGAAAAGCTGAGAGAGCAGGGTCCTGCCCTTTGCTTTGCCTCTGCAAAAGCTTTGAGGCAGCTCTGCGTCAGGAACTCAGACCACCACTCCCCTGCCCCTCTGCCATCACTTCATCAACATTTCCTGAAGGGTTTTTTGTTATTCTTGTGCCATTTGGGTGCTCAGAGGCAGTGGGAGAAGTCAGGGGTGTTGGGAAGGGCTGGGGTGTACTGACGAAGGGATCAGCCACTGCCTGATTAAACCTGGGGGCTATGGGCTCCAGCAGGGCTGCTGAGCACAGACAGAGCCAGTGCAGCATCCTGTGGGGTGACCAAACTACACCCCCACACCTAAAGTCATTAATTCAAGAGGCAGTCAAGCACAAAAAAACAGGTGTGAGCTGCAGAAAGCATCCCTGGAATAGGGAATGGGGTGTCCTGGAAAAAGAGGGGGCTTGGTGCATTTCACAGGGAAATTAAAGCTGTCTCAAGTCCACCCTGTGCATCTTAATCCTTCCAGCTCCAGATTCTTCTCAATGGGCCAAGGAAGGTCACCAGCATCAGACAGACACCTTGAGTCCAGACTGTCTGTGTTTTATGGTCAAACTGCAGGACAGGCTCCTCCAGGATCTGCCTGGAAAGTCCTCCCTGCCCCAAACTGCAGGACAGGCTCCTCCAGGATCTGCCTGGAACGTCCTCCCTGCCCCACGAAGCCTCTTCCAGGCCCTACCAGGAGCTGCTGTCCAACCTATCGCCACACAGTCCCTGTTGTGCCACTCCAGGCCTGCCCAGCATCACAGGGGGAGCTTCACTGCTGATTCCCTCAACAAGGGGAAGAGGAAGATGGATCCCCTCAGAAACATCCTGTACAGAGTGTCTGAATTCATTAATTACACACAGATGCAGCCAGGAGGCTCCCACCTTTCTGAACAAGGAAAGTTGCCCTTCAGAAAACCAAAGGCAGCAGGGAAGAATGAGATCCTCGTGCAGATCTGACCCTGATGGGGATGTGCATTTAGAAGGATGCAAGGATTGTAGGTGTGACAGGTGAGAGAGGAGAAACAGGTTACACAGAGGGGGAGGTTTTCAAGTAGAAATGCCTTCATCCATTTTTTAAATGGATGCTGGAGAAGAGTATTTGACTCCAGCAAGTGCTGAAACTTTATGCATTATTCAAACTGTGTGAACGTTTGAAGCCTGGAGACCTGGAAACCTTCACTGAGAACAAGTCTCCTGGCACGTTCCCAGGGAGGAAGTGTGGGTGATCCGTGTCGTCCTGGCAGCACAGGCGGCTGCAGAGGTTTTCATGGATTCTGGCTCTGCTCTGCACCTCAGCACTTCACAGGAGCTGCAGAGGTTTTCATGGATTCTGGCTCTGCTCTGCACCTCAGCACTTCACAGCAGCTCTGCCTCCCCTCCACCCCCAGACGAAACCAAAAACCCCAGTGGGATGTGCTCAGGATACTCCCAGGGAGAAGCTGCTCCTGATCCACCAGGGGTCAAACAGAAGTGATGCAACACACATGGAGATGCAGCAGGAAGGCAGAGACAGGGATGGAGGAGAACATGGCAAGCCACATTAAACTTGCAAGGGAAAACCAAGTCCCCCCTCCTCCGAATCCACTCTCACCCTCCCAGGCGGCCAATCCCATCCACAGCAATATTCCAGAGAACGTCATTCTGCTGCACTTCAAGCTATAAATTCAAACATCAGAATAAAAAAAGAGGTGCCAGACGGGGCCAGGTTTTCAGACAGGCAGGCAGGCAGCCAGCAGCACAAACACACTGTGCACGGGCAGACATCTGCCTTGCCCCCTCCTCCTCCCCATCCCTGCTTTTTATTTATTCCCATTTTTTTCTTTTTTCTATTCTTCACATTCCCACTGGTTGCTGTTTGAGGGACACCTGCATCACCTTGCCAATGGGGTTTTTGTTGCAAGCCTTTAGTTTCTTTTCTCTGAATCCAGATCAAGCTTTGCCAGCCTTTTTCCCTTGATCCAGCCCCACAAGGGTGGGAACTAGAGCAGGATCTGCCTCATCCTCTGTGGCCCAAGACAGCTGGGGAGGGATGGCTGCACAGGAAAAGCAGGGGCTTGGATCCCACCACAAACCCACGCTGTGCTGGCCAGAAACCTCCACTGATAAGGAGGAAGTGGAATTTCACTGATAATGCAGCAACTTTGCAACTGATCTCAAATACAAAAGGCACATTCACACACTACAGAGCAGCCACCATCTGCTGCAGGAGAGCAAGAGAGGCTGCCCTAAGCATCCTGCCTTTTTCCTCCTGTGAAAGGCTCTTGGAAAAGGAGCCAATGTTAAAGTGCCACCACTTTATGAAATACTTTCCTTAATCAACAAAGTAAGCTCAAAAGCAAAACAAACCCACTGTAACAACACCCCCAATCCACAACCTTTCCCTTTCCACCTCAGGGATGATTTTAAGGTGAAGGATGAAGGCAGGCTCAGTGTCCCCACCCACAGCGAGCTCTTCTTCTCCTGGAAGGGAGTAGAGGTTTCCCTCAGGGCTTTTGGAGTCTGGAATCTGCAGGGCAATGGGGAATCATGGAATGGTTCAGGTGGGAAGGAGACCTTCAAGCTCATCTAGTCCAACCTAACTGGGTGATTTTCACATTAGGTTTTGAGGGACACATTAGGTTTTTGGTGGGCCACCAGGAAAATGAGGAAAGGTTCTTCCCAAGAGCCAGAGGGGTTATTTGCTGTTGATGAAGCAGCAATTGATGGCATAAAAGCCCACTAGGCTCTAAGTTAACCACTCTCTTCTCCAGAGCAGGATTTGAGTAATAAAGGGACAGACATGAGACCATGAGAAAAAAAAGAATATTTGATGGGGCTGAGCTGGTGAACATGATCCTGCAGCCACAAGAGGTGGGTTGGTAGCCTTGGGAAAGGAGAGTGGAGCTGCACAGATAAAAACCAGCCTAATGCTCAGACACAAAGGCGCCAATTGAGACTTCCCAGCCATCCCTCTGCTGGCGATTCCTCACTTCTGAGTCCCTCACTTTGCAACCTCAGGGATTCTCCTTTTGTGGATTTGTGTTGTGGATGCCACCTCTGCTCCCTGCTCCTGCACACTCCCATCACATCCTGCCCCCACCTCAGCTCCAGCAGCTGAGTGTTCGTGTTCCTGCTCCCTTCCAGCTCCACTCGAGGAGGATGAACGCTGGAGCAGGGAGGACAAGGAGGGAGCAGAAAGAAACACCTGTGTGGAGTCAGGCCAGGCAGAGAGGAGCTCAGCATCTGAATTAGCAGGAAGCCCTGATGGTTTGTGTCTCACTACAAAAGCACCAGTGGGAAGGAGGCTCTGGCAAAGCCCCTCATCATGAAAGGGAAGAAAGAGAACAAGGAATTAGGTTTACATTCCCTTTTCGCCCTACAGATACTGGGGCTTTTTGGGTGTAACTCAGACCAACTCAGTTCCAGATCATCATGTCCTGCCAGGTGCCATGGGCCAGAGCATCCCTGAGCTGGCCAGTGCCTTAGGGATGATCCATCCTGGCCTCTGGGAGGCCTTTCCCCCATCAGGACCTCATTATCACGGGCTAATTACTCACTAACAATAAAACTCTGCTCACAGAATCCCTCATTTATGAGGAGAAGGGGTCCTGCAATGTGAACCTGGGCCAGCAACGTCTTCAAAGAAATTCCCAGCTCATAGGGACACAAATTTGTCTGTCAAGCACACCATTCCCTAAAGGATTGGGGAATGGATGATTGCAGGTTGGACGGGGCTTGGAGCAACGTGGGATAGTGCCAGGGGGTGGAACTGGATGAGCTTTAAGGTCCCTTCCAACCCAAACCACTCTGAGACTCCATGAAGATGGATTTCAAAACACTCCAGTTTCTAATCCCCAGGCCTTGGGAAGCAGGTTTCATCCCTATTTTACCGAAGGAAAACCAGAGGCTGAGCTCAGTGAATTTAGGGAGTCAAAGAGCACCTGGGATGTGACAGTGGGACCCCACAGACATCAGTGTCCTCAGGGGACCCTGCCACCAGTGACTGAGCTCATTTTCCTGGCTTCAGACTCCAGGTTTATTCTCCCCTGGTTTATCCTTGCTCAGTGATGGGAAACAGGTCACACTGCAGACCCTTCCCAGGCACCTCAGCTCTCAAAGCCCAATTCCCAGGTTCAAATGACACCAGCAACTAAGCCAGTCCCTTCAGAGGCAATTAGCACCTCATCAATTTTGGGCCTCTATTCACTAGCTGAACATACACATCAGATTTATCCCCTTTATTTCAGCAGACAGAAGAGTAGGATGGAGCTCTGACAGGAGCTGGGACAGACCCCTGCTCAGACTTTCCCATCCTGCAGGTTTACTTTCAGACACTCGCAGAACTCAGACGCATCCTGAGCTCAGGAGGGCACTCTGCACTTGAGAAATAGAAATGTCAAAGCAGTTAAGGTTGAAGAGGTTCTTTTTTCTCTACCCATTCAAATTCTGTGAATTCCCTCCAGTGTGCACAAAACATCTCCCATTTTAAAACTCATCCAAGTGTTTTCCCTGAACCATAGTCAGGGCGTAAGACAACATTCCCCTTTCTGCAGAGGAACTCCTGGGATGTGCCTGGAAACCACCCACGTGCCACTGGACGCCCCTCAAACAGTGGGGAAGAGCCAAATTACTGAGCCCCAAAGCTCTGAACAGGAGTCACAGGACCCAAGGGCACCAACCAGCCCTGACCATGCTGGGACCACCCCCAGGGTCCAATTCCTGAGTGTTTCTGCTCCACCTGTGAGGAAAAGCTGTTACTGCCCTGCTGGGCCCACTCCTCCTCCTGCTCTGCTCTGTCAAGGACGAGCTCAGTGGTGGATGTTTCCTGCAGAGGAAAACCCACTGTGGACATTTCCCAGGATCTAAACCTTGGAAGGCAGCTCTGTGTCCTTGTGGGCAGAGGCAGGAGCCAGACAAGTAACAGCCAACCTCATTTTCCTGTGGCCTTTCAAGCTTCCTTTGGCCTGGCTGCTGTGGTCACAGCAAATCACCCCCAGTCCCTCAGCCACCCCTCTCTGGGATCCTCTTGTCCTGAGCAGCCCCCTGAGACTGAGTCCTGGGGAAATAAATGCAATCTCTTCCTTTCAGTGGTCAATCCAAGACTGAAACCTCAAGGAAAATGTGCAAGATAAGGACATTTCCCCCGAGGCCTCTGCAAGCAGCAATAAATCCTTCAGCTGCCTCCCAAACCGATTCTCCACAGCCTCTGAGGCCACAGAGTGGGTTCAAGAGCTGTGGCTCGTTTCTAGGAAGGCATTTCCACTCCTGTTTCCCACCAGGAGGCTGCAGAGGGCACAAATACCCCAGGTTGGACTGTCTGGTGCCAGCAGGATGATCATCTCCCTGGCTGCCATGAGACGGCGACTTTATAAAAAGAGAACAGCCTCATTCCTTAAAACAGAAAAGGAAGAGAGAGAGCAGGAGAGCTGCTGGATGCAGCCCCAATCCACCCCACCCCACTCTAGCTCAGCACCACAACAGCCCCAGCTAAGGGAGAGCAGCTCAGGCACCCCCAGAGAAAGGACACAGCCCCTCACACCCATCTGAGCAGGGCCCGGGGCTGACACCACTGTGGATCCATCCTTCCCCTTCCCTGGCTCCTCTCCCAGTACCAGGGGTGGCCTCAGAAACAAGTGCTGGCTCCAGGCTGGGCTGGGAATGCAGCAAGCACCTTCTGCAGGGTGAGACAGGGACTGCTGC
This sequence comes from Sinosuthora webbiana, assembly GCA_013397395.1. Classification (NCBI taxonomy): domain Eukaryota; kingdom Metazoa; phylum Chordata; class Aves; order Passeriformes; family Sylviidae; genus Sinosuthora; species Sinosuthora webbiana. The sequence goes on along the minus strand of VXBN01007629.1, from coordinate 507,184 downwards.
AGCTTAGCTGGGGAGGCAGATGCTCAGAGCTGAGGGGACACGGTGGGTGCCACCACTGACCCCTCTGCAGGTCCCTCTGCATCCCACAGAGCATCTGCCCCATCCCCTCCTTTCTCCCTTTGCACAAAAACAACAGAGGGGTTCCTAAAACTCACACACCTGGATGGCTCAGTACTCAAAGCTTAGATTCCCCTTGGACACCATGGGATGTGACTCTCTGGTCCAGTCTGGCACAGGAATATAAAGGTTCTGTCACCATGGAGAACCCAAAAATCAGAGTGTGAGGGAGGGAAAGACACACGAGTGCAGAGCAGAGTCCTCTGCCCACCAGCTGAAGCTCCCAGCAAGGAGCTCCCTCCCAGCAGGAGCTCACCCCAAACCAAACCAGCCACCCCAGGCACCCAGGGCTACACCCCAAAAGTCCTGTGTAGGTACAGGACTTGTCATAAGCCAGCAGAAGGATGATTCTCCAGCATCTGGGCGGGCACTCAGTCAATCTTGTGCTGCAGCTTCTGCTTTTAATGTCATTTCAGAGTGAAAGTTGTCAGGGTGTACAGACACAGTACAGCACCTGTGACAAAACTGTAACAATAACTGCAGGGTCCTCTCCCAGCCAAGGACACGATCAAACCACACATGCATCACCTAAACACATGCAGAGTCCCTTTGGCTCCACAAGTACTTCTAGTAGGAACTTCTAGAGTCTTGGAGATTAAAAAAAAAATATCTCTATTTAACTTCAATCAATTCAAAATGAGCTGTTTCTGTTTAAATTTTGTGGCACTCTTGTTTTGGTTTATTATTCCACCTCTCTCCCTGACTCAGGGATGTGACATTTCCATAATACACTGGGTTCCACTGAAATTGAGATAATTCTCTGGCTGTGGCCTTTTGGAAAGCAGGAGTCAGGACCAGCTTTCCTTCGTCTCAGTATTTGTGCCCTCTCTTCCCTCAGACAACCCCAGAGCTCTGCCAGCCCAGGAGGAAAGGGCAGGAGCTGTGGCAGGCACATGCTGCTGCACTTTCATTATCACAGTCACAACACGCTGCCAAGCTGGGGGAGTATTTTTAGACTGGGAAAGAAAAAAAAAACCCAGGCGTTTATCAGAGAATTATTAATACAAAAAGCAACACTAATATTAGCAGTGTTCGCTTTTCCCTATACTTATACAAATTGGGGTTGGTTTTTTTTCCCTTCTCCAGCTTTTCTAGACAAGGAAATTGGTGCTTATCCACCACTGAGAGGTCTTGGACAAAGAAACCAAGACAGGGGACAGGGATGGGGGCCTCCGGGACTTAAGGGGGTACAGGGATGTCTAAAAAGGACCATTTTGACTCCTGCCATGGATGGCAAAAGCTGTCACACCCCACAGCCTCCCCCAGGGAAATGAGCCTTGGCACGAGCACAGTGTGACACACACACTGAGGATCCACAGACCAAGTTCTCCCATTCTCTGGAATATCCTTGCCTTCAGGAGACTTGCTGACAGGTAGATGATCAAGGCAGTTCATCTGAGTAAGATTTGCATAGATAAACTGGATTAAACCCCTGTATGGACACAGCTAGAAGCAGGTGTCATTTATTTTAGCTCTGAAGTAAATAATTAAAGGCCACTTTTGTTCTGACCAAGAGCAGCCATGCCAGTGTAGGTTAAGTGATCCACCTTCAATCCTTGCCATTAGTTAATCTGGACTAATTTTCACCCAAGTATCCCTGATCAAATGAACTTGAATCACGACAGAGTCCTCCTGAGCTGACTCCAGCCAGTGCTCTGGAGGCAGCCAAAACAGATCCAACACCAACCAGCAACGGGATCAGGCAAGCTGGGAACAATTTCAGCTCCTTCTGCAAAGACATCGAACTGCCTCAATCCTTGAGGGTTAACTGAGGCCACAGCAGAGCCCAGGTGTGACACAACCCAGGATCACAGACTGGAGATCCCCTCCAGCCCTGTGCTGTAGCTGGGTTCCCCCACGACACAGGAAGGAGCCCGGGTGGGGTTTGGACATCTCCAGAGGAGGAGACCTCACAGCATCCTGGGCAGCTGCTCTGGGGCTCTGCCATCCCCCAAGTCTGTCCTCACTGGACACGTGGTGCAGTTCTCCCATGGTCCTCACAGCTCTGGATTCCTGCTGGATTTGCTCCTGCCTTTAGTGCCCGGCCAACACTGAGGCCTTCAGCCGATTTTTTCTGCCAGAGCCTGTGCACAAGGGTATTTAACAGGAGCCCAGGGGAGAAGGGGGAGAGAAAGAGGGATTTCGCTTCTCCAGAGAAAGCTGCTGCTGTCAATGGCAAAATAAAATACTGCAGAGAGAAAGAGACTGAGCCCCTGGAATTGTTATCGGGATGGAGTCAGAGGCTGACGCTGGAGAAATGAAAGGGCTGCACAGACACTGCAAAGCTGTGAATGGAGAGCAGAGGTGCCCACAAAAGGCTCTATGCACAAGGCAGGAACAGCAGCTCTTTGTCAGCCTTGGGCTGCTCAGAGCAGCACCAGACGAGGCAAGTGATGGTTTATCCCACTCACGCTCCTACATCCCCATTTCCCACAGCCAAGCGGGTTTCCACAGGCTTGTTTTCAGTACAGCACTGACAGCAAATACTGAAGGCATTACACAACAACCCCCTGAGCTGGAATGAGACGTTCTGGAGGGGTTTTATCAAGATAAGATAAGCAGCGGCTCAGCTGCAGAGACAGAGACCCATCAGGAAACACGATCTGCTTGGCCCCTTTGAGCTGATTTATACTTGGGGAAAGAACAAATACAAACACATATAAATATCTGAGACAGATTCTGTCCTCTGCAAGGAAAAACACGCCTACAAACACTGGTGGTCACCAGCTTTAAGCTTCAGTGCACATCCCCTGTACCAAAGCCACACCCCAGCCACACCTTGAGCAGACCCAGGAGTTCACGGGAGGGCATCATTTTGGAGGAGAGAAAGCCAAAGGATAATGAAGCTCTGACAAGTTTTATGGAAATAGCAGCCAGGCAGAGGGAAAGAACCCACAGCAGCAGCCCTGTGGCAGGAAAGGCTCCCACAGGAGGCAAAGGCCAGCAAGCTGCAGAGCCCCCGAGAGCCTGGCCTGACGGGAGTTCATTTGTCTGTCACATCCAAATCCTTACCCAGGGGCACTCAGGTCCTAAAGAGCAATGGAGTTTGAACCTACACTGGAAACCTGCAGCTGAGGAACTGGTTCAGCTCTTGAAGTGATGTGTTTGCAGTTAAAGGATCCGTTTTTCCCAGCATAAACAAGGCCATGGGTTAAGTGCAGTTGTTCCAGCAGAAACAAGCTGAGATAAAACCAAGGATAAATCAGTATGTGAGCTAAGAGAATAATTACTTTTACCTCTTCCTGTTCACAAATGGATTGGAGCAACTGAGAGTTTTCCTGGATCTATTTATGATGGGAAATTTGCAAGGCTATTCCTGCAAATAATTAGTTATTGATCCCTAAGTTTGCTTAGGGAAAAGCTCTCCTAAGCAAGTCAATCTATTATTCAAGCCACATTTGTTTAGGGATTTGTGGCACTGGAGCCACATTTTTGGTTTCCTACTGATGAAGCATAACTCCATGTTTCTCCATGAGTGAGGGAGCTGTTTGAAATCCATTTTTTCAGAATCAATCCTTTTTTTTTTCCCTTCTTCTTCCAATAAATGCTTTTCTCCAGAATTTGCTTAAAAGGTTTTGAATATTTCTTTGCAAAAAAAATCTTTGTTATTTTATTAATACTCTTGGAGCATTTTCCCAGCATATAGATGCTCTAACTAATAACAACATCATTAAGTGAATCTTTGAATTTCTCCTGACCCTGCAGGGCACACAACTGAGGACAGTTTTCATTTCTGCTCAGCTTCCTGCTGCTTCTCATGACAGAAAAGCTCTGATCATCAAAACACCACCAAACACACTTTTTGTTAGGAACCCACACAGATTTCACACAAAACATGCCACAGAATCTTTTTCCACTGTCAGGACCTGGCATGTGGCTGGGATTCCTCAACCCAGTGTAACAAAAAACCCCATGTGATCTTCTCAAGGGCAGGGGTTTCACTCAGGAACTGCTGAGCCCTCGCCATAAACCTTCCTTAGGTCCCTTTTCCCAGAGCTGTGGGAATCAGCACTTTTCTCCTACTCCCATTTTCAAGCATGTATTGCCCTCTGATTTGAGTTCTGGTTGGATTCAACCACCTCCAGAAAAGCAGAGCAGACTTTCACTCCGCAGCAATTAGAGGCAAAACCTGAGCAAATTAACCCTCAAACTTCAACTCCCTTGCCTCGTGCTTCCCTAGGCTCTGGCAGAACAGGCTGCCCGTGCTTGATGTTAGGGTTTTACAGGGAAAATCCAAGTGCAGGGGTTTGTGAAGCAGCTTGGTGGGGTGTTCCCCAAATCTGTGTGACACCTGGGAGTCCCCCAGTGCTCACCCAGGCCAGGCACACACAGGCTGTGGCTTCAAGGCAGAAGCCAAAGAAAGCAGCTGGGATCAACATAATCCCAAATGCCAGAGGGGCCTGGAAAGATCCCATCACACAGTCATGTAATATCCTCAGCTGGACCCACAGGGATCATCAATCCAGCCCCTGGCCCTGCACAGACACCCCAACAATCCCACCCTGGGCATCCCTGGCAGCGCTGTCCAAGCTCTCCTGGAGCTCTGGGGCCGTGCCCATTCCCTGGGGAGCCTGGGCAGTGCCCAGCACCCTCTGGGGGAAGAACCTTTCCCTGAAATCCAACCTAACACAGCAGCCATAACCTGCGAACATCTGGGCACTGATTTTAGAGGTCTTGCAAAACTCCCTGGCGCAGCTCTCTCCTCTCTGTCTGGACTGTCATGATTTCAAGTGCTACTTGAGCTCCTTCACATTCCATTTCCCTGCTCATCCCCCATCCATTCTGCAGCAATTCTTCCAATTGTGTGCCGCAGAACCCTGCGGAAGTGTTCCTCCATCGTGCCGCACTCACAGACACGCTGGTGTGAAATGTACTTGCTCAAATTCTCAGCTCTAGCCCCAGCAGTGTTTGTTAATGCAAATACCCTGAACTGTCCCTAAGCCTTCTCCTTCCCTCCCACCACAGCTCAGTGCCGTTCCCAGCAGCTTTGGAGCTCGTTCCTTTCAACAGCCCGTGCAAATCTCTATTACCACACCATGATGGGCTCAACAAAAAACAGCATTTCCAAGGCAAAGGGAGGAAATTTCTGTTTGGTTTTGGCTGCGTTTTCACTTTTTCGAGGCATGTTGGGAAAGAATAAGAGCTACTCTTAGAGCTGCCTTTGCAAGCTAAACGGGAAAACTGCATTTCCATGCCTTTGCATGCCTCAGAGCCCTGTTTGATAGCTCAGGAGGGTAAAGGAAAACCTGGCCCTAGGCACAGACTTTGGGTTGGAAGGGACCTCAAAGACAATCTCCTTGAAGCCAAAATCTGCTTTTCATTAATTCAAACAGATTTTCACAAGTGATTTATCCTCACAATAGGATGAGCTCAGGAACTGAACCTCAGAGAATGAAAGCCACAGAACTTGAATGTACTAATGGGACCATATGAACTTTTATCTAATTACTAACATCCTGTAAGGTGCTTTCACACAGTGTAAGTGTCACTAGTCCCACTAGAGTGGCCACAAAAAGGCCAGAGGACAGTGACACTCAGGGCTCAAGATTCCCAGGGCAATCCCCAAACTTGCCAGTTACATCTGCCCTTACAAGAGCAAGGATTTATTTCGGTATTGCTGAATGAGAAAAAACAACCCCAAGACTTTGCACAGAGAATTCTGAGTTACCCACTGATTCTCACAGCAGCTTTCAAGAAGCTCAGCAGATCTAAAAAGTCCCTGTGACCTTAAGGACTGTCACAACTCCCTGTTAATGTGAGCAGAATAATCAACTTGGCTGTCACCAGCGCCTAAAGAAGCCCAGATTTAAGGGCCAGAATTCCCTGGCTGGTCAGTCAGTGGGAAGTGGCTGCCCACAGCCCTTTAGCACCATGTTTTGCACTTCCCATAATCAAAACCTATCCAGAGGAAACCATGTGTTCAGGTTTTGAATACTCATATTAAGAAGCTCTTTAAAAATGAAAAATCATCAGGCAAAGCATAACTTGTGCAGGAAATGTGATGTTGAAGACGAGACCAAATGAGTAAAGAATCCCAGGCTTTGGTTCAGCAGCCTCCTGGATGCTGTTTGAAGAGGTGACACTTTGTAATCTTTAATGCACTTCCAAACCGTGCCCTGCTGAAAACCCTGCGAAATTAAATGTCTCCTTGCCTTGCAGTGAGGGAGGCAGGTGGAGCAGCCCCAGGATTACACTGCTCCCTGCCCCAGATAAGCCTGTCACCAGTGAATCCCTCCCCCACCGTTTTCTTCTTCCCATATTAATGCCCTCCATCATAATAAGGATTCCTTCTCAGTGCCAAAACTCAATTTACACTATTTACTTTAATGACCTCATTTGTCATCCTGGCCTGTGCTGCTGCCTCTGGGACCACAGCCCGTCCTGCTGCCAGAAGGTCTCATTTACAGTTTGCTCTTTCATTATTTTTTTTAAAGATTAAATTGCTTCCATTTCAAGGCAAACAATCTGGGAATAGCAAGATACATTCATGCATCTGATCAATGCATTTTAGGGTTATGGACATCCCAGTCCCAGCTGACTCCCGTCCACTGCATCAGCAAGTTATCCCCATCACCTTTGTCTTTATTATTCCTTTCAATCCTTACAAAAGATACTGGCTGAGACATTGGAATGTTGCCACAACATTAAGTTGTGGGAAGGATTTTAACTTGTTTTTGGGGGAAGGATAAGAGTGTGATCATTTTCCTCCCCAGTGCATCAGTTCCCTTGCCTGTGTAAACCCCATTTTTTATCTCACAGCTTCACTGCTCCAGAGAGGTACATTCCTTCATATTACATTGTATTTCCCTCTCCAATCCTGACAGGCTCAGTGAAATTCAATGGTAATGAAGTCATGTAAATGGGTTAGGAAAGAGCACAATCCTTCATGTTCCATTATGCCCCATGATCTGTGCAAACAGCATCACACAGAGTGCTGGGCTGGGGGAGCCCCCAAAATCCCACACCAAACCCAGCCAGGGCAGCAATGCCCCTCAGAGCAGGGCAGGCCGGGCTGCTGGAGAGGTCACTCCTGTCTGTCTGCAGGGCTGCCATAAAACATTCCCAGCCCATTTGCAGCAGCTTTAAAAAGAGATATTAAAGCCTATTTTCCTGTTGAGGAGTAGAGGAGTAGCTCCTTTGCCTGCTCCCAGCTGAGCTCCCACCTGGCTGACGGGGACAGGAGGTGTCCTCCCAGTGCAGCCTGCAGTGGCCACTTTTCCAGTTTGCCTGGGAGCTTTGGCCAGGTGTGCTGGACATCTGCTGGACATCACTTGTCAATCCCAGCATAAACCTTAACCAGAGCAAGCATTAATTGCCAAGTGCCAAGCCTTGGCTCACAACGTCATCTGCTCCTTCACTATTTAAAAATCTTTTTTTCCAGATAAATAGAAACTTCTTTTTTAACCAAAACAAACAGCAGTGAAACTTCCCTCATAAAAAAAAAACAACTCTAAGAACTCACAATTATTTCAAAGTTAACAAGCACCTGCCTCGTTTTGTTCAGCTCCTGTAACAACAGGACTTCCTTCTTGCTTTCTTCCACCCAAACATTTGTCTTCAGCCCCAATAAACATCACCCAAACCCTCTGCAGTGATTTCCAATATGCTGATGCATTTCTTCAGAAGCCTTTCCAGTGAATAAATAGGTCCCAAACAAATAGTCCTTGTTATTTATACAGACACAGCCTTGCTCAGGCTGTCTCCTAAGTAGACTTCAACGGGATCATAAGGGATAACATCTTTTCCAGATGAATTTGGAGTCTGATATAAGTATTTTCTGCAGAAAAACATCCTTCAGATTTCTCATCAATATTTATACACAAAGCTAAACCAACCTTTTAAAGTTGCTTCTAGATAACATATGATGGTAACTTGACAATAACAGAATTTTACAGGTTATGTATGATGCATAAAAGCATAGAAATATTACTTACTCTCAGAGGACCAAGTTTCTGGTGTGTGAGGAGAAGATGGGAGTTATTCCAGCACAGTTTTCCCTGGATTCCCTCTAGTCTTGCCCTGGATCATCACATGGAGATGAGAGCAGCACAAGGCTGAGGGAAAACAAACCAGAATTGACAACATCACCATAGCAAAAGCATTACCAGTGTGGAAATAATCTGCTAATACAGGAGAAATAAAACAGCATCAAAGCTCTTGGAAACATCAGGTTTTAAATTTCTCCAAATCTCTACAAATATGCAAACATTTTAGACACTGTGCATTAGAACTCTGGAAAACAGCTTTTATAATGTATTTTTTTTTCAATAATGTATTTTTAAATTTTGTTTTGGACTCTTTTTACCTTTATCCGTGCAGGACTTGTGTCATTACCTTACTCTGCTCTTTGCAGCACAGAGCTGTGATGCCTGAGGTTGGAAAGGGCTCTACTGCTTCTGTGGGGGCTGCTTTCCAAGGAATCACGGGGGAATTTAAATTAAAAAACACATTGGGAACCCCATGGAATCTGCATGTGAAGCAGGGAAGAATTCCAATTGTGCCTGGTTTGCTGGTAGGGACAACCACTGAAACAATTCTAGAAGAGCTTCAAACAAAGAGGGAGAGCTTGGAAAGGAGGCAGAGCTGTGATCACTGGATCACTGAGGTTTGAAAAGCCCTCCAGGATCATCGATTCCAACCCAAAGTCCAAAAAAGTGCCCAAAATCCACCTTGTGCCCAGCCCAGAGCCCAGAGTGCCACATCCTTGGACACCTCCAGGGATGGGGACTCCAAACCTCCCTGGGCAGCCCTTTCCATGGAGAATTTCTTCCTGATACCCAGGATGGATGTGCCAGGGAAGCCCATCTCCCACAGCCTGGACCTTGCCATGGTCTCCACACCCAAGGTGGCATCTTCATCGTGTTTACAAACTCTCCTGGCACTCCCTGTCCCAGGCGTTTGTGATCCATTTAACCAGGGGAACACCCTCTGCCTGACAGGCATCTCCCAAGCCTGGCATCTCCCACCACCTTCTCCAAGGTGCAGAGGAATATTTGTAGTCACAGCAGGTAAATGAGCTGTGGACAGGGAGCACAACGAATTCAATGGCGTGAATTATTTACACACACATTCGGCAAAGCCATCTTGCTACACAGCAAGTCCCAGCAGCAGGGATTATTAATTTATAACCCAACTACAGCTACATTAAACACAACGAGGCTTCCATAAAAACTTAATTGTGGAGCCTCAGGAATTACTGCCCAGCACATCCAGGCAGTACAACAGGGCTCTTCAGCAAAGCCTCGGTTGAAAATCCATCACATCTCTTGGGATATGGAAAAAATGTCCTCTGCCTTCCGGTTTGCATCCGGACACAACCTCATCTGCCTTGTCATCCAAACACCTGAAGAAGGATTTGCCTTTAAGGTTCTAAAATAGCCCCAAAATCCTCCCTTTCCAACAGCAGTGCCGACCCCCTTCTTCCCTAGGGAGCAAAATCCTTGGAGAGGTAACAGAGAGCATCCCCCACTCCTGCAATGTCCCCTCTGGGCCCCCCTCACCTGATGGGACCAGGGGGAAAAAGGACACCCCAAAGGGAGAGCAGGAGAAACCTTTGGAGGTGGGACAACACAGGATTTGATGAGAACATGAGGAAGAAAGGGAGGGAACTGAGATCACCTGGAGCAGGGAGTCAAGGAGAAGGAAATGAGGCACGGAGCACAACTACAGCAGAGTCAGAGTGGGGACTGAGGAATTCAGGTAAGGGAAGCCAGGGAAACAGAGTGGTCCGATTCTACAGAATTCTACAGAACAAGAAATGCAAATAAATCCGTAAGGAGAAACCTGGTCAGTCAGCAATGAGAAGTCTGCAGACTGGGACTGGATAAGGAACTGGGAAGGCTGAGCATGGAAGAACACCAGGAGCTCCACAGCATCACGGGGGAGCTTTAACCAAGCCTTTAATGCTGGGTGTTTATGTGACAGACACCTGCAATGTGTCCTGCCATCAAACATGGCTTTATAGAAACACAGGCTGGTACACAGGATTTGATGCACCTGCTGGTGTGTTTCCTTGCTTCTGCAAAGAAATAGAAGCCACCACTCCAAGAATGTTCCCAGCACACTATTCATCCCAATAAACACATTAACAGCTGGACTGCTGTATCCTCAGCTGCTTTTTCACCCAATTGGCGGCTGAGGCAGCAAATTAATCTCCATACAGTAGGAATTTAGTTTTCCTTCATGGCTGGAAACCCTCCCTACTGCACTGTGAGCAACCTGAAAGGATTTCCCACAGCACAGCAACCTCGCTGCTAACTCTGCCCAAGATCCCAGGGCAGGGTGGATTGCATGCTCCTTGTGACTCTGAGTGTTCCTGTTGTCAGGAGAGGAGTTTGGTGTCTCCTGAGCACACAAATGATCTCACTTTGGGGCCGGAGAAAAGGCCCCCAGAGGCACCTGGGCCTTGCTGAGTGGTGGGGAGGGAGCACATGCTCAGTCCAGCACAGCAGCTCTTTCTTGGCCTTCCACAGGTGAATTCTTGGCACTTCCAGGATGCCTGTGCTTGACCCACTTAGGGATCACTGTGGGACTGCACAGGCCAACCCCAAAGGCCACAGCTCCCTGTTCCTGGGAAGGAGAAGCGTCTGCTGTGCCAGCCCTGAGCCTCCCCGTGCCCGTCCCTGTGAGTGATGGTGTGGGGACCCTCTGTGCTCCTTGCCCCCAGCTGGGATGAGGTTTGGTTTAACAGCTGCAAGTCCCTTACGAGGAGCACCCAGTGTCACTGCTGTGAAGTCTGTGCTGGCCTGACCTGATGCTTTCAGAGCCCTGCTGAGGTGCAGGGAAGGCTCTGCCCACATGGAAGTCCTGGAGCCTCCCTGAATAAATAACAGTTGAGAAAACAAAACAGTCACAAAAGCAACAAATAAATTATCCATTAGCTGCAAATACTAGAAAGGCAGGAAAGTTAATGATTCCAGCAGGGTGGAAGTTCTCCTGTGTCAGGAGAACAGGATTCCAGGCAGCATAAAAATCAGCTTTGCACTGAATTTGGGAGGGGAGAGAAGAGACAGTGGTTGCAGGTATCCAGAGAATCCAGTGGGACAAGCAGGAGGCAAAGCCTTGGAAAGCTGCTGGCCTTGTGGTGCCAAAGGGGAGGAGAAACCCCACCGGCCACTTCAGTGCCAGTTATGCCAAACAGAAGAAGGACCCACTCTGGCACCAGCATCTTTCTCCAGAAATGCTGCAGTTTCCAGCCTGTCCAAGCAGGGATTTGCAAGCCCTGGGAGCTCTGTGCCTTAGTTTCCCCCTCACAGATGGTCACGGAGGGCCAGTGGGCCCTAAAAAGGTCTAAGGGCAAGATGGGCAAATACCTCACTGACTCTTTGGGCTTAAATCTTGTAGCCAATGAGGAATTCCTGCTTTTTGTGCTATCACAGCCTTGTCAGCAGCTGAGGAGGAGGTCAGAGAGCTCAACAGAGGGCTCATAAGAAGTTTTCAGACCCAGCAAGTTCCCACACAAACCTGTTTTTAACCTTTATCCCATTACCTGCCTGCTCTGTGCTTCAGTTTCTCCCTCTGTACAAGTGGACAGTGGCACCAACCACCCATGGAATACTTCGGAACACAAACCCCTGGAACACCAACTACACGTTGTGCTGCTGCTGTGACCAAGGAATGCAGCCTTTTAGGGGGGGCAGGGGCAAAAGGGGCTTTGGCAAGAAGCCCAGGGACAGAGCAGAATGGCACTGAGTTAGACTGTCCACATCTCAGTGCTCAGCAAAACAAAAGGCACATCTTGGCAAAGACACAGCTTGGTCATTGCCTGGTGCACTTGTCCCTCACATCAACACTGGCAACGCAGCCAGAGCCTAAAGAACAGCAAAAACACCCAAACAGCCGCTCTAAGTGCACAGATCCCACCTTGTAGGAAAATCCGTGGACGGCAGGGAGAAGGAATTCTGCTGACCTGAGATATTTTAGAATAGGTGGTTTTATTGCAAGGGTCAAGGGTAAAGAGGGTCTCGCCTTCAGCCACTGGCCTCGGCTGAAGGGAAGTCCCAGACAGAGCGAGGGAATGAGCAGGGGGATGATAGTTATGAGAGAAGGGAACCGGGGGAGCAAGGTGGCAGGGGTCAGAGAGCAGGGAATAGAGAGAGCAGGGATGAGAGAGGAAGAAGTAAGAGCAGAAGTAACAGCGGAGGTTAGAGAGAGAGATCCTTGTTACAATGCATTATATCTCCTTTTGTGATGAATATTCTAATTTACAGTGACCAACCAATACAAGACACAAAATCCTATAGAATTTACATATAGCCTATAAGAACTACTACATTACCATACTGTGTTATATTTTAAACTCTAAAAACTACTCTTTAGACTTTTCTGTTTTGCTACATCGACCTTTGGATCCCTTAGCCAGCAGAAAGGTATTGTTCAATCAAGAGGGATTCCTCTTCAGCTGGCTAGGCTGTTGTTTTCAGGTTATATAGTAACTAAGACTCAGTAACCTACAGCTCAAAGTAAGCTTCCATTTCTATTTCGATTATAGGTTTCATATTTTCAGAATCTTTTGCTAAACAATCATATTTATAAGGTTTCCCTGATTCATCTTCCCCAACACCACCTCAAGAAAGGCACCAGCACCTGGCACCCTCAGGTAAGTAACTACACTCAGGGTGAGGCCCTCAGAAAGAAGCCACCTTGGTTTTTTTCCACATGCACAATGAGGGCAGCATGCAAACTCCTTCCAGTTTCCTCCCTTCCCGCTCCTCTGTGGCTGCCCCTTTTCCTCGGGGAAGGAGGCAGGAGGAAGCACAGAACCTGAGCCTGTCCCTCCCCAGCCCAAAGCAGCAGAGAAGTCAAGAAGCCCCCATGTCCATCAGATTTCAGCCCCTCCAGCCAACCCAAAGCTATTTTCCTCCCAGGGCAAAAACAAGTTCAACCCATACTTTTTATCCCAGCAGAACACAGAAGAGGGACCCCAGTAACTTCTGCTTTCTCAGCAGCTGGAGGGAGCCCTCCTGAGGGCCTGGGGAGGTACCTGGGAGCAAAACCACGTTGCTTCCTCTTGGTAACTCTGGGTTTTGGGGCTTAGAGCTGAAATCCACCCAAAATAATCCAGTGGGGTTTATGAGGACTTTGGAAAATGTCAGCTCAATTCCTAGCATCTCAAAACCAAGCAAGCTTTAACATGTTTCCACTCTGTCCACAAAAATGCGTGTTGAGAATTCACAGCTGCTCTCTTTTTCTTCTATTTTTCCCTTTTTTTGCAGAGTGCCAGGGGAAGAACCAAGCAGATTTTCTTTGCAAGTTCTTGTTCAAGACTGTAATGAAAACTCAGGGGTTATTTTTTCATGAAAATGTCCACTTAGGAAAAAGGCAATTCTCTTCTCTTTTGGGAAGAAATGGTTTCATTAAAAAACAATAAAAAGGTAAAATGGTACTTTCTAATGAGAAGCTGGAGTCTCTTCTCGAGTTATTAAGTAGCAGCCAAAGCCACACAAACACACTTTATTATCCTCCCCAGTGTCCACACTTGCAGCAGGGAAAATTCCTGCCAGTACTTTGGAGTTACCAGCAGTACTTTAGTTAGGAAAAAATAAAAATCTGTCTGGCACACAATCTGTATGTGCAATTTACAGTCAGGCTTTGGAGGCTTAGCCCAGGCCAAGGCTCAGCTCTGCCTTACCCAGCAGAGGATGTGAGCTGTGGTCCTGCCTCTGTGATTCCATCAGGGCTGTGGAGGGAGGAACCTGGATGGGGGATGCACTCAGTGCCTGTGTCTCAGCAGCTGTCAGAAGGCAGAGGTTTTGTCCAGATGGGTGCTGTGGGTAAAGCACTCGCCATCCCATAACCCACAGGGCTCCCAGGAAGGCTCAGCTGTCACAGCCAGGTCCCTGGAGCACAGGGAGGGCAGCAGCAGGACACACAACACCACCCCATGGCCCTGGGAACAAGGAGCAGCAGGAGCATTTCTGGGGAAAGCAAAGGTGGGAAGGGTCAGGGCAAATGTCAGGAGGTGGCTGCTGCCTCAGCTGTGGAGCTGCACTGGGTGACACAGCCTGGGGACAGTGCTGGCTGTCCCTGAGCATCTTCAGCTGGGGAACAGCTTGGAGCAGGTCCCTAATCCAGCACTGCCACGTGTGTCCCTGCAGCACTGCCCTCAGAGGTGCCTGTGATGGCAGCACGAGGGAGGTGACCCTGATGCCAACGAGAGGACTATCTGCAATCCCCAGGACTGTTCTTTGCTGCTGTGGCTTCAGTCAGGCCCTCACTTGCCGTGGCTGGCGCAGAGCCCCTCAGCAGAGAGCAGTGCCACCGGCACTGTATTTATAACCACAGTATCAGTGCACTCCACTGGGGGCTGAAATCCCTTTCTATTCTGAGCTGTGCAAGAGGAGAAGGGCAGAGGTCCTGCCCCAGAGAATTCTCGATTTAAGCAGCCTGCAGGCAGGGATTTCACTTTGGAGTGAGGTAGACACACAAATACGATCTGAATACCTGTTTGCTTCCCTCCACTGCTGACCAAAAAAGTGTTTCCATAAATTTGCAAGTCCAGAAATTCTGTTCAAAGACACAGAATTAGTCTGTCCCTAAAGCACTCGAGGCCTGTAAGCTTTATTCAGCCATCCCCTCCCCCTGTGGTGTGTCAGCACAGGGGCCCTGCTGCTCGGGCAGCTTCAGAACCGCTGGTTTCCCTCCCTGGTGATGGAAGTTCTCCCAGCACCTCATTACCACCTCTCCCAGTTGCCTGGCCCACATCAAAGGGGTTTCCTGAGGCTTTGACAACCATCCCCTTGCTGCCAGCAGACAGCTGCTGTAAGCTTTTTTTGGGGAAGAAATGATTTAAGGCAGCTGAAATGGGATTTACCCATGGAGGAAGAAGCTCCAGTTTTGCGTGCGACCATGCACAGGGGAGGAGGATCCCTAGAGACAGGGGAAAAGAATCACAGAATCCCAGAGCTGTTTGGGTTGGAAGGGCTCTTAAAGCCCATCTCATTCCACCCCCCTGCCATGGGCAGGGACACCTTCCACTGTCCCAGGCTGCTCCAAGCCCCGTCCAGCCTGGCCTTGGGCACTTCCAGGGATCCAGGGGCAGCCACAGCTGCTCTGGGTTCCCCATCCTGTGTGAGCAGTGGGAGCTCCAGTGCTGCTGCAAGGCTGGGAGTGCTGCTGCTGCGAAGCCATGGAGGCTCAGGCTTCACTGTGGACTGATAACACCATTATTTATCTTGAGTGGATGGAAGTGCAATCAAGGCAGAGCCTTTCAAAGCATCTTGAGACAGGGAAATCTGAGCTCCCAAACCCAAACAGGTCTTGCTCAGCAGTACAAGGGTAACTGTGCAGACCTGCCTGCTCTGTGGCAGATTTTCACTGCTATGCATCCTGGAGCAGAAATCTTAAAGGGAATAAATGAGCCCTTATTTTCCAGGGCTGAAAAATGCCTTCAGGCCTCACAGATTTGCCTTGCTGGAATGTTCTGTGTCTACAGTGGGCCTTGTGGCAGTCCCTGTGTGCCCTGTGGAATCAGGGGATGGGGTGGACAAGCACATGAAGTGCTGGAGCCTGGGAGCTTGCCCAGCACATCCAAGTCCATCCACACCCCCAAGAGCAGGAACCAGGGAGCTGTGCCCCTCACACACACGTGGAATGGTCATTCCCATGGAACTCTGCTGTGCAAAGCCAGGAGGGCTGAGCTGCCTCTGTCTGACTCCTGCCAAGCCCTGCTTCAGGCAGCTTTTCAGAGCAAATAATTAAAGATGGGCTCCAAATCCATAAATCAAAGAGAGAGAGTTTGGATACAGGAACAAAAGGAAGAAAAAAAGGACTCAAAAGTCTGCCCTATGCTGTACAATGCTCAGACAGCTTCTTTGCAGGCACAATTCCGTTCAGAAATAGACTGCTGAGACTCAGCAAGTTCCCTGGGAACACAGGTGGGGGAGGCTTTGAATCTCCGGGTGCTTTTGTGGCTCTGAGTGCTTTGCTCTGCTCTTAAATCGCAGCCCCTCTTTCCTGCATGGCTTGCCAGGGAAAAGCAGAGGCTGGGAGTTCCCCAGCCGAGCAGAGGGGATGTGACTAGCTATGACAAAACACCACAGGAGAGCAGCAGGGAAATTTTCCTCCACAGCCCATGGTCAGGAGGAGAAAATTAACCAGGAACAGACCTCCAGCAATGACCCCTCTCGAGCATTAACATTTCATCGGCATAAGTGAAGCCACAGGAGAGCTGAGAGGGAGATTTCCCATTCCACACCAAAGGAGAAACCAAGGCACCAGAGGGGGAAGGTCCCAGCAAACATCCCCGATGGAAACTTCCTTGCCAGGAAGCCAAGCTGTGACAGTTTATGAGGGGCACCTTCCTGGCTGCAGCACAGCCCCCTGGCCCCTCTGCCTGGTGGGTCAGGCTCCAAAGCTGATTCCCAGGGCAAGGAAAGCCCCTTGCTTTGCAGGAAACCTCCAATTTAGTGGGGGTGGCCAGGGCTCCAAAGAGACCTGGAATCATCCCTTCTAAACCAGGGGGTCTCTTGCTTTGAGGAGGCCAAACAGATGCTATTGCAAGCTTTAGATCAAATTATCTCCCCGAGATTGTCAGAGCTCCTCGGTGAGGATTTTCAGGCTGGAGGGCAGAGTGAGGAAGGTCTGTGGAATCCTCAAATAACATGAGGCTTTGGAGAGTAGAGAGTGAGCCTGACTGCCCCAGGAACAGGCTCTGACAGGAGATTTGGGGAGCTCTGCCCTTGGCTGCTGCTGAGAGTGATGCTCTTGTTTTCTGGTTTTTTCCCCCCCAAACCTCTTAACCTGCTCTGTCACACTGCAGATCTGGGAGCCTTTTGTTAACTATTTCCTGCTCTGGTTTCCATGGAAAACAGAAAGTCACATGCATAATCTCCCAAGAGATGACAGAAATGCCTCTGGCCTAACAATCCCACTGCCTCTAACAAACTGAAGCCAAAGAGAAAAACCATCAACATACAAACCAGGGATTTCAAGTCCATCTGCTCAAGTGCCCCAAACCCTCAGTATTTTAGAATAATCAAATGTTAAAAAAATCCCAAGGTGTTTAGGTGAGTCCACACTGAGGCATTCTTTCCCCTAAAAAGGGCAAAAAAGAGGCATGAAGCCTGTATATTGCTAAAGTGCTGGGGGAAGTGTAATATATTGTGTTTTAAAACATTTGACCTCGCTTTTCCATGGTGACACGCTTTTAATCCTCATTATTTCCAAGCTTTGGGACAAGGTCCCATCCGTCACATCAGTACCTGTCTTTAGTAAAGTTTCAGCTCATTGCCCCAGGGCTTCTGCTGGCTCCTGGGTAACATGATCCACCAGCAGGACACCTGGCAGCACCCTAAGTCCTCTAAGTGACAAGCTCAGTGCCTGAAGCTGCCGTGAGGTGTCCAGAAGGAGGGGTATCTGATATCAGCTCTCTGCAGTGCTGTTTGAAGCCTGATTTCAGCACCTCTGAGTCTCCATGAGATCTCATTTGAGCTTCCATGAGATCTCCAAGAAACCCAGGAATTTATCCATCTGCTCACCCCAAGAAAGGTGATTCAAACACCTGTTTGCAGACCAGCACATTTCTTTTCTCTGCAGGCACTCACACCAGGCCTCCTCATTCAGCTGTAGGCTAAAACCAGCCCTTGTTCCAGTGGCTTCAGCTGAGCAGCATTTGCCCCACACATCTAAAGAACAGGGGTCAGCTGAGGTTCAAGGTGCATGAATGAGGATGAATATGAAGAAGGCCCCAGGTTGTGAGCAGCTGAGGGTGAGAGGAGCCTTTGAGGAGTGAGAGCTCCTGTTAATCCGTGCAGCAGCAGAGTGGTGTGTGGGGCTGCTCCGGGGGCAGATTCCAAGGAGTCTGTCTGCGTCTAAAGTGGAATTCTTAATGAAACAGAAGTGCAGTGCTCTAAATTTAGATGCTCTATGAATGCCTTTAAAAGCCACGGAGTGGCTGAAATCTCACTCAGAGTAGTTGCTCCCATCAGGCCAAGCCTGAAATCCTGGAGCCAGTGGGGAAAACCTCACAGGTTTGAGTGGTGAGGTCCCTTTTGCTGTCCCTCCCCATCCTTGGTGGCCCTTCCAGCTGTTGCTGTGTGTTCCTGAGTGACACAACCCACAGCTGTTAATACTTGTAATTCTATTTTATGCTTTAGCCTTTCCTGCAGCAGAGCAGCAAGGCCAGAGCTGGAGTTGAGTGAGACAGCAAATAAACAGCAGGCCAAAGAGCTGCCATGCAAAGAGATACCCATCTTTCAATATCAGACCTGTTAGTCTAATACCCTTTGTTTGTGTTGCAAGACAGGTTCTGTCTAGCACTCCAGCTACAGCCACATCAGGTGGGCCATAAATCATGGAATAATACAGGCAGGAACTGGGACTTATCTGGTAAATCACCTTCTGCTCGTAATATGCTCCGTGGGATGGGGATGGATGAGATCCCTGGATTGAAGGCAGTGCTATGACAGTTGTACATGAGGGATGCTCACAGCAAACCCACGCTTCAATTTATTGTTTAGTCAGAAAAATTCCCCTTGATTTATAAACATTTCACCTGAGAAACATCCACGCTAAATCCAACCTCACCGACAAGCTTCCCAGTGCCCAGGGATGACCAAAAAGGAGTGGCTGGATGGATGCTGGGGGCTCCAGAGGGACTCCAGAGCTGCAGCTCCTCCACATAAAGCCCATTAAAACAAACAGGAGTGCAGCTCACGCTTTTCCATGGGATCATTGCTAGGTGTTAATCTACCCTGTGTTTCCCATTCCAGCTGAGAGGTGAGGTGATGATCCGGGGTTAAAAACTGCTCTTGGCCGTTCCGTACAGGATCAGGAGAAGTGCGATCCTTCCAGCGCCAAAGAACAAATTACAAGCTCACCTGTCCTGCCCAACTCCCTTCTCTCTTGTAAGGTCAGGAAGCTCAGACTGCTTCGTTAATAAAACAACCCTAGCTCCCATCACTCACTGCCGACTTTATCTGTTCCAGACACCTCTTGCTGCCAACAGCCCCGTTCTATTTTTACGGAGCAAATGCTTTCACGGCTCTGCTTCCCCGTGCTGCCCACTTGATGTGTTGTTCACACCTCGTTTACTCTTCACACCCCTCCAGGACCTGGCGGATCGGTGTGAAAGGATCCCTCCCCTGGACAGCCCTGTGCTCCGATAGGAACGGGAAAACAAATAGGACCCAGAGTTGCTGTCAGCACTCGTGGCTCTAGGGAGGACAGGAGGGAAAAGGGCAAGGGAGGGTATCTTCACTCCTTTAGCTGCTGTCCTGATCATCCCTTCTTGCCTTGTAATCAGTTTGGACTGGAAGCCATAAAGAAGAGCATCCTCTCAGCCAGGGCCTGAATTACTGCATCCAAGCTGGAACTTCCCTGCAATTCTCCACGTGGGAGTACAACCTTCCAGCAAGCGTTCCAACATACCCACTGACAAATACCCAACAACTGAGGAAGTTTAAGACTCCCAGTCCCAGACAAGTAATTTAATTCTTGAACAAACTTTCCAGATGTGCTAAAGATTCCCTGTGTAATCACTGGAATCACGGAGGCCAGGTTGGATCAGCTCATCCCAGAGTATTTAGGGTTGCCATGCAGGAAACACATCCCTGTGGTTATGGATGAATAATGCAGTGGTTGGCTCACACATGTAGGTTTTGGTTTATAATTGTAAAGGTGTTTAAGGCTTATTCTCACCAGAAGGCCCTATGGGAAAGGCACGGCTGCAGGCTGGACAGTTGGAAGTCAGCTGAAAGGTGAGGGGCAGTTAGGAGTGAGGACAGAGTCAGCTGGAAGTGAGGCTGGAGGGATGCATGGACACTGTAAGAGCAGAAAGCTGGTTGGATGGTAGAACACGTGGACAGCAGCACTGCAGCTGGGCTAGCCAAAGGGTGCCTTCCTTCTCTTGAGTTCTGTTAGGCCTCAGTTTAGTTTCAGTTATGTCAGGTAGAGATAAAAGGTATATAAAGGGAGCAATTTTTACAAATAAATGAGATCTCCTTTGGGTGCATAAGGGGGTCCACGTCGCTTTGTTCCCCATTGCTACGCTCACAATTAGGGGATGAATATTGTGGGTATGTTAAGAGAAGTTTTATTGATGTATAGTTATGTTGTTGTGATTCGTTGTTCAGATGTCCTCTGTTCTCTCCACAGCCCCCTTTCCCCCCTGTATGGTAGCCAAGGCATGGCCTTGGGTAGCCAGGACTTGTGGAAGGAGGGCTGTGCCTGCGCCCGTGCATGGGGCACTTGGGAGGAGGGAAGGCTCGTTACCAGGGGGCGTGGCATGGCAGCACCTGACCTCCAATCAAGGTGCAAGAAAGCAGTCTCCACCAATGGACGGCGAGGAAGAGTTGATTGGCAGACTGTGGGCGGGGTCAGGGTCACCTGACACAACACCAAAGGTGTAAAAGGCGGAGCAGCCACGCTGTGGGCAAGCACATGATGGTTTAGTTCCGTGCTCCCATCTTTGTTCTTTCTCCTTATTCAGCCTTTTGGTGTATTTTGTTGAGGTTTAATAAACCTTTGAAGTTTTAAAAGTGAGCATCACTTCTCACAAATGGAGACTCGTCTGGGATAAACACCTCGTCTCCGTGGTCCTTGGAGATTTTGAAAGGGAGTGAGCCCCACCACGAGTTTGGTGGCTCAACTGATTCCTCCCGGGACCATTGGTGATTGCAGGTCAAAACTCCAGGGACAGCGGAGGAGACTGAATAAGGAGAAAGAAGAGGGGGAAGATGAGTGCCATCCTCATAATTGTTTTGGCCAGATTGTTCATCCATAATCCAGGTGTACAAACACCAGCCCCAGGCAAGTAGTACACAGGGTACATTGGAGCATAAGGATATTGGATGATTGGACAGATAGGGCAGGATGTGGAGTAGAAGGGAGGCGGGAGACCCATGGCCAGTGGGATGCAAATGAAAGAGGGGTAGAAAAAGTGGTGGCATGAGGCCACCAGTAGTGGCAACCACCAGTTGGTGGGGACTGGGGGTGGCGGCTGCCACTGGGTGCTGCGGAGACTGGGAGGTGCCGACCAGTGGCACCCACCAGAGGTGTGGAGTTTTATGGGGTTTCCCAAGCAGGCACCAGCGACAGGGAGTTGTACGGGGATTCCTGAGCAGGGACCACTGACAGGGAGTTGTACGGGTTTCCCAAGTGGGGACCACCGACAGGGAGTTGTACAGGATTCCCGAGCGGTGACCACCGACAGGGAGTTGTATGGGGTTTCTTGGGTGGGGACTGCAGACAGGGAGTTGTGTGGGGTTTCCTGAGCAGAGACTGTGGTGGCTGGAAGCGCTGGGTGGCAGCCAGGGGGGAGCCAGCGCAGTAATTCCCGGTGGAGGCAGCGTGGAATGCAGTTCACGGATGGCACTGCCCAGGGTCGGGGACTGGCTCGGTTGTGCGGGAGTGTCTCGGAAACCGCAGAGCTTGCCAACCCAGCGGTGGCAGCAGTGCTAAAGCTGCACACCGCAATGCTTAGGGTCGGGAGCTAGCTTGGTTGTACCAGGGTCTTGGAAACTGCAAGTGAGATCACGTTGGTAGCTTTTGGCAGCTGCCCTGCGCTGTGCTGAAAGGCATTGGAGCACCGAAAGGCAGCGGCTTCTCTGTGATCCGCCGTCATAAAGCCGCATGATCGTGGTGGGGAGAGCATGTGGGTAGCTTTGGGCTGCTGCCCCGTGCCCTTTGAAGTTTTACTGGGGTGCCGAAAGGTGCTGGGGTGCTGAAAAGTGGTGGCTTCTCTGTGATCCACCAGCACAAAGACAGCACGAGCGTGGCACCATATGCGCGGCTCTCGGCAGTTGCTTGTGCTGGTGCGCCGGGGCGCGGAGCCGCGGCAGCAAGAGGAGCAGCAGAGCTGACCCATGGTGTGGGGGTCCCCAGATGGCAGGCAGGTTGTTTATTTGCTTTTATTCTCTGAGAAGAAGATAAGGTCTTTTTTCTTTTCTTTTTCCCTTTTTCTTTTATTTCTTTCTCTCTTTTCTGTCCTCCCTTTTCCTTCTAAGGTGGGCCTTGTTTGGAGGGCCGGTGGTTGGCTGTTGGGATGGGACTTGGAACAAGTAGAGAACCCCCGATGAGAGAAGGAGGAAGTGAAGAGGTATTAACAAGTATACCCCTAAACAGCCCCCTGGGAAGTAGACAAACCTGGTGCAGATGTAACCCCAACGCCAAGAGTGAAAATGAGGTTATGCAGTATTGTGTGATAAAGTGGACTGAAAGGGAGATTGGGTCCAACCAGGTGTACTGGCCGTGGTGTGAGTCAGAGGAGGAATGGATGTGTCGAGTTTTGAACATCCATATAAAAATTAATTAACGTGTGCGTGGGTTGTGTACACTGCTGTGTGCACGTGTGTTGAACGACACCCTCTCAGGTGTAAGTTTGCACACAGTTCTGTGCTTGTGAGTGTGCACAAGCTCTGCACGTGTAAGCATGACCCTGTGTGAGATCTGTGTGTCAATGTATATAACACTACACATATTAGTGTCCAGGACTCCGTATGTGTGTGCAGGTGGGTGCTGCTAACAAGTACCCCTGTACACCAGGGCTCTGTGCAAGTGAGCAAGTGCCTGTGTGTGTGCACCAGCTCTCCACATGTACCTAGATGCACATGTGAGCTGGGTGGGCCCAGAAACATGGCTCTGGAAGCACAGCTCTGTGTCTCCAGCTGCTGTCCCACCTGGGAAGAGCAGATGTGTGTGTGTGTCTGTGTGTGTGTGTCACTGCTGGGCTCTGCTAGCTAAAGTGACCCTTGCCTTTTTGTGTGCACTCTGTTCTTGTGGAAGAAAGAATTTGCCTCTGCATTTCCCTTTTGTAGCTGTTGTGGCAAGGAGAGGCTGCCTGCCCTGGGAAGAAGGGGAGGTATCCTAGGCATGGCCAGTCCCTTTGCCCCTTTCTCTAGGAAAACTGTCCTTTCCAAGATCCCAGACCAAGGGGGATACACCTTTTTGCCTTTTTCAGTAGTTGCCATTCCTGTTCTTCACTTTTCTCACAAACTCACCCTCTTCCATCCTGTTTGCAGAACCAAAGATTGGGGGTGGGGTGTATAAGCTGGTTGTATTGCTGCTACAAGAAATCAGGATAAAATCTGGATAAATTCTCCTGTTTATTAGATGCTAATAGCTTTCTTTTTCCATGTAAGCTCAACTAAGATAACTGCACTGTCTCTGGCAGATCTAATGGCCAAGAGACACATGCCTGCAATAGTTCATAAGCCAGCATTGCAGTTCTAGCCAGGCTGACAAGAAGATGGCCTGACCTCTGCTGCTTCTCCCCTTCAGAATACTCTCTAAGAATTAAGAAGCCCAGTGAAAGAACCCAAAGAATAGACCATAACATCCAGACCAGGTGAGACAAAATTGACCCTTAAGCAGGGACTGAGAGGTAACCAGCAAAGCACCAGGACATCTGGAGACTAAAATCAAGCTTCCACCAGCCAGTTTGAGGACTGTTTAAGGTAACACTTTGAGCGAGAAATTTGAACCATATTGATTATTGATGTAATTGCCCTGTTTTAATGGATAGGGATTGTGAGTGTCTGTTGAGGGGAAGTACCAGGGGGACAGTAAGAGTTGCTAGGGTAGTTCCCTTAGGAATTGACAAGTGGAGTAAGACAGGAACTAAAGGGGAAGACTGGGTTGGTCCCTGTGCTTGTCACCAATAAGATTATATGGCCCTGCTGTGGGCAGCAACCCCATAGGCATGGTAAGGTGGGGGAAAAAAAGCCATACTGCACCTCTATCATTCCTCAGTTGTCTTTTCCATCCAAAATCCAATATGAGTACAGCTGACAGGAAGAATACAACAGAAACTAGAGGGCAAGACTGAACTGGCCTCTGTACTCTTCACCAAGATACACCTGCTATGGGTGTATTCAGCAACCCCATAGGCATGGTAGATGGGAATAAAAGCCCTATTGGACCTCTGTGATGCCCTTTTGTCTGCTCCAACCAATTCATGTCACCAATTCCACCAATCATTTTGCTTAAGGAAAACCTGAGGTTGTCTTCCTGTTCCCACTGTCCTCACCCACATCAACAGATGCTATTATGACTCATCCAAAATTAAAATTTGACTCTGGAGAAGTAGGAGTAGATCATTGAAATCAAAAATGAGAATTAATTGCTCGAACCAAATGACTTATAGAAAAGGAAAAGGGGGGTTTATTATAGATGGATAATCGATGGTTGGCTCTTACAATTAAGGGATGAATATTGTGGGTATCTTAAGAGAAGCTTTATCGATGTATAGTTACGTTATTGTGATTTGTTTTTTGGGCGTCCTCTGTTCTCTCCACAGCCCCCTTTCCCCCCTGTATGGTAGCCAAGGGATGGCCTTGGGTAGCCAGGACTTGTGGAAGGAGGGCTGTGCCTGCGCCCGTGCATGGGGCACTTGGGAGGAGGGAAGGCTCGTTACCAGGGGGCGTGGCATGGCAGCACCTGACCTCCAATCAAGGTGCAAGAAAGCAGTCTCCACCAATGGACGGCGAGGAAGAGTTGATTGGCAGACTGTGGGCGGGGCCAGGGTCACCTGACACAACACCAAAGGTGTAAAAGGCGGAGCAGCCACGTTGTGGGCAAGCACATGATGGTTTAGTTCCGTGCTCCCAGCCTTGTTCTTTCTCCTTATTCAGTCTTTTGGTGTATTTTGTTAAGGTTTAATAAACCTTTGAAATTTTAAAAGTGAGTGTCACTTCTCATACCTGTCCTTCACCACTTTCTAAGGCTTCAGCAAAATGTGCACCAAGTGTGGCTACTAAAGCAAGTGTAGTCTTGGAAATATTCCCAAAACATCCATCTCAGTGACAGTTAGGTAAGAAATATGAATTCCTTGTTACCAGTTCAGAGTTTTTCCAGTAACTTTCTACTTAATCTTCGGAACGTGCACTATTCAAAGGAGAGAGGAGCACAAATTTAATTCAGATGGGAACAAATGCATGAGCCCAGTATAATTTGACTTTAAGGAATGATCCCAGTATTTAAAACCTATCAGTTTTGCCCTCCACCTCAGTTATTAATAGCGTAGGTGCAAAAGCAATCAGCCACTTCTCTTGGGATGACCCAAAGCTGCTGGGGTTGTGTGGGGCTCTGAAAGGGCATCTGAGCACCTCCAGGTCAGAACATTTTGTGCAGATGCCCCGCTGAATGCAGCCTGGCTGTGAGTTCCCACTCTAAGAATAAACACTTCCTAAAAATAAACCTGTGCTCTCCTGGCTTTCTTCTTTCCTTTGTTTTCTTTCTCTGTTTGTTTTCTTTCTTTCTTTCCTTCTGCTCACCTATCCAGAAATCTTCTCACCTGCACTTTGTGCAGATGAAATATTCCAAAAGTCCTCTCTCCAGCCTCCCAGCGCACAAGGAAAACTAGAGCACTTTTAAGTTCACTTTCTAAAATCACCAATATGAAAATAAACCACTTTGGAGCCTGGCCTGTGTTTTACAATCATTTACAAATCCTGCATTTCATCCTCATAACCATCAGCAGACTGAGGAAGAGGCAGCTTTTCCATGTCAGAATTGCAGCAGGAAGAATTTAGAACTTATTTTCAACTGAAAAACAAATGAAATGGTTCAGAGACTACAGGATACTCACAGGCAGGTGATGGACAACTACCACAATAGCATCACAAAGCCTTTTCCTTGTTGTCACTTCAAGTCAGGTGCCCCTCCATCCCTCAGTCTCCCTAAAAAGAACAGCAATATTGGCACAAAAGGCATGAGAAATTTGTCAGACTTCCATTTTTTGCACCCCCCCTCTTCCCACTCTTTCTAAAGGAAAGTTCCAAGTCCAAGGGAAAGTTACCAATCCCCCACATGTCACAAATAAAGGGGTTTGGTTCTTTCTTCTGTCATGGCGAGCGGGGCCAAAATCTGAATCCGTGACTGAGTGATCATTTTGGAAAATCCAGCTGGATCTGCCTCAGGGGAACCCGCTTTCCCCACGCCATCAGAGCATGGATCTCACTCACAGTTATTGAGCTCATTTTGTACTCAGCCTCGCGCGCCCCTCACGCAGAGCTACATCAGTTTAAGTGTTGTCATTCCAGCTTTTCTCTTCCTGCAATCCAGCTCTTCCCCATCAGCAGGGATGGGGGGAGCCCTCCCCAAATGTATCATTTCATTGAATGTTTCCAACCAGGCTACATTTCTCATGGTCTTTATTTGGATCAATCACGTTAAAAGCTGATGCAGCATTATTTAACCTTCGACAAGGGGAGAATTAAGATACGGGTTTATTCACTTACAGAAAATGACAGACTAGAATTGGATGATCATTTAAGGTATTGAACTTAACTACTAAGAGAGCTGCTTTTTCAAGCAGAAAATGTTAATGCTCTTGCCTTGTTTTTTCCCTGGGTTCTGGTGGCATGGAAATGGGATTTATTAGAACCTGAAGTAAGTTTGGGGTAAATTATCCTGTTCTTTTCTTCAGTGCAAACACCTGATAGCTGAATATTCAGCACCAAACCGAACTAGGCTGGGTCTGGGAGCACCCTGGGTAGTGCACACTCACACAGAGGAATTTTAAGGACTTGTGCCTGAGGCCAAATGAGATTGGCTGTGCAGTCTGGGTCTGGTCTGGCTGCTGACAGTGCTGGGAGCTGATTTAGAGAGTCAGGACAGCTCCTCTGCAGCTGAGGCTTTCCAAACACAGGGCACGCTGCTCTGAGCTGCCAGAAGGAAGGACAGAATTCAACACCAGGTACTCCGAGAGATCGTTTCATGGGACAGCCCAGGATGGAATGGAGCTGTCCATGAGCCAGCACTTTGTCCTGGGGCCCAAGGAGGCCAGTGGTATATCCAGGAGAGCACTGGGAGGAGCACTGCCACAAGGTCAGGGAGTGATCCTGTCCCTCTGCCCAGCCCTGGGGGCACCTCTGGAGTGCTGTGTCCAGCTCTGGATCCTCAGCACAGCAGGGACAGGAGCTCCTGGAGCTGAGGAATGGCCTGGGGCATCTCCGTGCCCAGGAGAGGCTGAGGGAGCTGGAGCTGCTCAGCCTGGAGAGGAGTCCCAGCTGAGAGGGGCCCACAGCCCTGAGTGTCCCTGTGTGTGTCCCTTTGTGTCCTTGTGTGTCCCTGTGTGTCTCTGTGTCTCCCTGGGTGTCCCTGTCTGTCCCTGGGTGTCCCTCTGTGCAGGGAGGGGCAGAGCAGGGCTCAGGCTCTGCTCCAGGGGCTCAGCAGCGGCACCAGAGCCATGGGCAGGGCCTGAGCCCAGCAATTCCCCCTGCACAGGAGCACAACTTCTGCCCTGGGCAGTGCCCAGCCCTCAACAGGCTGCCCAGGGAGGGCTGGAGTCTCCTCACTGGAGATATTCCAGACCCATTGGGACACAATCCTGTGCCCTGTACTCTGGGATGGCCCTGCTGGAGCAGGGAGCTGGAACCTGGTGACCCTCTGAGGTCCCTTCCAGCCTGATCCATCCTGGGATTCTGTGAAAATCTGCTCCTCTCGATACAGTCGCCTGGGTCAGGGGGCCCACTGTAATTATCATTAAATTGATACCAATTAAATATCTCAGACATGAAAAAGCAGCTCCGTAGCCCTTGGTCCTGTGCTGAGTTCCCACTCTGATAAAAAAACACCTAGGAGCTGATATTTCCATTGCACCATTCAGTACCCAAGCAGCACAAACAGCCCTGGGAGCGTGGAGCTGTTCTCCAGGAATCCCTCCCTTCATTCCTAACTGGGCTGAGCTATTGCTGCCCCAGCCTCCTGAAGATGCACCTTGTAAGGAGCTCTGGTGAGGAGGGGGTTAAACAAGCAGCCACACACATTTTCCTCCTCCCTAGCTGAGTTTCCCCCCAATCAAAGCAGCAGCCTGTTTTCCAGCAAGGATCTCCTCTTCCCACTCAAGGGGTCACAGATTGCCAGCCTCGTTTTAATGAGCTGTGTCCTGCAAATTTCACAGTCACTTCCAGTCTAATAAGGGAACCCACAGGGGTGGTGTTTTCAATTTGCTCCTCTTTCCTGCCGAGTTTGTGCCGTACATCACACGGAGCAGCTCACAGCTGGTGCAAAGAGAAAGGAATTAGTTTGTATTCCCCACGCAGGGGTTTTATAATTCAATATTTATTAAGATCGGGGTCCTCTCATTTGAAAGGCCAAACAGTTTGTTTTACCATGTGTGGGATAGATTACACTAATATAGTGAACAAGGCCTTCCAAGAACTAATTTACTGAGGGTGTTGAAAAGCCCTGCACACGATAGAAATATTATGAACAAGTAAGAATCCTTAATACTTTGTCTAGCCAAGCCCTGTGCATACAAATTAAACATAATTGGAAACCCTGTTCCAACCATCAGACTAAGGGCTACTTTACAACTGAAATGACACCTAAATGTCTAATTTTAATTTCAAATTCACTCCATAAAAGTGCAGCCTGATTGTTTTCCTCCCTTCAAAAGGAGATTTATGAAAAACAAGCAAGTCTAAGCTTTACTTAAATGTATATGAATGAACACAGGTCTCAGCTGAAGCTCATTGCAGAGCAGAACTCCTTGAATATTCATTAATTCTTCCAGACATCTGATATTCCCCTGTACACCCAGTAGCAGAATACTATTGCTCAGTAAATAATACCAGAGTCCCAGGAGAAATTCAGAGATCTGTTTTCTTTTAATCTAAAAGCAATGTGAAATATTCCATCATTTTGGAATATAGACTATATCAATATTCACATAGAAAACTTTGTATTCAGAGCCACAGAACTGGAAAAACCCTCTAAGACCATCAAGTCCAAGAGCAGCCACCTGGCAACAGCAGCACGGCCAAGGCCACCATAAAATTATGACCCCAGGTGCCACAGAATGGGAACTCCACCTTCCAGCCCTGCCTTGGGCAGCTGTGGAAGGGCTGAACAATCCTTTCAGTGAAGAAATTGTCCCCAATATCCAACTAAACTTCCCATGGCTCGTTCCCTCTCCTCCTGTCCCTGTTCCCTGGGAGCAGAGCCCGACCTCCCCGGCTGTCCCCTCATGTCAGGGACTTGTGCAGAGCCACAAGGTCCCCCCTGAGCCTCCTTTTTTCCAGGCTGAGCCCCTTTCCAGCTCCCTCAGCCACTCCTGGGGCTCCATTCCCTTTCCCAGCTTCATTCCCTGCCCTGGACACGCTCCATCTGTTCCACGTCCTTGTCAGGAGGGGCCCAGGGCTGGGCACAGCACTGGAGGTTCCCCAGCAGGGCCAGCACAGGGGGACAGTCCCTGCCCTGGGCCTGTGGCCACACCATGGCTGGCACAGCCCAGGTGCCCTTGGCTTCTTGCACACCTGGGCTGGTGTCCATGTGCTGGGACAGCACCCCCAGGGCCTTTCCCAGCTCTGCAGCCCCTCTGCCCCAGCCTGGAGCTCCATGGGGCTGTTGTGGCCCCAGCCCAGGACCTGGCAGTCAGCCTTGGTGGCCCTGGTGGCCTCAGCCCCTGGATGCCATGGGTCCAGCCCGTGCTGATCCCTCTGCAGAGTCCCCACCCTGCAGCACAGCCACACCCACAGCCACACCCGCCCAGCTCGGGGTCACCTGCACTGACTGCGGGTGCCTCCATCCCCTCACCACATCCTCCAGAAAGACACTGGCCAGCCCTGGTGCCAGGACTGAGCCCAGGGCAGCACCACCACTGACCAGCTGGGTTTAACCCATTCCCCACCAGCTGCTGGGCCCAGCTTTAATCAGGTTTTACCTGAGCCCACCCACGAGCAGAGCCTTTCTCAGGACAATACTCTGGGCAGAGGCTTTACCCAAGCCCAGGTACGAGGACCCACAGCTCCTAACAGTGTGTGTTGGGTCCCCTTAGGCTTTCTCCATGGCTGTGAGGCTTTGGCCACCACTGCTCCTGCCTCTGGCCCCAGCTGGGGACTCCTGGCAGCCCCCTCTGCTCCCCTGAGGGTCCCTGGGCTGGAGGCCCCCATGGAGCCCCTGGAGAGCTCTGCTTTAGAGCCACTCATCCCAGTGCCTGCGTTTGAGATCCTCCCTCCCGGCGAATTTAGCTGCTCTAGTGAACAGAATTAAAGGATTTAATTTAGTGAGATTTGGCATTAGCTCATGCTTCTCTACTGTCCATTAGTGTCAGAGCTGAGCTGTGGATCCATTCCAATAAATGTTTGTATAAACGTGGTTGTATACAGATTCATGCAGGCTGTAAATTCAGCATGAGGCACTTCTCACTGAAACATTCCCCATGAGTCACCAAAAAGATGGGGAGGAATTTGTCTTTTTGAGGGAAGGATTTATTAATTAGCCAGTAAAGTTCAGGAAACAACACATCATCCAGGAGTGAACGAAGGCTGCTGTTAATTGGTAGGAACCTCTCAAACGAAGAGCAGCTAATGGAAGTATTTTTTCTTTTTTTTTATCTGTTTCTCACAAATATTCCTGGTTTGGATGTATTCTGCCTAAACTGTTCAAGTTAATGTGATTATTCAGTCAAACGAGTAGCAACAGGAGATTCCTCAGCAAAGGGTGTGGCAAACATGTTAAGCGTGGTTGGAAAACTACAACCTGTCTCCATGATACCCAAATCCCAGCACAGACTCCTTCTTTCTGCACAAACTGGAATGAGAGCCAGCCACTCAAGAACCAGGAGGTGCAGGGGGGGCTTTCCAGTGATCAGTGCTCACCTTCTGGTGTGTACAAGAGACTGACCCACACTTAGACCCCTGCAGGTCAGCAGTGAGGCTCGTACCACTTCACAGTTCCCATGGGCTCAGGGAGACATTATTAACCTTAAACCTAACTTTAATCTTCCATGTCCTGCTGGAAAAGCTCAGAATGTCAAGGAAAAAAATTCTCCCAAGCGATTCTGGAATTACTTTCTATGGCCTGGAGAGCAGGAGAAGAACACAGTGTGGAAAACAAAGAAAACCAGCTTTACCTGACACCACAGTTAATAAAAATTAAATGTCAGACGGGACAAGAAAAAGTGATGTGGTAACATACAGAGGACAGGATCCATAAGAGACTCTGAGTAATGAAAAGGTCAGGGGAGCCTATAAATAAAGCCTGAGGCATGTGAGGTCTGGGGAGGCAGGGAGCTCGTCAGGGAGTACAGAAACTCAGGCAATGAATGGATATTTTTTATGTAAATGGAGCAATTACTGTTCCAGGTCAGGAATGTGCTCTTTCTCAGAACACTACAGACCCCCCCTGTCCACCACCAAAACATGGCAAGTGCTGATCATGGTCCCTGTATGGACTGGACAGTGCAGGGACAGCTCAGCCCTGGGGATGAAGAGCCACCCCCCCCGTACCAGTGCCCCAAATATCACTGGGGATTCAGTCTGTAGACCCCCCCACCTTCTGAGTGGAAAATCCTGAGGGCCTGCAGGTTTTGCAGGCAGGAAATGTCCCAGGTTTGCACAGTTACGTGGTCTGATATTCCCAGGGCTTTCCTCCCCCCTGTTGGAGTCTCCAATTCGGTCTCCTCTATATGGACAGAGTTTTTCCTGGTTCTCATCCCCAGCAACCATGCCTGTGCTGGTGAAGCACCATCACAGAGAGATGTCCCACCCTGCACTCAAGGGCTGCACCGTGTCCTGTGCCAGTGTCCCACTCCACTGTTGTACAAACCTGGATTAACAAACAGATCCAGCCTCAAATAAATTGCAGCCATAAAGCCCCAGCTCTAAAAACCGACCCAATTAAAACTCAGGACGTGCTCATGGGCCTTCTTGAGCTGGAGCCTAAACACATCCCACAAAGCCTAAACACATCCCACAAAGCCACATGTGTGAGCACTGAATTGTGCGGGGTCAGTGGGAGCCAGGGACAAATCCAGGGCTCGGAGTCAGCCCCTGGTTGTGGTGCCCTCCCCACACTGTGTGGAGCAAGGGGCAGCTCTTTGTGCTGGGCTGGCTGCTCAGGGACACCAGGCAGGACCAGGTCCTCACTGGGCTCACGGGGCTGAATTTTGGATGTGTAATGCAGGAGGAGCTGCACAGGGGCTGAATTTTGGACGTGTAATGCAGGAGGAGCTGCACAGGGGCTGAATTTTGGATGTGTAATGCAGGAGGAGCTGCCCAGCTCAGGCTCTGCACACACAACCCCAGGAGCTGAGCTCTCCCGGCAGCAGATGGGGAGAGGAACCAGGTGAGTGAGGCACAGGGCAGTGAGCAGCCCTGATCCAATAAAACCTGACATCCTGAAATCCAGTGTGGAAGAACACCTCCTCTCTGCTATTGGGAGCCCTGTCCCAGCAGCCCCACGGGATCAAGGTCCCAGCCCTGCTCCCTCTCCACTTCCAAGTGCTGTTTCTGTCCCTTTATCTGCCTTGGCAGCGTGGAGAGGCTTCGCCAGGGAAGGACAAACCCCTCCTGGGCTCCCTGGAAGGGTCCAGCAGGCCAAGGCTGTCTCTGCCTGCACCTGGCACTGCCTCCCTTCCTTCTATTCTGGGAGCAGGGAAGCAGCTGAGCCCTGCTCTGAACGGGAGGCAGATGGGGCACGGATTCAGTGTGCTCATGCTGCTCATTTGTTTGGCACAAAATGACAGACACGCAATGGAACAGCCCAGAACACACACAGGGGTGAGCACCCAGCAGCTTTCACCATCGTTAATTTTCCTGTTACTGTGAGTTTTTTCTCCTCGTTCAGTGATAAATCTGCAGCAATGCAGAGGGTTGGAATTGTCAGCCTGGTTCTCCTCAGGTGCTTTTAGTTCTATTGCTCTGATCTCCTGCACTGCATTTCTTGCACTTTTGGGTGGTGGGAACTGTTGTGTCCCTGCTCAGTGAGCTGCACACCAGGGCACAAGGCACTTCTGAGTACTGGGGGGACAAAGGTGGAATTGTGGAAGCATCTGCTCCTCTTTGGGATGGAAATGTGTTTTTTATTAACCTTGAGCTTTATCTGCATTTAGTTTTCATCTCTAAATCACACAGGATATGAGGACCTGAAAAAAATTAAGAAAGAGCAGCCTTTTAACATTACTATTTTTGACATCCATCCCCAAAACATTCATCAACCAGGACAGTGAATTCAGTGGTTCTCAGGCTAACCCACAGCAGCTGTTTGTACACACAATAAAAACACAATTTCTTTCAATCTGATGAAAATCCCATAAAAGAAAATATAATGAAAGAAAGATGGGTCAAAAATATGATGCATTTGCACTCCTAAAATGCAGCCTAGACTTGCTGAATTTGCACATTGTAGCTGCAAAAGGCATATGAAATCCTTAAAATATTCCTGCAATGGTCTTATGCTGAATGAAGAGCTTTATGAATATTTCAATTACAAGATGAAGCTTGAAAGGATAGAGTTGTTTCAATTTTGAATCACCCTTCCTTAAATAACTTGCCCTATTTGGTAGGAAACGAGACTTGTTTAAATCTGACACAAACTGGGTAAGGATGGAGCTCCCTGAGCTGGAACCCCCTTGATGCCCCCCCTTTGCTGCTTGGAACAGAGCAGCCACCGAGCTCTTGTCACCCCTCGGGCAAACAAGCCTTGTTTGATGGCTCAAGGCCTCCCCTCCTCCTCACCCGCTGTGATTTACAGTATTTGTTAAAGGAAGGGCTCAGCTCTTTGCTGTGCAGTGCTACACCTGCCCCTCTTTGCATCAGGAGGTCATCCTGTCCTTTTGGGATTTGAGAGACACTCCGAGAGCAGCAAATCCCTCTGTGCTGCATTATCAGCTTGTTTCTGTTCCCAGCTACAGAAAGGTCCCTGATTTCCTCCTCTGTCCTACTCAGAGACAGACCATGATGCAAATACTTGTGAGTTAAAGCAGAGCTTTACAACTGCTTCGTGTCCTGGTTCTGATATCGCTAATTCAAGCTTTTGAGGAGTTACTCCTGGTTTTACTGGAGTTAATGAAACCAGGCTGGTCTTCTTTTCCATTCCTTCAGATTCTTTCTGAAAGAATCTTTCTTTTCATTCTTTCAGATCATGCTACTGAACCAGATTCTGTATTTGCCCACACCTTCAGCACTTGCTAAACTGGAGCAGCTCTAGAATTACATTCACCCCAACACGTGAAGCACAGATTTTAGTGGAACTTTAGATTTTTCCTTCTTGGGAAAGCAGTTACATGTTTGTCCTGCCTGGTTCCAGCCAAGCAGGACTGCTCAGTCCTGTAAGGAGAATAACAAACTTCCTTCAGCAAAGCTGCAGAATTAGGTTTTACTTTTCAGCAGAAATTATCCAGCAGCACCAGTTGTTCAGCTTGGACACCCCTGTGTGCATTTTCTTACGCACGACTGTCTGAAAGTGCAATTTTCCCCTCCACTCCCTATAACAGGGCTTAAGAACCAAGTTGTGGTCTGATAGTTGTTGGCAAAGCTGAGGAACCCACTGGGCTTCCCTGGAACATTTCCCTATTTCCCTGAGAGAGAATGATCACCCAAGATGAAATCAGACTTCAGCCCTGACTTCCTTATGGAATAAAATGCCAGCATCTGGATTTTGCTGCTCCTCACAGCCACCAAGGAGACCAGGCACCTCTGGAAATGAGACCCTGACCGGTGTCACTCCAAGCAGACTCCCAGGAGTTCATCACAGCTTCCCTGGCCTTTGAATGGAACCACTTTGCTAAAATCTTGCCTGGTTACCCTGCACCTTAATTAAGCATCTTCTCCATCATCCACCACACTGCTGCTTAACACATGCTGAAAACTGGCCCCTCATATATTGCAGGAAATGTGGCTGGCAGCAAACAGAGCTTATCACTGGGTATCAATTACTTGAGCATAAATAACATTCCCTCTTCTCTCGGGTCCATGATCCACCCTTTCTGATGGAAATATATTCATAGTAACAAGAGAGAGAAAACAATGAGGCGGTAAATTTAAGCCTAAAATGAGTGATGGGTCTTGCAATGAGTGAAAATTAAAGCCAGGATAATTAAAATGAAAAATAAAGGTACATTTCTAAGAGGGATATTGATTAACCCCTGCCCAGAACCATCTGCCAAGGCAAGGGCTGGGTTTTTCCACTTCATCTTCAGATCAGTCTAAGAAATTAACTCCGGTCAAAATGAAAAGTCTTGATACTCATAAATATGGGAATTCATACAGGAGAAAGAAGCACCCAAGGCACAAAGGCCAGCTTGGCCTTCCATGAGCAGCAGTGGCACTTCCCAAGGTCAGAACAGTTCAAAGGCTGGGTCTGGGAAAGCAACTGATAAAATAAAACCACAAGGTGTGCAGCTCTCCCTCCTGGTGTATTCCCAAAGCCTCTCACAAAACCCAGCTGAGCACAAAGCCTCTGCTGTGCTACCCCTGCCTGCCCCATTGCCCCCTCAGCTCTCATCTTAGAGAGCTGTTCCCCAGCCTGCCTGCACAGGGAGGAAAATAAAGCGCAGGAAACGCAGATTTTGGCTGCTCCAAAGCTCTCATGGATTGCAGGGTGGGAGCACACCCCAGAATCCAATTCCCTCCCTGCTCTGCACTGCTGAGGGTGTTTGTGCTGTGCCATGTGGGGTCTGGCTCTGTGCTGCTGGAAAAGCCTCTCAAAGGCGCAGCTTTGCCTGCTGGGGACACAATGTGCACATTTGTGTGTGTGGAGAGGCACCTGGGCTCATGTTTAATAAGCCAGCCCTCAGGTGCTGTGTTAAAATGCAGGATTCAGGTGGAAATGTTTGCACACACAACACTGGCAGCTTCTGAGAGCCCCTGTTATGCATAAGTGGCTCCTACATGAGTTGTGGATGAATTCTGCTGTGAGTTTAGCTTATCAGTGATACATTCATAAAGCAGATGTTTTCCATGCTTTGAATATGTATTTTTAGCTTGTTTACTGGGTCCATTATAGAAATGGTTATTCATGGGTGAATAGCATGCTTACAGGTTATAAATGTTTCTTGTGGAGTATTGGTTAACATTTTTTAAAGTACACTGATGAGTGTAGAATTTATATGGGATATTTACATGGGTGGATGTATCTGTGTGAGTTATTTCAACTCCCCCACAAGAGATTTGTATTTAAATGTTCATTACAGCAAGGAATGGATCTTTTATGCTTTTATTCCCATGGCGGTGACCAGCAGGGAAATGGATCCAATTTTTGGAGGCGACCATTCTGGAAGAGGTTCTCTCCCTCACTTTCAGGAAAGTTCGATACTCTCACTAAATTAAAATCCTTTCAGGAAAAGGTCAACCCTGGGGCCTGCCTGACAAGCTTCAGAAAGGGTCCCCTAACCCCCAGAAGTGGTGGCCAGGCTGCACAACTTGAAAAGCATGGTTTGAAAATACAGGAAACACAGGGTGCCCCCAGCCCTGGGGGATTGTCTGCCCTGGATCTGCTCAGCTCCCTGAGGAATACAAGAGGGCATTTCTCCCATCCTCCAGAACCAGGGAAGTTCCTGGGCTCAGCTCATGCAGACACAGTTTGAAGCCTCAATTCAGGAAGTCACTGGGGCATATTTGCAGATTCCAAACAAACAAGCCTTGTACTACCCCCCACGCCCTGGGATGGGTTTGCACAACCCACCCTCCAGCAGATACCCGGCCAGCAACAACCCAAATTCCTTACATGAGCATTTATGAATTCCCAGACTCGACAGTCTTAGGAGGGAGCAGTTGTGTGGGATGAAATCTTGAGGGCAATGAACAGACTAAAGAGCTTTTTGGATATTTGCAGATGGTCTCCTTCTCTCTGGAAGGCAAGAGCCAGGAAGGAGAAAGGAGCAGAGAGAGGCCAGTGCCATTTTCCAGGCTCTGTCTCTGGCCTCACAGGAGGGACCCATCAAACCTCTCTCATGTTCAGCTGAGCTGGACAAGGCAGCTCGTTGGGCAGAGCTTCCAGAACATCCCTCCAAAGGCTCAAACTGCCTCTGACCTGTACAGACCCAGTGCAGTTCTACTTTCCATTTCCATCTCCTGCATTAGGAGATCACTTCAGCTACAGAGGAAAATCTGAAACCCAGTTCTGATTTTTGACACATAATTATCTTGCAGAGGTTGGGTGAGAAGGTCTAAGAAAATTAACAAACCATTCTAAGGATTTCATTTTTCTCTCTGTTTTTCTCTCTGTTCCTCTGAGGCTCAGGATAGAAAAAGAGCAGAAAAAACCAAAAATGAGACCTCTGGAAAAGTTCTGCCTACTCTGAGGCTGCAAGATGCTTTCTAAAACTGATGAGCATTTCCAGTGAGGTTCCTTCCCTTGCAATGTGCTGTATAACTGCGAGATAATTACTGTACCCTGGAGGCCAAGCTGGCTGCTGCCTCCTAACATGGTTTAAGTACAACACAGCCATGTCACAGTCATTTTTCCACCCCCTCAGAAAAACCCCCAGCTTAAAATCTTATTACCTACATTCTAAGATTGCATCTCTAAGTAAATGCTTTCTCTGACCCCTACAGATAGTATTCTCCTCCTTGTTTCTATGTCAATAGGACCACTGCTTTCTATTTCCAGTTTATCTTGTCTTTGTATTCAAATCAAGAGGCAAAACTGTATTTCAGATCCTGAGTGTGCAGCTCAGTCCAGACAATGTACATTTATTCCCCAGATAAAGATACAGTCCTTTCTCTATGGAAAATAACTCTTGCATATGATGTATTTTTCATTTTATTTTATTAAAGAAGTAATTCTACAGGTAGCCTGTTTTTTCCACCAAAGTTTGAGGAGCAAGGGAAGAGATTTTCCCCAACAAGGTTATTTTTTTTCCCTGTGTTGTTGAAATTTGTGGAAATCTTTTATCTCACAGACTGCTTTTCTTCATTCCTTTTCTGGGTAAGACAATCCTCTTTGGGAAATCTGGTTTTCTGCCTCTTTCTAAAGACCAAAATTGTTGGCTTCAGTTATGTCAGTGTGTTCCCATTAGCTGCAGGAACATCAGCACCTCAACCTTTATTTTACATGTGTGCTTTGCAGAAGAGTAGCGATTTTGCAAACCACCACTAAGCCAGTCTCCCTACTCCAGAGCCTCTGAAATTCCAGAACATTCCATCCCCCAGGGGACAACGTCCTTTGTTTTAAATCATCAGTTTAAATCATCAGTTGGAACTGCAACATTCAGGCCAGAAAAAATGGGGCAAAATCTAAACTCTCTGACCATGGGTAGGCTACGAAATGTGTCAGAGACTCCATGAAAAGAGTACACAAAACACTCCAGCTGGAAAAGACAGAACATTGGATAAACATGTTAAAGGTCTGCAGGGAAAGGTGCCCTGCTCATATCAGACATTTTGCATGAAACAAATCCCAGTGGCTGTGATCCTGGAAGAAAACACCAAAATTCGTTTGTAAAATTCATGAAGGCAAAACACTTCACTACATAGAAGAGAGGTTTTTTTCCTTTTCTTTTAATTTAGCTGGAACAATGTCTACAATACATTGACTCACAAATCAAGTGAAGGTATGAAATCACATTCTTCATACTGAGATGGGACATTCTGGACTGGTTAAACACCCTCGCAGGAGGGGCAGACTGCTGCTCGTCCAATGAACACCTTTTGAAACAACCAGTGGTAGGAATTTCGGTTCTAACAGTGATGAGAAGAGTGGGCCTTGTCCATGGAGATCAAGATGCTTTGCAGAGGAGGGCAAAGCTCAGAGCCACAGGAAAAGGGAGGGAAACTGAGGCACGGTGCAGTGCAGTGACTCCCAGGGTGAGCAGCAGGCAGCGGAGCTGGACACGAATCCCCGCTCTGGCTGCCAGTCAGTTCCTGGCTGGCCAGCCCAGTGTCCCAGCAGGGTGTGTGGGTGTCTGTGCTCCAGCAGCTCCAGGGTTATACAGGCACCTCTTCCTTCCCCTCTCCCGCTGTCCCGTTGGCTCCGCTCAGTCCTGCCGGCTCCCTGCCTTCCTCCTTCTCCTCCTCCTCCTCCTCCTCGTCCTCCCTGGCTGTCCCTGTGTCCCGGCCCAGGATGGGCAGGTGGCTGAGGAGCTGCCCTTCCCGGCGGGACTGGGCCAGCTCCTTGGCACAGCACACGGGCGTGTGGGTCTCGTAGGTGCTGTGGAAGCTGTTATAGTCCACCTCGTAAAAATCCTTCTCCAGGGTGAGCACGGGGGTGAAGCGGTGTCCCCACAGCACCTCGGTGTCCATGTAGGAGCTGCGAGCCTGGCAAGTCATCCCTGGGTGGAAAGAGAGGGATGTTAGAGGCAAAGCTTCCTTATGTGCTCACCCAACCACGCCTGGCACTTAAAAGCACTTTCGTGTCATTTCCATACCTGATTGCTCTGGGACACAGAAAAGTCTTGGTTTCATAAACCTCACAAAAGCCTCTATCATGAACAGGCTGAGCACCCAAAGGGAAAGGATGCATTCACCTCCGCATCTTCCACCTCCTTGTGCTTTGGGGTTTGCAGACTGGGACCTCCAAGCAGCTTCTCTCCGCCTCCCCCTGCTCTGCTGTGGTGTTGTTCGTGTGGCTAACACCAACAGGTCCTGGTGGACCCTGCTGGAACAACCTGCAGCCCTGCAAGTGCTGTCCCAGTCCTGACCCACACAGCCCAGAGTACAAGGACCCACTGCCCTGCCCTCCTCCGGGGCTGGGCCCATCCCTCCTCCTCTGCAGCAGTGCCACAATTCCCCATGCAGCAGTGCCACAATTCCTGTGCACCAGTGCCACAATTCCCCGTGCAGCAGTGCCACAATTCCCCTGCAGCAGTGCCACAATTCCCCCTGCAGCAGTGCCACAATTCCCCTGCAGCAGTGCCACAATTCCCCGTGCAGCAGTGCCACAATTCCCCTGCAGCAGTGCCACAATTCCCCATGCAGCAGTGCCACAATTCCCCTGCAGCAGTGCCACAATTCCCCCTGCAGCAGTGCCACAATTCCCACTGCACACAGCTGCACACACCTGGATGCTCAGCCCGAAAGGTGAGAGGTTCCCAACCAAGCTAGCTTTTAAATTTCCTAGGAGGGTCCAAGGCTTGGTACTTATGGATTGTGGATTCAATGAACAGTGGCTCACAGGGAACTGATACTTGTCAAGCTGCTCCTCAGCTCCATGGATCAGAGCTTATTTACCTTGGAAAAGTTTTCAAGAGAAACTTTGCAGAGGAGGGGTAAGTACACCTGTGAGCAAATCCTCTTGGAATCACCTTGCAGTGTCAAGGGTGTCTTCTCTTCCAAACATTTGTCTTCTCTTTGTCCTAATTATCTTTTGATTTTGGAATTAATTTCCAGTGAAATGCTAACCTCACAAAGTCCTCACCTTGTTCTCTCACGGAGGGTGAGGGACTGGCCTGGCTGGAATACATTCAAAACATGCACTTGATCCAGTCTCTGGCAATACTTTCAAGTCTAATTCCTGCAGCTCAGAGCACAGGCACAGAAATCTAAAGCAATGCACAGGGGGGGAAAAAAATCTCAGTGTCAGATGCTTCAGGGAAGAGAATATCACATATTCTCACTCCATGAGCCCATAAGTGACTGAAATCTCAGAGCAATCAGAAAACCCCTTTCCTTTAAAAAAACCCAAAACTTCCTTTGTGAAAAGAGGGGTATTTTGTTCTTTTAATTGCTATAGGCCATTAAAAGACACCCACACAGGCAAGTGCTCTGCAAAGCTGAAAGTCTCTTACTGCTTCCCATGGTTTAAAGCTACCAGGCCAGGAGTATTTTGTTCCTTGAAAGGGGAAGAGACAGCGACACACGCAATGCTGAGACATCTGCAGCTCTGTAGCACAGACTGAAAACCCAATCTTTCCCCTCAAGAAGATCTGCAGGAGTGTTTTCTTCTGGGCAGGAACAACAAGTACAGCGTTAGTCACAGTGTTCCAGCGTGCCTGCTTCCTGGGCTGGAAGGAACAGGGAAGTGCAGGGGCTGCCATGAAAAACACAGCCAGGGAATTAAAAACCACCCCAAGTGTTGCTGCCTTAAGGAGAAGCTCTGTGGAACTTCAGTGTCCTTTCAGAAAACCCTCAGCTTTTGCTTTAAAGAACAGGGTGAGGCCACTCCTGGCTTTGGTGGCTCCACAACGTGCAGGATCACCAGCCCTCGGGGTGAAGAGGGTCAGCCCTCCTGCCCTGTGCCAGCTCCACACTTCCTGGAAGCCCAAGGAATCCTGCTGATTTCCCAGTCCTGGCACAGGTTTTCCCAGTGGAGCTGTGTCACTGGCACTGATCCTACACTGACTTCCCTGGGCAAGGGCTTTTATTCCTGTTGTTTGGGTGGTCAGGGCTGCAGGGCTAATCCTGTTTCCTGGTGCTGCCTCATGCCAGGAGGTTGGAAACCAGCAAACCAGTCCTTTTCCCTTTGCACAGAGCTGGTTTGGCACCAGAAATCCCAAAGGCCTCCACGTGCCTCCTCCAGAGGCAGCAAGGAGAGCAGGAGGAGGGACCCTGCAGGCTGCAGGATTGGTCCTGTGACTGAACCAGGTGATTCTTATCCTGGTTTTCCAAGTGCTGCATCAAGGAAGGAGTCTGGAGGAGTCCCCAGGGCACAGATGGGGCGCCCTTGTGAAATGTAAGGGCCTGGGTCCCTACAAGGCAACTCCTGCCTTATAATCTGGGCCTGAAAGAGCTCCTTCCCTGGGGGAGCACCTGAGTGAACCTGAGCTCCTGAGACACGGTCCCAGTCCCGCTCTAAGTATTCAATTAGGGCAGGAACAATGGAAAGCTTTCAGCAACCAAACACGGCTGCTTCCAGCTTCCTGCAGGAGCTGCTTTCTGCAACCCCAGGGGGACACTGAGCCAGCACAATAAGACAACTTGTAATTGCTCCATAATCCCATTCAAATATTCCTTTTTAGCACATGTGCAGTGGTGTTTAATTGCGTGGGGACACACTGCTTGGCAACTCCCACATCACCCAGTAAACAACACCATTGTCTCTGCTTCAAATTCCATTAAGTGCCTGCTTTGCAGGCTGCCCTGTGCTCTCCAGCCTGGTTAATTAATGCATCTGTAATGTCCCTAGCTAATTATTGCCTCTGTGACTGTGAAAAGATGACAGAAGAGGTGTGGAGACAATAAACCTTATTTTTATTAAGAGCACATGGATGCAGCCACTTGCCACTGGAACACAATGTGAGCCCTCCGTGCTCAGAATATCCCAGAGCCACCTTGCAGTGGGGCACAGAAACCCCCAGACTCAGACCTCTGTGTATCCCTGAAAAAAAATCACCTGTTTAACTGCAGAATTCTGATTTATCTGAGTCTGTGGGATGTCTTGGGTATAGGGAATCATTTCCCATACCCTCCCATCCATCAAGAAAAATCAGGATTCAGAATATCCTGGGTTGGAAGGAAGCCACAAGGATCACCAAGTGCAACTCCTGGCTGGAAACAGCCACATCTGGGTACCACACCAGGTGTGACATTACTGCTCTTCTGCATCACTCCTGCATCCCTGAAGCACTGACAGTTGAGCACAAGAACTCAAGAGATTCCAGACTCTTCAAATTTCTTGCAGAATTAACCATAGTATGTATGGCCCAGATAAAGGCTGTTAATCCTTTCCTTAAAGAATATATAATGACACATTTTGGGTTTAAACAGTGCAGATATGGAGAAGTGGTATTTGGGGGTTTCATTTAATTCATTTAAACTTCATGCTAAAAGAGAAACGAATCCCAGAATGGTTTGGGTTGGAAGGGACATTAAATATTAACACCTCCCACTATTCCAGGCTGCTCCAAGCCCTGTCCATCTTGGCCTTGGACACTCCCAGGGATCCAGGGATCCAGGGGCAGCCACAGCTTCTCTGGGCACCCTGTGCCAGGGCCTCCCCACCCTCCCAGGGAACAATTCCTGCCCAATATCCCATCCATCTCTGCCCTCTGGCAGTGGGAAGCCATTCCCTGTGTCCTGTCCCTCCATCCCTTGTCCCCAGTCCCTCTCCAGCTCTCCTGGAGCCCCTTTAGGCCCTGGCAGGGGCTCTGAGCTCTCCCTGGAGCTTTGTCTTCTGAACAATCCCAGTTGTCTCAGCCTTGCCTCATAGGAGAGCTGCTTCATCCCATCATCTTCATGGCCCTATATCCTCATTTTCCTTCTTTCAGTCCAAGTAGAGGTACTTGAAGTCATAGACACATATTTTTCAACTCTAACATTTTTTCTGGGTTGAAAGACTACTAGAAGAGTTTCATTTTCTCCTAAATAATCTCATTTAAATATGAAAAAGTATGTTTAATATAAATGTGTGCAATCTGTCTGTTGTGGAAAACATGGAACGATATGAGAAATCTTCAGATGTCAACTTTTAGTTGCAGCTTTCTCGTATCTTAATGCAGCAGCTCAGCTTCACGTTGCAAACAAAACTCAATTTTAATAGAAACCAAAGACAAAACTCGTTCAAAGTTAGAAGCAG
Source organism: Sinosuthora webbiana (assembly GCA_013397395.1). Taxonomy (NCBI): domain Eukaryota; kingdom Metazoa; phylum Chordata; class Aves; order Passeriformes; family Sylviidae; genus Sinosuthora; species Sinosuthora webbiana. Next base: position 463,951 of record VXBN01007629.1, on the reverse strand, counting down.
ATGCATCAAGTTTTCAATAAAGCTGGAACCAGTTCCAGGATTTATAGATGCTGGAGACCAGGCCACTGTGTCCCGTTTCGAGTTATGCAATAAACATTTCACAGAGTTTGAATGATAATTTCATTATAGCAGAACCCTAAGAAGTGGATTTCTTGTCTGTGGGTTGGAGCCACAGATCAATAACTGAGCTGTGCCTGTTCCTGCTCGAGGCAGCCAGGGATCCTCCCTAAACAGCTTCCCAGCAGATGAAAAATCCAGAATAGATTGTGATGTGCATTAAAGCAGGTGTCTCATCACATCTGGGAGCAGAGGAAACGCCGGGGTGTTAAACAAGTGCCAGGGAACTCTCCAATGAGGCTCTTCCCTGTCGTAACAGTGAGTTATCAAAGAGCTGGGAATGTCTGAGCGTGCTGACAGGGAGCAGGAGCAGCTGGCTCAGCTGCTCAGGCTGCAGGGGCAGGATCCCGCTGATCCTGCACTGGAGCACAGCTCTGGGCTGCCCGTGCTGGGAGAGGGGACCGTGCTCCTGGTGCCCAGGTAAAAACAGTCCTCGTCACCCCAAATCTGCACCTGCAGCTCTTTGGCTGCCAGCAAAGGCTCTCTCCAGCTGTTGGAGGATGCTGATTTTTGGCAAACATCCCATCCTGGCCAGGTGACCTCACTGGAGGGTGAATGGGAGAGCACAGGGGGGCACGGAGGGTGCTCTGCCAACCCCGAAATCTCCCCAGGCTTCGATGGGATCCCATCCCGAGCAGAGGTGAATCTTCCTCCAGTGCTGCTCCATGGCCAGAACCTCCTCAGTGGGCAGAGATATCCCAGCCCCCGGGGCTCTCAAGACAACATTTTTCATCAGGCTAAAATTAACTGTGCTCATTGAAATGCCAGGGAGCTCAGAGATTATCTGCTGGGAAATGTCATGTGGCTGCCTGGGCTGGGCCAGATCTGCTTGGGCCCCTCCGACACGGACACTGCTGGCAGTGATCTCCCTCCTCTGCCCTTGTTTGCCCATTCTGTTGTGTCCAGGGTGACTTTTCTCCTTCTCCTGGATGCTCTGAAGCTGTGGAGCACCCACTGCCCAGGAACTGATGGCTTCTGAGGTGCAGTGGGAGTGATGGAGGTTCACGGGTGACAAGGAAAAGGTATAAAAAATTTAAGTTCTATTGCTGTAATTAAGCAATTTGTGTCTTTCAATTTGCAATGGCATACGGTAAGTTATAAAAGTTATTAGTTCCTCCGTGTTAATTGGACCAAAGAACACTGTGACCTCCAAAAAGTCAATATTCTTCCAACTTGCAAAGGAATATTAGTAGGTAGGAGCAATGGTCCTCCAATTATTTGTGCTTGTCTCCCTTAGAGGACATGGCTGGGCTTGATTCACTTTGATATTTATGCCAGAGGAGAGTAATAGGATTTTAATCTATCTGAATGCTCTCCAAGCATGCAAAAACTCCTAGGTACTGGGAAAAAATATAATAAAAGGACTTAATGACGTAAAGACCTTGGATTCAATTGCCGTGTCTCTACCAGATGCAGCCCGAGCCAAGCTCACACCAGGTAACTTCTCCAGGGTTTACAGTGAGTGCAGAGTCACCTCAGACACCACTGCCAGCCTCTGCCTCCAGAGGACAGTGCAGCTCATGGACACAATCACCTGAGACATCTCTTCCCTATGATTTTTCAGGCAGTTTCTGTAACACTTCTGCAAGGTCCTCCCTGCAGAAGAAAACTTATTTATATGCAAAATGCAAAACAACGCGAGACAACTCAAACCGGATGATGAATGCCCAGAAACTTCATTCAGTAATTTCACCCTTCCTTTGTGCTCCCATGGAAATCATGATTAATTTCAGCACATCTTTTGTTGTGACTACTCCATTTGGCCCTACAGTTACAGCCAGGAAACTGTACCCTGTCCTCTGCAAAGGTGGATGAATCGAGGTGAAAACTCTGCTGTTTGCCTACACTCCCACAGGGACAGGATGGGTTAATTACTTCTAATCATTAAATCCCTTTTTATCACACTGACTCGAAGCCAGAAAAATATATACCTGTACTTACATAAGGGTTCATTAAAACTTCATTTAGTGACTGGACTAATCAGGCATCTGGAGTGTCTCTTATGCCTTATTTAATTGTGCTGGGAAAAAGAGGCAATGAAAACCAAGGAGGACCAGGAGTGGAGTAACAAGCTCTGCTACCTCCGTGCTCAGGGAGCAGCAGTGCTGGATGCTGTGCCTAGGGAACGAGGGCAGCAGGAAGCTAAGGAAAAAGCAGGATTTGGATAACTGTCAGCAAATAGCAGAGGAAGGGTAAAGCTGGAAAAGAAGAGACTCCCTCCAAATTACTTGCCAGGAAGTCTTGTAGGATATGCAGAGTGTGTCAGCACGTGGAGTGATGGCTTACAGAGAAAAACAGTATTTAAAAAATTGGACTTGCTAATGTTCCCTAACTGGATCAGCTAAATCCTTCATCACAACCCAGGTGACTCTGCCCCATGTGGGAGGGGGGCTGGACCCCCCCTGCTCTCCTCTGTCCCAGCAGCTTTTGAACACTGTTCAGTTTGGGATCAGCAGGGGAAGGGCAGGAGCTCTGGCCAGCAGCAACCAGGAGCTGTCCTGTCACCAGGGTGGCCCTGAGATTTTGGGAAGCAGAGAGGCAGGGAAAGCAAAAATGTATTCACTGTGCAAATAGATTTCCCACCTCTGCTTTGTTCTGTTTTACTGCAGGTCAGATTTGGGGCAGCTGATCTTGACAAGAGTCCCTTTCTGATAAGGCACAGATAATGAATTCCCTGAAGTAATCCCTGTGCCTAATTCATCAGGGACCCTGAGAGTGATGCTGCTGCCCCCGAGACACCTGGAGACACGGAGCAGCCCTGGGAGCCAGAACACTTGGCAGCAACACTGATTTTGTTCTCACAGTGCTTCTTTCACCCAGCAATGACCACAACAGGTCTGCCCAGAAACTCACTCCCCCTTTGGCCTTTTCCATCCGCTCGTGGAGCCACAGTGCCTCACCCATCCCAAATATCGATGGGAAAAGCTACCCCTGGCTTTGTGCCACGGCTGGCTCTGTGGCTCAGTCAGGGGGGCAGCCCTGGGTGTCCCAGAGCTCTCAGTGGAATAACACCAGGTTTATTATCTTTTTCAGCCAAATAAACCCACTGCATTTTAGGCTGGCTGGTGAGCTGCTGTTACTCAGGCCTTTGAAAAGCCAAGGCAACTTGAACACAAAATCTTTGTTTTAAGCCACAGCGTTTCACTTTGTAAAAAACTCAATGACTCGAAGGGTGTGAAGACCTCAGAATTTACTCTACACTTTTCATTTGAAGCTATTTACCATCTTTGCCTTGCACTGGGTCAGAATTAAACTTAAATGTCAGTAAATAGAGCTGCTTGTTTGAGAGGAGACAATACGTTACATTTGTAATACATGTGCGCCTGGTTAAATCTACTGAAAAAAGCTATAAAATCACTGTCCCAAATTATCAGCAAAAAATATCCCCACTCTAAGTCATGCTTAAATTTCTGTAGTCATTGATCTGTTGCCAGTCACCATTCTGACCTGCTTTTCAAACACCTTATGGAAAACAGAGCTGTGTATTCTGACCAGTGGTACTTCTGAACTCTGGGGGTGGATTCTTAATTTTCTGTAGGGGTTGCTAAGGGAACAAATGCTCTGTTGTATTTTACACTGCCCTGAACCTGACCAGGCTGTGACTGTGTCAGGATTTAACAGAAGTCCTGCTGGGAATAAATATCACACCACTCCTGAGAGCAGATGGGGCTCGAGCAGTGCTGGGAAGAACCTGAAGAATTTGCTTGGAGCAGATTTTAAGGTGTGGAGGGAGGGATTAATAACCCCAAACTGCTTTATCAATATTCCCAAGTGTGAGGACAAAGCAGGAAAGCACAAACATTATCTCTGCAAGCCATTCTTCTTGTGACAAAATATCCCACACCCCCGGCTGCCACAGGTCCCTCAGGACCCATCCCAGCCTCCAAATCGGATCCTGGAATCATCCAAGGTCCACTCAGCTCTGAGTTCAGTGCAAAATGCCTCCTCCATCCCCAGTGTGGGACTTCCCAGGCTGCCTTCAGAGCCCAGGATAATTCATTTCCACAGATGTATGCTCCTTAATATCCTTCCAGCCTGGCCCGTGCAATCCCTCTGGGAGAGGAGCCCATTTGTAAGGCAATATTATTCCTCTGCCATGCTTTTAATTCCGAGGTTGTTATTGATAATGACTTCCTCTCACACGTCCCCAGCAGAGGCTGAGCCTTCCTGCGAGGAAGGCAGAGCAGCAGGGGTTCAAAGCATTTATAGTGTCACTGTGTGAGAGGAAAAGAGGCTTTGAACAAACAAGGAGCTGCATTCCATGCTCAGATTAGGAGGCTCCAGCCTCTAATAAATGTTTAGGCTGCAGAATAAGTCACTGTTACAAATCCTTGCCTTTGATAGTCTTTTCCACTCACCCCATTCCTTAGCCACATCTCCGCAATGCCCTGCTGGGGAAGAACATTTCCCTGGAAATGCCAGGTGAATTCCACTGCCACAGCACATATTCCAGCCCCAATGGAATGTAATTTATCCATCAACTCCCATCAGCTCTGTTTGGGAAAGTCAGCTACTGCTGATCACCTAAAGAGAGACTCTGGGACACTGAATTACCTCTCTGGACAGCTGCCTTTGGGAGCAAAGGTTTGGGATGCAGGAATCTGAGAGATTGTTCCTCCTCTGACTGTTGGGAGACTAATGAGCACATCTCCAGGAGGTGATAACATCAACAGTCAGCAAGGGGTAGAATCTGTGAGACAAGACAGGGTGCTGACACCGCTGAGTACTTGTAACAAGCTGAAAACCCCTGCTAATGACTCACAGAGAACCTCATCAAGATGGAAAACAAAATCCAGCTACCATCCACAGGAAAACCCTGGGCTCATAACTAAAATCCTGAAACACCAAATGAAAAAAAAACCTGCTTATAAAAGCTTTTTTTTTTTTGCATCTCTGACTTTGTTTGTCCATTTTTAGCCAGCAGTTCTCTCCTCAGGGCTGACTGCAGCCCTTTCCCACTGCAGACCCTTAATTCCATCAAGACATTCTGCCCACCCCAGGCTGGAGAACCCTCCTGGAAGTGACCTGAGCATCTCAGGGGCTTGGACACACTTGCTGTGTCACAAGTGCAGCAGTGAGAGCTGCCAGCTCCTCTCCAGACGTGGAACAAAGGCATTCATGCAAGCAGAAATGACCCACGGTGCCACGACTGCCACGTGCAGACGCATGCCCGGGCAGAGCTCTTGTGGGAGATACCTTTGTGGGAGATACCTTTGTGGGAAGGAGCCTCTGTTCCCATCCCTTCCCTCAGCTGCCTTTCCCACTCCGTTGAAACCTGAGGCTTACCACTTCTCCAGATTCACTATACACGGACACAGAGTTCTTTTATCCTGCCACAAATACACCCCTAGGAGGAAACTGGGAATGGGCTGAGGATATCTCCTAATCTCCCATTACCCAGCTTTGTCTGAGCTGTTAAACAGCTGCAGGGCTGCAAAAGTCACAAAAGCAGTTTTCTGTATTTTTCCTCTTTTAGCTCATTCTGGGAATGTGTGTCCTGCACCACGTGCAAGTCATTCAGCCTCAGCACGTGCTGCTTTATGGGATACAGTGAGACTTGGGCACTTCATAGCCCCCATTAAAATCAACACTACAGCAGTACCTAAAATAGCACAGTTACAGCCAATCTTTAATAGGGAGGAGAAAAGGGAAAAGATTTGCACCATGAATTTTGATGACAGGAAAAAGGACCACCGGAGACTTCAAGAAATCCTTTAATCCATTGCTTTTTTTTCTCCCCTGGCCCAGTTGTAAGTGATTATGGGCAGCTCCAGGACTAACCCCTTCACCTCAATCCCAGACTTATAAAAGAGGGTGAAACACTACAGCATGAGCTAAAGGCCCCACTTTTCACCACTGGTTATCTTAGACACCCCACCTGAGTCAGGCACTACCCAAGGACAAACCTCACCGTGTTCCCAGTCCAGGTGACACGGACAGTGACATCCTAATGCCAAAGTGCCCACAATGCACTGTGCCCCTTTCCTTCTCAAAACAGTGACTGATTGCTGACAGATCCTTACCTGTGGCTTCCACCATTCCTTCCAGAATGACCACAATCTCAAACTCCTCCTTCTCCAGCTGGGTGCGGGACATCTCCCAGAAGGGGCTTTTCTCATTGATCTCATGTGAGATGATGAGAGGGGACACCAGGAACAACCTGTCGTCTCCAGTGTCAAATCCCACGTTGATGTCCGTTTGATTCAGGGGAATAAACTCTCCTTCTTTGGTCTGTTTGGACTTAATCAGTTTGGCTCGAATGGAAGCCTCGACAATGTGGGAATTGCGGAGGTCCCCGACCCGGAACATGAGGCAGAGCTTCTCATCCCTCATGGAAATGACGGCGTTGTTGGAGAACATGAGGGTCTCCGCCCTCTTCTTTGGTTGGCTGATCTTGACGAACATGCATCCCACCATGAAGGCATTGACAATGGAGCCCAGGATGGCCTGGACCAGGAGCAGCACGATGCCCTCGGGGCACTTCTCTGTGATGACCCTGTGGCCGTACCCGATGGTCGTCTCGGTCTCGATGGAGAACAGGAACGCCGACACAAATCCGCTGAGGTTTTCGACGCAGGGGATCCAGTTCTCATCCTCCAGGTGGTCCAGGTCTCCCCGGATGTAGGCGATGAGCCACCAGATGAACCCAAAGAACAGCCAGGTGATGGTGTAGACCATGGTGAAGACCAGCAGGTTGAAGCCCACTTGAGGTCCACCAGGGTGGTGAAGAGGTCGCTGAGGTACCGGTAGGTCTCCTGGACGTTCCCATGGTGCACGTTGCACTTGCCACTCTTCTCCATGTACCGCTGCCGTGGCTTCTTGCCCTCGGCAGAAATGAGGCGGGTCCTGTCCGTGGCGATGGGGACATCATCCCGAGCCTGCTTGGGGATCTTCTTGGGCTCCCGGGATGTGACCCCAATGTCCATGTCCTGGTTCATGAAGATCCGGGAGTCTCCAGCCATGGCTGGGCTGCGCAACAAGGAAAGACAGTTTCAGGCAGAAGGCAGAGAGACAAAAACCATTTTGTTTCACTGTCTGGACCATCAGGACGTTGTTTTTGGAGGGTTCACACTTCTCCCTCAACAGCCACTTGTTAAACACAGCCCTGCGGTGACCTGGAGTTAAAGACTGATTTGTAACACACAGGCCCTTCAAACATCAGCCGCTGCTGGGGTGATGGGCACGCTGTGGGAGCACGGAACAGTTAAATCTTGGAACATTTTGGAGGTTTTCTTTTTGTCCTCAGGTTTTTTTTCGCTCGCCAAATTTGCCTGAGATCACAACTCAGAACAAAGTAAAGATACATTGACATCTTTTCAGGAGGGACTGGAGCTTTTTCATGCCTCAGGTTTTGGGTGCATATCAAGAGAAAACTTAAAAATTAAGAGAAAATGCTGAACACCATTGTCTACTTAAATCACAAGCCTAAATTATGCATGAAGGCTTCCCTTGCAGTCAGCAGAGAAAGGCATCTCTAGGGATAATTCAGATTTCAGGAGTGCTGAATCACCTTCTGGAAGTTTATTCGTGAGCCTGGGCTTTAAATGTGAAATAAACATTTAATTGAGCATCTTGAATCCCCAGTGTGAGGGTGTGATGAATCCAGGCCTGCTGTTAATGAGATCTATCAAAGCTCACCCCTTTGCTCCATCTGACACTAGACAAAATCTCTGGGAACTTTTAGGAATGCATCTGAGAGTTATTAAAAAGCCCACTGTTGACCAGGGGCTTACCAGGACAGGAATAAAGAACACGAGATGAAGGCAGCGATGCTTTCTGCCAGTTATAATGTAACATCCTGTTTACTGAGATTATTAGATACTCCTTTAAAAAATGAGAGTCTTGACTCTGGGTGCAGGGCACAGACAAAATCTCTGTCAAAGACTACCTAAAGAGCCTTAGGGATATCAAAGATAGAGCAGCAATATTTTCTATGGCGTTCATTCCCTGCATTGTCCTCTGCAAATCCTATTAAAACCTAACTAAATCTATTACTGCTCCCTCTATCTTTAATCTTCTTATGCTCCTGTGAATGAGAAAAGGTGTAGAGATACAATTAAGAGTACCTTGGGAGAGACAATTTTTAAGACTGAGCAAAGTAGCTTCATCTCTTTGGTATTAAAAAGCACAAAGGGTGGGCGGGGAAGGAAGCAGAGGCAGGATGAATAAATGAAGCAACAAATTTTCACTTCCATCCGGCTGCAGCCAAGTCTGGTTAATGGCAGAGAATACCTCACGGCCCTTGTCTAAGTCACCATCAATCACTGCTCCAACGAAGCAGCCGAGCCTGTTGCTGGAACCAGCCCCGCTGGCTCTGCTCCGCAGGGAGCACAACCATCTGTGCCCAGCGCAGCCCGGCGCTGCTCCTGCTGCCGCAGCCGCCTGCTCGGCAGGGCTGCAGCCACGGCCAGGGGCACGGAACGGGGATTCGTGGGGCTGGCATGGGAAATCGGGGGGGACCGAGTTTGTCACCCGCCCTGGACATGGGGTAGGTTATCCCAGTGCTGTGTGCTCCCTTCCCCCAGTGGAAGCAGCCAGCGTTTTGACAGAAGAGTCACTGCTCTGTTTCTGTCCCTCCTGAGAGCTGGCTCAAGGTGTGCCCACACACGTCCTCAGCTGCTTTTCACTGCCTGCTGCAATGGAAACCTCCAGAACCCCTGGCCTGCCTCTCTCTGCACTGTGAAGTTCGTCGCTTTACACGTGTGCAAAGTGCTGCAAGATGCTGAAAAATTGACAGGGGCACAGCTTGACTCTCACTTCCCAACACGTGAAAGCACATGGCAGAACAATCACACACTTTTTTCCCCTCTTTAATAGGGAAAGAAGCCTCCCATCCACTGAGAATCGGGTGGTGAAGAACCTCCTCACTTCCTTCTTACAAATAATATTCTCGACGTATGTTTGCATTGATTGATTAATCTAAAATTACTCCATTTGGACTAAAAAGCTTGTCATCAATCTAAATGTAAAACCAGGCAAGTGTTGCATGCTTTCAATTTTAAAAGACTAGTTTAAAGATAATTTGGTTATGAAAGTAAATTTGAAGCTATCACTGGCACCGTAAGAGAGAGAACAATCCAGTTCCAGACTTCAATCTAGAGTGGAAGACTCCATGTTCTAGATTCACACCAAAGAGATCAAAAGGATCTTAAAACTTACTACGAAGAACAGAATAGAGGAAAAGCAACAGAAATCCTAAATCCCTGGAAAGATCACTCTGGTGGAGCAGGTTTGAGGAACTGCCCATTAACGAATACACAGAGGAACCTTTTTAACTAAAACACTCTCAGGGCTGGCAACATCTCTGGTGGTGCCACTGACCTCCAGCAACAGCTCAGCTGAAACATCTCTGCAAACCTTCAGGAACACCTTCCACGGGATCCAGTAAACCAGAAAGATTCCTGCTGGATAAGAACTTCACTGACAGCTTCAGAGGCATTACAATTCCTACCAATATTTCATCTTTAACCCTCCCATTGTAGTATGAGCATAACCTCAGTCTGTGGTTATTGAAAATATTTAAGCGTATGAATTTTTGCTTCAGAGTCTTTAAACACAAAGCTCCTGGTTAGCAGTTTGAGCAGAGCTTTGGATGGCTGCACACTATGGAGCTTTCTGCTCCAAGTGATTCTAGGGTTTTCTAAATCTGAGTAAATCACTACTTTTCCTTCTGCCTTAATTCCTCAACAGTAAAAACTGTGATACGGAGGTGAATGGTCTGTGAGATGCCAGGCATGAGAATCTTCTAGGAAATTTGCTGTCATTCCTTTATGATTTTAACTGCCCTTGGGAGCTTTAGGCCAAATGACAAGGTGCTCTGAAAGGAGCAGTGTAACTGTGTAAGGACCTGGTTAACTCTTCACTGTGTAGTGCACAGCCACTGCTGCCATGCATGAACATCTCTGCCACACCAGGGTAAATGTGTTCGTGCATCTCCCAGAGATTTCAGCTCCTGTCTGTAAATCCCTGCTCCCTCCAGAACAGAGAGCCATGAGGTGAAATTGCCTCTTATAGTCACAGGCACTGTTCTGTTTCTTTGGCATTTACCATCTTTGGTTAAACGAGGCCGAGGATAATAAAAATGTCACTTCTGTACAAAGCTGCCTTCCTTCAGGACAGGCTACTGCGTGAGGAGCTGTGAGTCAGTGCATTATCAGCCTTGTAGAGAGGTTTTTATCAGCCCTGCTGATGTTCAGCTCTGCCCAGATGACACACTCGGGGCAGCTGGTGACATTTAAGGGCTGGGATTTGCTGCACAAGAGTCAGGTTGGGGTTAGGTGAGAATCTTCAGGAGGCAGTGTTTGGCAGAGCAGCTCCCAACCCCTGTGACAGAGCTGATGTGCTCCTGGCAGGTCCAGCAATTTGCCAGAGACATCAAGGAAGGCAAAACTACAAAACACTGGAAGAAACTTCCTTCCCTTCTGAGCAGGGGGCTTTTCCCATTTGAACAATCGCTGATCTGGCTGCAGTAAACACACGAATTTCCATGGGGATGGGATTTGATGCTGGGAAGGACTAAACTGGCAGGCAGGTGGAGTTTAAAGAGGTGAATTTGTCATCAGGTCTGTGTAAAAGCAGACTTCTTTTTGTTTCTTTTAAACCTCATGCCTGTGTTTTCTCACATTAGGAGAATAATTGAGCAACTGTTCTTTATCAAACCTCCCACACCTTCCCAGAAGAATTTTTTTTTTTCACTTAACCCTGTCTTCTTTTTTTTTTCCAGACAATGAATCCTGTACTTCTCAACAAGCAACCAATAATACTGAACAGAGATTACTGAAAAACCTGACTTGGTTTTCCTGCTGCCCGTTGGCCCACACCACATAAACCAGGTTACTGTGCCCAGTTCCTCTGGGCCACATAATTCTGCTTTAGGTTACAGTGCTGCAAGGGAATGAAATTCTTAATTGTCAAACAGGAGCAACACAGGGAAGTAGGTGCAGGAATAAAGGAAATTAAAGCATCACCTGAAGAGAATAAAAGCATTGGCTGCTGAACACTGAGTGCTCATGGGAAGATGGAGGACGGAGAAATCTCAGGAGAAGATGGCCTTTGACAATCTGGAGAAGAATTACTTGAGATGGGCTCTGACTGAGGTGGAACTTTGATTTCCCTGAGAAAGGCATCTTTCCTCCCTCCTTTTATTTACTGCCCGTGTGTGAGGGAGACTGAACAGCCAACTCCACCAGGCTGCCTTTCCACACACACCTGTGCATGCCAGGTGAGGAAAGGCAGGATTTGGGGTAAACCACGGGATATTCCATCTTTCTGACCTATATAAATAGAGGTTTGGGGTTATGGTGGCTGCCTCTCTGGGAAGCACTTGGGGATCCACAGGTGGAGGGAAGGCTGCAGGGGAGTTGTGCTGTTGAAAGACAGGGAAAAAGATTCAAAGATTCAAAAGTTCCCACTTGCCTCTCCAAGTGTCACCTCACTCAGCACTAAGGTGGGAAGGTGCCTCTCGTCTCCTCTGTGAGTTTTTGGTAAGTGTCAGCAGCACTTTCCTGATACTCAGGATGTGATAGCTGATTCCTCTGGGGCTGGAGAAGACCTCACCTTGCCGCCAGGTCACAAAGATCGGTGGCTGCTGGTTCACCTGAAGGGCCAGGGTGGCTTTGTGCTTGTCACAGAGCTGGGCTGTGACAGCTCCTGTGTGCCCAGAGTGCCCCTGGCTCAGAATACCCCAGCAGAAGGTGCTCAGTCTCTTCAAAGAAAATCTCTCTGGCCACGGAGCCAGGCTGAGCCCAAGGAAGCATTTATGGACATTTGCACTTTCCTTTTACCTGTGAGTTACCTCTCAATCCATTCTTCTCCTCTGATATCCTGGGGCCCTTCCATTGTCATTTGTGAGGGAGGAACATGACTCCCACCCCCAGAGTATCCAAGTGCTTCACAGCACTCCACACAGGTATCATGTGCTGTAAAATTTTATTTATGAATTTTCCAAGATACCAAGGAAGGGCTCTATTTCCCATATTTCAGGATGGAGGAGTCACAAAGAGACTTAGTTCTTCTGCACTCAACTGGGAGCCTGTGGCAGGGCAGGAATTAAATTTAGCTGTTCCAAAATCCTAAATGAGCACCTGGAATCACTGTAGAACTCTATCCTCCTTCCTCCACTCTAGCAGCAGGGAATGCAGTCCCTGTCTGCTTCAGGTGTGTCTGAAGATCGCTCTGCAAAGCCTCCACAGCCTGATCCATCAGATGAATAACCCAGCAAGATGATTTCCAAAGCCAGCGAAGGCAGTTTCTGTTCTCTCAAATAGCTACAGGTTTCAAATACATTTTTCCCTCAGCTATGGATTGAAGTGTAAAACCCCCACACATGACACAAATTCACAGCTGCATTAAATATAATGACTCCATTATATTTTAATATAAACTCTTTTAAATAAAAACTCCATAACTTTTAAATGTAAACTCCTTTTGTTTCTCCTACACAGAAAAGAGTAGAGAAATGCAACTGTGATGAGGAGAGAGACTGGGTGTGGTTTTTTAACAGAAAAATAAGATGAAAGCTAGAAAATGCTTTTTGAGGCATCATTTTTGAGGCATCATTCAGGTTTTTACAACTTGTTAGAGCACAAGGAGAATATGGAGTTTCCATGAGATTGAGGATGTCTCCTACAGCACAGTTCCACTGCTCAGGAAGGATGGGAGGATTTAATCCATGTAACTCCCAGGCAATTCTCTTGTACTTCATTGCATTAAAGACCTTGAATGTGGCCAGTCCCTGTGCAAAGGATGCAGCCACAGTATTGTGCTCTTAGGTGTTTTTTCCATGATTTGGAACAGTCAGATGGTATTTTCTCTACCAACAACAAGAAAGCCTGGAAATAAATCAATGTGATCCTTCCACCTCCAAGGAAGTGACTGTGCCTGAGGCACTCTGCAGCCTCTCTGTCCCTGGCCTCTCACCCAACTCTATTTAGGGACACCTTATGGTGTCACTGAAAATCTGACCATTGTCTTTCAGCCAACACAACTGAACAAAGACAGGGACACCCTTGCCCTGATCAGACACTCCTGCTTCTTCTGCTCCTGGCTGTTTACTCTGAACAGCAAACACTGAATGTTGGGAAAGCAGAATCTCAGCTCTAGGAGAAAATCCTGCCCCAGGAGCAGCAGTGTTCCCATTCTCCATTGTTTAGGAATTCACCATTGCAGCAACAGAGAATCACTCTGTAATCTGCAGCTGCTTAAAAAATAATGCAGTAAAACTGTTGAACAAATTCACACTTCTGCAGTACCTTGCACCCCAGGAATTCACAGATGGATTCACCAAACACAGGCTCTTTTTGCCCCAAGGCCTTCAGCAGTGCTTGAACCCACTGCAGAAAGGGCTCAGGAGTCACAGAGGGACAAACTGACCTCATACCAAACTGTTGGGCAAGGGCCAGTGCTTGCCCCAAGTGTCCAAGTGCCTCTCCTGACCTCAAACTCAACAGAAAGTGGGTGACTTAAATAGTGGAGTCTGGAGATTTGCCTTGGGATATTACTCCAAAGCTCTGGGGTTTTTGTTTTTTGTTTTTTTGTTTTTTTTTTTTTCTTTTTTTTTTTTTTGCAATTAATTGGGCTGGAACTTTCTAGAGATGGAAAATATTCTCCTCTGGGAAACAGAAATTATCCTGATCCTTTATCTTCAACTGAGAGAAGCATAAAACGGGTAAGAATAGTCAGGCAAAGAACTGAATCCCAGAAGTGAAATAACCCCCCCCACACACACACAAACACTGCCCCACGCACTCCCCATCTTCTTGGGGAGATCCCGGTTGCTTGGACTGGACAGAGAACCAGTGAGAAAAACCAGTTTGGTTCCCCCCGAGCCCGTCTTCCAGAAATCCAAGGTCCACTGTAAAGTAAAAGGGTGCAGGAGGAAGGAGCTGCTTGATGACAGTCTCCAAAAGCCAGAGGTAAGTTTTTTGGGACAGGGCCACTTCCTGCAACTCCCTGTTCAAACCCAAGGGAAAGATGCTGTGTAAAAGTTGACCTGGTGCTCCCAACCACCATGTGCTGGCACAAAGAGAACCCCAGGCGCCTTTCTGAGTGATGCAACAGGACATTAAAAAAATCGGTCATGCTTTTACCTCCCAGAGCCATAACGCCCGAGGGATTCCCAGTGCACTGCATTCCCTGTCCCCTCCAAGCCAAGGGCTGAATATGCCACTTCCTCCACTGGAGATTGCACTGCCGGGGCTCTGTAACTCCAAGCTGACTGGCAAGTATCCTAATTATGAAAGAATTTAATCTTGGACTCCAGATAACAATTATGGAGTCGCTCCACACAATTCAGGGCTGTTCACTGATCGGTCTCCTGGCGCCCTTTGCGTTCCAGTGATATCCAGTAATCCTGTATCTGAGCAGTTCCTATTTTTTAATGCCTTTTCCTGCATCACACCTTTAGATCTGACAGCGCTTTTGCCGAACATCAGCATCCAATCCCTGCCTTCCCAAAGAGTTCTGTGGCAGCCGTGAGTTCGGCAGGAGCATGTCCACAGCTCCCACCCGGGCAGGTTTGGGCACAGGAGCCTGGCATCCCGCCGGCCCAACAGCTCCGCGTTTGTCCCGCTGGGCTTGTGATCCTTTGCAGCCGGAGAAGATCGGGAGTGACCTGGAATAACAAAGGAATCGGTAACTTACTTGCTACGAGCGGCTCCGCATCAGTGTGGCGCCTGGGCTCCGGGGGGCAGCTGGCCGGGGGCAGGAGCGGAGCTGGCAAAGGCTGCGGGAGCAGCGGCCGGTCCATGCCATCACCAGGGGGCCGGGATCGTCCTGGGAGCCCCGGGCTGCCTCCTGCCTCCTGGTCGCTGCCTGCTCGCAGCAAACATCGATGTGGCACGGAGGGTGCCCACGCCCCTGGGTGTCCCTGATCTCCCTGCTCTGCTCCAAGCCCTCACCCTCCGCCGCACTTTTGCCTCTCCTTCGCCTGTCTTTCCCTGCTCCTGCTCTCTCCCGTTCCGAGGGATCCGCGGTCGTCCCGAGCTTTTGAAGGGCTGGGGCAGAGGGAGGGCGCGGAGGCTGCGTGTGACGGCGCCTTATCTGTTCTCAATGAGCGCAGGGGCGGGGGGCGAGGGAGGGGTTTGGGCGCTGCCGGGAGAGAGGCTGGGCAGGGGGAGAGGCGAATCCCTGCCTGGGGAGCTCGGGATCGCAGGAGCTCCGAGCTCGGGAAAGACCTCCGAGCTCACCGGGGCGAGCGGCGAGGGGTTCCCGGGCGGCTCCCCCAGCGCTCCCTGCTCCTCCCGGGATCGCCCTTCCCGGAGTGCGGGCTGGGCTGGCATCCTTCGGGGGGTGTGGGCTGAAATCGAAATCACACAAACAGAAAGCAGTTCCTAAAAACCAGGAGGAAGGAAGAGCGCGGAAGCCGCGCATTTCACACGTGTGAAAATCGTCACCGGCACCGTGGAAACTCCGCCGGGCTGGAGCGGGGACTGCGGGGACAGTGGGGACAAGGGGGAGAGCTTGCTTCCCCTGGCACATTTCCTCTGCCTGTCGTCCATCGGGCTCTGCCATGGTGTTTGCTGACGGAGTTGTGGGGTTTGCCTGGGATTCAGCCAGTCCCCGGGCGTGCTCTCAAAGCGCTTCAGTGCTTTGCCGTATTTTTTTGTCTTCCTCTTTTTTATTCTTCTTTTTTATTATTATTTTTCCCCTTTGTCACTGATAATACCATACTGTCTCCACAGCTTAGTGAAATATTTCCTTTTCTGAAAAGCAAATGTCAGGCCAGCTGCATCTCTCAGGCAGATCTGCCTGGTGACTGCAGGTCACCCTCAGGCTTTGTTGCCCTGTTCCCGCAGTCCTGTCCCCCTGTCCTCCCTAATTCCTTATTCCAGGAGCACACACATTACAGCCCATCAGAAAAGCTTTCACAGAAGATTCGTCTGGTCAGGAAAAGAGAAGTTACCCAAACCAAAGCACTGCGCAGGAATGTGCAGGTATTGCAGGAATCTGCGAGCTATTTTTTGGGTTTTGTTCCGCTTTGAATGATTTTCAATTTTTTTATTTTTAAAAAGTTACACTATTACTAATGAAATACATCAGCATTGGAATGATATTTTTATTTTCCTATATAGACTTTTTTTTTCCTTTTTTTTTTTTTTTAACAGAGGAAAAAAAGGAACTAATGAAACTTCATGTAGATCAGAAAACTTGATTCTTAACCAACTTAAATCTAAGCTACATAACACCTTATTATGGAGACTAGACTGGGAAAATCAAAGACAGACATGCTGAAGAAAGGGAAATAACCACAGGTTTGAATATTATTAGTAGTCATATTGCCCAGGGACTGGAAGAAGCCCATCTCTATACACACACTCCTTTTATCAGTGCTCTGGTTCTGGCTCTGCTTCTCTGCTCTGGATGTCCTGTCCAGATGGGACAGGGATCTGGAGCCAGACCACGGATTTCAGCTATCAAAAATCAGTTTTGCAGATGTAATTTTGCCTTCCCACATGTTAGTTCATATTTGACACTCCAGCCCAGCATGGGCAGCAAGCTCAGCCCAGCCAGGCTGGCTCCTGTTTCCCAGCAGCAGCTCAGGGTGGCCCAGCAAGGCTGCAACAGCTCAGGACTCAATTCCAATCAGCAGCAGAACCACCTGCAATGAAAGCAAAGGCCGTGGTAATGAACTGTTGATCAAATCTGGTGAAATTCCATCAGATCTTCTGCCTGCTCATAACTGGTAGGAATGTCTTTTCAGCAGAATTTTACCTTTTAGGGGTATGTCTATGATAACGTTATAAAAGTGCTGTTTGGGGAGTGCAGTCCCAGTTTGGGTATTTTTAATGAGCATTCAAACTTACCTAAAGAGCACTAAAGAGTAAATTCACCCAGTGGGAGAGCCAGCCCCCCTAAATCACAGCGTTGGCTTTCAGAGCAGGTCCCTGGATGCTGCTTCCCCAGCACTAAGGACAGTGCCACCTTCAGAATGGCATCAGCTCTGCTTCCTCCTTCATCTCATCTCTGCTAATAAGATTTGGAATGAATTTTTGTGCCAGGAAATGCAGAAGGAATCTTTGTGCTGCCCAGCCAGCAGCCCTGGAGGATTGGAGTCTCTGCAAGGCCGGTGTGTCATGGCCAAGCCTGGGGGGCCTCCCTTCCTCATCCCACAGGCTTGTCCCGTGTGTCCGCACTGGGAACGCGTGGATGGGGTCCCGGGAGGCGGGGTGGGCTCCGGAGGGGTCCCCGCCGTGGTGGGTGGGTGTCGTGGGTGTCACGGCTCTCATGGCAGTGGAGCACGAGTGGCTCCGTGCCTCGTGCGTGTCGCTGACCTTTCCCGGCTTGGGCAGATTCCCGGGGCTCCCGACAGTGGAATTGTGACAGGCACTGCCATCTGCCGGCACCGCGGCCATCCCTCCAAACCAGCCCCAAAACCGCGACACAAGCCGAGTTAAACGGGGGTCTGGATTTTCACAGCCCCCCCTCCCCAGTGAAAATCCCAGTTTCCCCAGCGTTCTACATGGATTCTCCAGCTGGGAAAAGCGGCTTCTCCCCTAAGGACGTTTGTTCATGAGCAGGTGGACGATTTGGACCCTAGCCCACCTTTTGGGATTACACAGCACCGTGGCACCGCCCTGTGCAGGTGTCAGCTCGGAGCAAAGCAGAATTCCTGAGCCTGGATCCATCCAGCACGTACTGGAACTGCATTTCTGTGCCTGTCCCGGGACCTGGGGCACCAAACACCTCACCAAGCACAGCCGAGGTCACACCAAGCTGGGCTCTTGAGAGGCACTGCTTCAATCAGCACTGAAGGCCTTTTAGGAGCATTTCTTTAATCACCAGGCAGGAAGGACCTTCCCCCTGGTCCAGGCGAGTCCCTGCTTTTGCTTCCTTATCCCTACACTGCAAACTCTGCTTTGTTTCACGTATTATTTCAACAGACATCTCCCAGTTTGTACTGGTTAAAGACCAGCCAGACCCAAGAGCAGTTTTTCAGCTGCAGGCCAACTCCAGTGACATCACTGTGCCCCTGCTGAGATGGTGAAAAAGTTGTCAATGGCCTCACAGGTTTGAAATATGTTCCAGACCTGCAGGGATCAGCGGGCTGCAGAAGGGCTGATTTAACACCAAATGGCAGCACAGTTTGGGTATTTTTGGGCTGGGATGGAAACATGGAAATGCAGAGGGATTGATTTTCTGTTCAGGATGGGATTCACCTCAGGCAGTGGCATTCAGGATGCGCTGGTCAGTCTGAACAGCCCTGCTCCTTCCTTTCCAGCTGATGCAGAGAGACAGGTAGGAGCAGGAGGCAGCCAAATTAAACCTTGTGCTGGAATGGGATGAGTGATCCAATTCCAGGAGCATGGAGGTACAGATTTCACATCAGTGCAACATCTTGATTTTCCTGGGGTTGCTCATGAGCTCTTAACAGCTGAACTGTTCAAAGGACATCCAGAGCTGAGTACAGGGGGGGATTTATGGCAACTGTGGAATGCTCAGCTCCTGGAACTGCAAGCAGAACATCAAGCTGTGGAAGAACAAGCTTTAATCTCATTTTGGTATAACTAAATTGCTCTCTGAGGATCTTACCTATATCAAAAGCTTGCCTAAAATGAAGAGTTTGGATTTTTGCGGGTTGCTGTAGAACACAGCAGGGCAGCCCCGTTTTTGATCTGTCAGGGACGCAATGGGGAGTTACCTGCATTTCCCTGAGGTTTCATGTCAATGAGCCACCGCCCCTGCTGAGCCCAGACTGGCCCTGACACTCGTCACCCAAAGGGACAGCGAGCCCCAGTGACAGGGGTACCTGCTCTGCAGTCAGGGCAGGCTTTGGCTTTGATAGGAGAGGGAGCAGCGGTGCCTCCAGGGAGCGTTTTAATTTGTTGTGCAATTTGATCTCTGGAACGAGAGATGTCTCTTCCCGTTTGTCAGCCATGAACCGACCACCCCACTAGAAGAAAACAGAGTTGTAAGAGCTAGAAACAGCTTCTCTGCTGGAAACAGCTCCTAGGATTGCTCATCCACCCCCAGCCTTCCCTGGCACCCGCCTGAACGGGAACCGAGGCTCCGAGAATCCTGACGTGACAGTCACCCACTCTGTCTCGACTTCTTTTTTGTGTTTGGGGCTTATCCAGCCCCCAGGATCCAAACGAAACTTGGGAAGCAGGCACAGAGGCAGGCGAGGGGAAGTTTCCTCAGTAAACTCCCCCGCTCCGCGAGGCGCTGTGGAGGAGTGAGGCTTTGATGTGCTAATGAGGATGCCAGGCAAACACGGGGAATGATGCGCTCCTCTCGCAGCCGCGCCGGGCTGGGGCCGGCCCCTGGTCCCCCCAGCCGGCACATCCCGAGCCCTTGGATCCTTTCACTTCGGGATTGCCCGCGAGTGGGTTAGTCCTGTTCTGAGCCAGCTGCTGTGGTAATTAACACTAATTAAGCTCTTGTTTTGCAGGTGCAGCCAGCAGCACCTAAGGCTGAAGGGTGCCCAGAGACTGAACTTCCACGGTAGCTGCAGGGCGAGGAATCCCTGGGAGGGGCACAGCGTGGACTGGTACACGTGTGACATCTCCTCTGTGACACCTCCTCTGTGAATAAAGCCGCATTTCAGAGCCTGGCTTCTCCCTGCCAGGAGCTACAGAATACAGCAGTCAGAGCACACTCTGATGATGGCAAATTTAGGAAGACAATTTCCTTGTTTGGCTGTCAGAATTCAAAAAGGTTTCTGGAAAAAAAAGCAAATGCCTCGGTTCTTTCAGGTGGGAATGTTGTTACATTAACTCCCTCCTAAAACACGCAGCCTTCCCTTTGCAGAAGGGGATGGGATGGGTGGATACAGGGTGTAACCTGGAAGGTACAGTCCAGTTCTCAAATGAGCCACTAATTAACTCCTTCACTGAAAACGGATCCCACCTCCAGCTTGTGGATTCCCAGCACTGGCAGGAGAGAGACAGGAGGCAGAGCCAGCAATTCCTGTGAGGATTCTTCCAGGGGATTTATTGGATTCTGAGAAATTCCACCAATGTCTCTGCGTGAGTGTCATAACACTGAACGTCGCCTTTGGGCACTGGAAGCAGCTCAGCCAAAGCTCTGTGTGCCCCATTCCAGGTCTGGATTTTGTCCCCCTGTGAACCAAAGATCCCCTGGAGAGGGATCAGGGGAACCAAGGATCCCCTGGACACGGATCAGGGCACCATAACCAGCCTCCTCCAGCACATCCTGTGGTCACTGAGCAGAAAGCACAATCCGTGGAGCAAAAGCAGCAACGAGAGGCCCTGCAGCACCAATTTGTGCAAATGACATGTTTTTGATGCTCTTCTCAATCCGTCCTCGGGAGCTAAAGCAGGTTGGCCCTTGCAGCTGGTGTCACCCCCCGCCTTGCTCCCACTTCAGCCTCGCCCTGGGATCCTTTAGGTGGGAGAAGGGTGGTGGGAGTGTCCACATAAGACCCAAAACGTCAATTCCTGCTGCCACAACAGGAGCACAGAGCGGCTGCTGGGCACAGCGTTCCTGGCTGCACTCTCCTCCCCCTGCACCGGCTGGAAATGCTCTACAGGGGAATTTTCCTTCTTTTGTCACAATTCCAGCCCTGGGGCTGGGCACTGGATCTCCTCTGCAATTAGGTTTTATTGTTTGACACATAACAGGCTTTCAAGCCAATTTTTGAGATGCATCCACACCTTCAAGGGAGCCTTACAGAGCAAAACCAACCGTTCCATTTGTCGTGTCCAGTGAGGAATCTGCACGCACTGCATGAATTCAAACCCCATCGCTGTAACCATCGCTGCTCATTAGGAAATCCCAGAAACAGTTACACAGCTTGGGTTTCCACATAGTTTACTAAAATTAGCAATATTTTCAGCAGTTTTGCAGTCATTTGCAAGCTTGAGAGAACTATTTCTAGAGCTTTATTTGCAGACCTTGCAGCGGCATTCAATATTTATAAGGAATTCCCTGTCTTGGTAGCAGCGACTGACAGTTACAAAAAATAAGTACATTATAAAGTGCATTAATATTTTAAGTCTGCCTGAGACTGCTGGAGGAAGATATTGCCAGCTTTTGCCTGACTGGCTGATATTTAGTTCACACAAGTAACTGACAAAAAGAGACATATCTAGGAGGGAAATGAGAGGGTGTATAAGAAACTGCAAGAGCTACAGTGAAAGATTTGTCTATGTTTACACAATAAATCAGCAACAGAATGAAGAAAAGAACCATTTTTTCCCTGTTTTTGTTCCAGCCACTCATTCGGTGCTGTTACACACTCAGATATTGCTTTTGGGCTCTGAATAAAACCCTTCCTGATCCTCCAAATGAAATGTTGAGGTTGTGCTGAATCCAGGTTTTCCCACAAAAATACAAGTATCTCACGTTTAATGATGCAGCCAAGAGAAAAGATAAATCTGGCTGTAATAACGTGCTTTTCCCTGAACCCTCCTGCAGGCTGGGTGCAGGCAGTGCTGGCCATGAGCCAGCTGTTTGCAGTGCCAGCGTGGCTGTCCCACACTCCTGAGCATCTGCACATTTTGTTCCTGGCATATTTGTGTCTGTGGAGCCAGCTGACCTTGAAACTCTCATCAGAGGGAGAAAAATAAAATAAAAAAAAAACCAAAAAAATCAGCAGCCAGGAGCTACCACCCTCCATATATTCCAGTTATTATCAGAATATTTTTCCTCTGTTCAGTTTGCACAGAAATGACATTCAATAACACCGAAAATGTTCCCTCTGTCCCAAGAGAGGCATGTTCAGAGTGAAACCAGAGGAAATTAAAGACCTCTCCAGCAATCCCCCAGCACGGGTTCATAAATATAAAACTGCAGTAGTGACTGGCTCAGGCACTGAGGACAAAGTGTGCCAAAGCCCTGGGGTGCCCCGGCTCCTGCCTCCCCGAATTTCTGGCTCTGCATGGGCTGGGAGGCTCCATGTCCTTTGTTCATCTCACAGGGCAGAGAGGATGGAGCCTTTGCTGTGGGACTCGGGTGCCTCAGAGCCCCTGGCTGTGACAGCAGGGCCTGGCAGTCCTCTCCACACACACCCTCCTGTCCCCCAGGCTGGGCTGGAGGGGGGACACCCTTGGGAGCACAAGAGAAGGGTGCTGCGCTGTGGGATCTGAATTCCCTGGGAAAAGGAGGGATGCAGGTACTGCTGTTCAGGCCTGCCAGACCCTGCCCCTCTCCAGGTGGGACAGCTGGCTCTTCCTCCTGGAATTCCAGCTGCAGAATGGCTTTTCATACCATGGAATATCCTGAGCTGGAAGGGACCACCAGGACACACAAAGTCCCACTCCTGGCCCTGCACAGGCACCCCCCCAACAATCCCACCCTGGGCATCCCTGGAGTGCTGTCCAAAGGCTCCTGGAGCTCTGGCAGCCTTGGGGCCGTTCCCATTCCCTGGGGGGCCTGGGCAGCGCCCCACCACTTTTGGGGAATCCTTAATTGGCAGACCTTCCTCAAAGGGGTGAACAGATGGATTTCGCTGTGATCTGTGTGAAACCTGATGCAGATCAGAGCCAAAGACCTTTCAGGCAGCCCTGGGAATGAGGCTGTGCTGCTGGGAGGCAAAATGGGTCCTCTGCAACCTCCACTCCTCCTGCAGTTATGTAGGATTCAATGACACTGGAGGGCTCCCTCCCATGCTGTCACTGAGCTGTCACCTCTCTAGAATTGCAGCAAAACTGTTGGATTCACCCCACAGTCCCTCTGTGGGACTTTCTTTTCTGCCTGGATCTGCCTGGGGCTTCTTCCTGTGCCACTCCACGCACCAACTCCAAATTTTACTGCTGCTTAGTGCTAAAATTGTATGAGAAAAGATGCTTCACCCAGATGGATGAAATTTACTTTGCTTTCTGGTTAGTCATGAATTTTATCCTCTGTTTGATGTATCTGAGCCCAGGATGAAGGAGATCAGTGTAATCTCAGTTTTATAAAACCTCCTCAGTGTGGAACACAACCACAGCCATAACTCAGCCAACTCCAGGGTCCCTCTGCTCCGAGCAGGAGCAGACACAAGGAATTATTGACTGGATTTCCCAGGACGTACCAGTGTAAATGAGGCATAACACCAGAACTGTAGACATGTCAAAAAGCATAAAAATAAGCTTTCCCAGGAAATATGATGCCATATGGACATGGTCTTTGTTCTGGTGAGGCTTCTCACAGCTCCCCTAGGCGTTTCCATGTCAGAACGTTTCCAAGCAAGAGCACTGGGTTGTGTCAGCTGAGCACGGAAATTGCCTCGGGCTGTGGCGTTTCCACACTGACAAAATCACCGGAACTTGGGGATTCTGCACCGTCCCATTCATGGAGGATTGATTCATTTGTGCTGATGGCCTGCACACACCTTGTCACCCAGAAAAGTCCCTGAGTTGTCAGAAAGGCTCTGATTGTTACTTCGGGTGATTTATCCGAGGCTTATGCAGCACTCTGAGCCAAGGCCAAGAAAATTCCCTGCTGTGCCTGAACCAGATGCTGCTCTCATCTGAGCTCTGTTAAATCTGAGATAAAACTGCTAAAGGCAGCAAACAGGGAGTGCTACCACCACCCTTGTTTGGGGTCCCATATGTGTCCGCCCCATCCCCAAAACATCAGCAGGACAAACACATCTGCGTGGAAAGTTCAGCCTCTCTGATTCCACCATCTGCTGTGCCAAAGGGTTTTGACAAAAGATTGAGTGGTTTTTTAAAGTGATGACACTGGCCCTATTTTGAGGAGCAAGATGGATCTTTGTAGGGCACAGGCAGGTATGGAATGAAAATGCTAAAATATTTCCTGCCCAAAGCTTCACCTTCCCCCTGCTCCCCTCCACCTTTATTTCATGTTTCCCAGAGGTTTTCCCACCACAATCAGCCAGTGTTTCCTCCAGCAGTCCCTGCACAGCCCAGCAGAGGGGAGTGGGCCATCACACTGGTTTTTCCTCTCCTGCCCAGTCTCGGGGTAAAGCCACACATCTCTAGGACACTATTTAACCACACACCCTATTTGCAAAGAAAGATTAAACTTTTTTTTTTTTTTTTTTTTTTTTTGGTTAAGCATAACTTTTCTAGCAGAAGGTGCTCCTGTCCATGGCAGGGGTTGGAACCAGATGATCTTTAAGGTCCCTTCCAACCCAAACCATTCCATGACTCTAAGCATGAAGCAGATGCTTTACTGAAATAAGGTCTTTGTCCATAGTCTGATGGCAAAGACACACTGATTTTAAATTCTCTGCCTGTACACGAGGCCTAGATAAAGAGTTCATAGTTTCAGAAAGCACTGTGCAGAACAAACATGTTTTGGGAGATCTACAGAAAAGATTGTGCAGAGTCAAGTTTCACCTCAGTGTGAGTGATGGAGACTTCCCAAAAACCAGAGCTGGAGATGCTTCCTTGGGCAGAAATCAAGTTCCTCTTCAGAAAGAGTCTCTGTGGAATAAAAACTTTGTAAAGGGGGAAACTTTGGCACAAAGAGACCTCAGGGTATGGACACATTTTAAGAGGAAGGGCAGAGGAATGTCTCATTTACCCAGCCTGGTAGGCTTTTATCAGGTTGAGCAAGATAAAGAGCCAACCTGACTCAGGCTGAATTCCTGCTTCCCATTCCAGCAGGAAGGCAGAGGGCTCTGAAGCCAGCTGCCTCCTGAGGGAAGCTGTGTGGCACCCAGAGCAACCTGGCCCAACCTGAACTAGGAAGAGCCACTGTCAGTGCCCCAGTGGTTTCTACAGCCTTCTTTTCCAGCCCCCTGCCAGTGCTGATGCACGTGGAGCAGGGTGAGCTCATACCTGAGGCTGCTTTCTCTCACCCTGGGTGGCAACAGCTCTCTGGGGTGACTGCCTGGATGGGCTCACTCATCTGGAAATCAGCCATCCCTTATTCCTCAGGTGCTGACTGCCCAAAGCAAGGCCTGGGTTTTTTGCACGATTCTCTGGGAAATGTGCTCCTGCAAAGGGGGCACTGAGGCCTCTGCAGGCATCAGCTGAGGGGAAAAAACCTGCTGGATGCTCCGTGCTTTTTTCTTCTGATAACAGCAACCACACACAAAAGGAATGGCAACTTTTCTGGGAGCAGTGTGGGACTGCCAGCCCACTCTGCTGCCCTGAGGAACAAGGACAAAGGTGCCACCCAGCTCTGCTGTTCCCAGGGTAAAGGGCTGGGAAGCTCCTGAGGGAGGCAGGAATTCAGGGGCTCCATTTCCCCTTGGCACTGCCTTCATGGAGCACAGACTCCTGCAGCTGCCCAGAAGCACAGGCTTGGCTCCTGGATCCAGCTCTTCCTATGGAGGCTTTGCCTAAATCTCACAAAGCCAGGCTCCACAGGCCTGTGAACTGCCCTCAGACACCAACCAGATAACCCTTTTCCCGGGGAAAGAGCAGAACAAAGAGCATAACACGTGCGAAGGGGGTGTGCTGAAATCCTCACTGCCCTGTCGTGTGTCTTTGCAGCCTCTGGGACCTCACTCCTCTCTTGGGAGATGACTAAACAAACAATCATTCCACACGACTTGCTCACTTCCTCACCCTGCCTGTGGATCACCGTGGGCTCCATCCCAGCCATTATCTGCAGGGGGAATTCGGCAGGGCTGTAATTCCTTCACACAATGTGCTCTCACTTTCTTCATGGCTCCCAGGAGAGATCAGCGCCTGACTTCAGTGGGCCAGGATATCAAAACAGGCTTTCTACCTTGCCTTGCCTGTCTCTGCCTCGGTTATCCCGTGAAAAATAGAATGGTGACTGATTCCTGCCTCCTTCTCTCCCTCACCTGCTTTTCCAAGGAGAGGGTGAGTTTCGTTTATTAACGCTGGTGGAGCCCTTGGGGACCTGCAGAGAAGGAGACTCGGCGTGAAGCACAATGTGATGTTGTGCCTCGCAGAAGGACTGTGCTGATTCTTTCCAAGGCACCAACTGACAGTGTCCTGAGTAAAAGCAGCAATAACAATCAAACCCAAGTAAAACCTGAGTCTAACAGCCTGTGAAATGCAGCTGAGGCCTGCCAGGCAGCCCCTTTAGGGAACAGATGGAATGGATTCCTGAAGGTGGAAGGAAGGGAAGGCTAAAATGGTCAATTGGACATTGACCTTCGAGTGACCTAAGAGACACGTCCCAAAGGGGATGATGACCACCAGCAGCAGGTCCTGCTGCACAGGAAACCAGGGGCATGGCAATATCTGGGAACTTCTGAGGGGCAGCAAGATCAACCCATTGGATTGTCAAGGGACTTTGGGAACAGCAGTAGGAGGAGTTCCCACTGCTGGGCACAGTGAGGCAGGGTTGTAGCTACAACAGAACTCTTCCTTTCTTCATCTGGGAAGTACAAGGGGTGGAAAAACTCAGGCACAGAAAACAGAGTTACCAGAAGTCCGTATCTGGTTCTCCAGAACCTGTTCTCCAGGACCAGAGATCATGTTCTGTTCCCAACTGAATTTTGCTGGTGATGTTGAACACAGCCCCTAGAAGACAACTGAAGTAACCCAAATATACCCTAATCTGCTCCTTTCCTGTTTGGATATTCTTCCTCTGGCAGACAGGAGACAGTCCCCTCTGGCTGTGCCACCCTGCCCCTTATCCAGCTCCCAGGCTGGCTCAGACAAGCAGGATGTCACATACTCCAGAGGAAAACCTGTGTGGAGACACCTCTGTGCTCCCAGAAAAGCTGGATCTGACAGCCCAGGGGCTCTCCGGGGTTGGTGTGAGGACAGCACCTCACAAATGGCAATTTAGAAACATCTCAGGCCCTTGAGAACAACTTAACATCCCTAAATACCCTTTTTAAAGCTTCCAGAAGTGTGTTTATTTGGAAACCAGTGAGAGGAAACATGCAAAGGATGAAATGAAGTGTGAGCTCATTTTAAGGCTTCAGAGTGTTTGATCAATTGCTGCTCAGAAAAAACCTTGGTAGGTTGTGTGTACCTGGGACATCTGTGCTCCTTCTTCTACCCAATTAATTAACTTTGTCACTGAGTTGCAGCAACTAATTAATACTTTCATTACCATCACGTACACTGGGAGAGTGACAGCTCCAATGTCCTGCAGAAACCTGATGGTACCAGACAAACCCAGCTGAAAATCTGGAAACAAAACTTCAGCAGGTGTTACCTGCTGACCAGTTCTTCAATGACTCCAAGCACTTTCCTACACACAGGGTTTCAAACTTCTGTTTTTCGAGCTTCAAGCAGAAGAAGATATTTCAGATACCTCTGAGTCAGGTGCCAGTGCCACTGTTCAGAGCATCCATTCATTTTTTTTCCATGGATTCCTTTGCTTAGGAGTGCAGGGAAGGTGACAAGGACACGACTGCTAATGCAGAAACACGGCTCTTTATCAGTGCAAGCCTTATCTTTTCTTCTGTAGGCTCAGCTTAACTCTCTGAAAGGAGGATTCAGTGTCTAGAAAAGGGAAATGACTCTGCTGTTTGTGCAGGGGGGGATTGCACACCTTCTACCTGAGGTGCCATGAGGCCCTGATCCCGCTCCCTGCTCCGATCCCTGCTCCGATCCTTGCTCTGATCCCACTCCCTGCTCTGATCCCAC
>VXBN01007629.1:398088-436250 GCA_013397395.1 Sinosuthora webbiana | reverse complement strand
ATCCCTGCTCTGATCCCTGCTCTGATCCCGCTCCCTGCTCCAATCCCTGCTCCGATCCCGATCCCGCTCCATGCCCCATCCATTCCCTCTCCACATCCCAACACTCCATGCTGAGATGCAGCCGAGTGCAGGCACGATGGAGAGAGGAGCCTTTGTGCAGTGCACCCGTGCCCTACATTTCCAGGGGCAGCAAGGACTCCCCTGGCACTCCCTGCTCTGCCGAGCAGCTGAGTTACAAGTAAATACAGGTAAGGAGCTTTGCTCCTTGCAGCAGAAGTCGGGATAATTCCCTCCATCAGCAGAGTTGCATAAGCCCCACTTTCCCCACGTGGCACTGCCAGCAGAGGTATTGACCCCTCGGGCCTCGCCAGGGACCTGGGGACGTTCCAGATCGCCGTTTTCGGAATGTTTTTATGGCAGCTGAGCTGATCCAGTGTAACCACCCAAAGATAGTGCTAAATCCTCATCATCAGTTCTCTGAAAACCAGAGGAAAATGAAGCGTGTGAACGCGTCAGAAATGCACAAAAAGCAGCTTGCTTTGTTCAGCCTCTAGAGGAGGAGGCTGAGGGGAGACCTCAGGGTGGTCTTCAGCATCCTCACGAGGGGCAGTGGAGGGATGGGTTTGGACAACACTCTCAGGCACAGGGTGGGATTGTTGGGTTGTCCTGTGCAGGGCCAGCAGCTGGACTGGGTGATCCTTGTGGGTCCCTCCCAGCTCAGGGCATTCCGTGATTCCCTGATAACTCACCAGGGCATCTCTCATGCTGTGAGTCCGAGGAGGGATCTCCTCTCTCTGAGCCCATCCTCAGTGCCCTGTAAAGAAGAGAGCAGAGAGCACAAGGGCCCCGCTGCTCTTTCTGACCTCCAGGAATCAAACCCCACTGGTCTCTGCCTTTCTGAGCGCTGCCAGCACCACAAACCAGCATTTAAACAGCCTATGCATTTAAATTTTGTCATTAGACTCAGAAGAGGAGGACAAGGCTTCACCAACCTGCTGCCTCGGAACACGCGGGGCCGAAGTGATTACAAACCCTTTGCTTCCATTACTAGCAAGGCTTGAAGGCGCGGGGAGGGGTGAGGGGTGTCATTTACTCCGTCTGTAAGACTGTTCTTCCATTGCAGGCGCTCAGGGATTCACACTCCCTGCAGCCCTGCCTGCCTGCGCGCTCGGTTTCTGTAGGGAAGGCTGGCGGGGAAGCCAAGAGGAGTCAAACCCCGCTGTCACATTTCCCTGGGCTGTGACGGGGCTGGAGAAGGAAGTTTGGGAGTGAGTCAGAGGCGCTCAGACAGCGGAGTGAGTGCTCAGCCCCCCGTCACTGCTGCTCTCGCTGCTCCACCGCTGGAGCTGGGACTTGCTCAGCGCGTGGCTCATCCCCGGAAGGATGGAATCATCTCTCCCGGGACTGCGCTGGAATCAAATCCCTTCCCGTGCTCAGCACACAGTAAATAAGGACTGGGAGGCTGCCAGGATTCCTGCGCCGAGGTTAATGAATAAACAACCGCCTGCAGGACTCGCTCGCCTCCTATTTTTAACATCTATATCTTTGATTGCATCTTCGAGAGACCTCTCCATAAATAACCGTTCCCAGAGATAAAAGCATTGGATGTTTCCTCTGACAGAACAGAGATTATCAGCGTTTAGACAGAAAAAACTGCCGGTAGGCAAGCAAGCTCTTGAACATGTTGCCTTTATTGTGGCAAGCAGAACGCTGAAAGACAAGAAAATTCAAATCTAGCAAGGGACATTGTGGAAATGGGAGCCCAGTCATGCCTTGTTTTCCCTATTTCTTTCTGGTGGGAGATGCTCTCATCACACGCATTTCCAGGAAAACAATGAAGGAAGCTCAGAGAAGTGGGCAATGTCGGAAATTAGGAGAGCTGCCAGCACACCAAGGTCGCTGCTGAAAATGGGATTTTGTTGCTTGGTTATGGATGCAATTTTGGGAATATTACCCAAATATTATAGGTGAATAAAAGAAACAGTTTCACAAACGCAACCCCTTGGATTTCTGAGAGTGCCTTGGGTGGTTTGGAACGTCCAACATGAGAGATAAAGAGGAGAAATCCTTCTGCACTTTGTGGGAATCCCTGCCATCCAAGGGGGCTCCAAGCACCTTGGAGTCATTTGTCACTTGTGAAAATCTAGGTCATTTACTCCCCTCCTCCTGCTCTGCTTTTTTTCATGCTAAATATAGAATGTATTTTCTGGCTTCAGACTAATAAAGTTGTTAATTACACTCTTTCCTAAAAACCTGCAATTGAAATTCACTTGGGGAGTCTCTGAAAGCTGGGGAAGGCTATTCTCTTTTACAATATTCTTTTGACATGTCTTAGAGGAAAAAGGAAGAAAGCCCATTTGCTTTTAATTTCTCAGTTTTGAGGATAATATTTAACAGAAGTAAATCCCTTTAAGGGCTCAGCTATGCTCTTTGAAGCTAGAGGGGAAAATCCCATTGAGTTTCAGTGCAGGAGAACCAGCCAGATGCTTTGGAAAATTATGTTAAACAATCTGCAGTGTGTTAAGTGATGCAAGAAAATTAATTTGTGCCATCATGCACTGCCAATAGGTGAAAAAGATGGGAATCCTGAGTGTAGTCAGTAGGGTATAAAAATAACCAGGTTCTTTCAGGGTGTACCTCATCAATCAGCTCCTGGTAAAGCGTCTGGAGAAAATCCATCCTCAGTTCCTGGTGCTGTAAAAGCCCAAAGGTGTTGGTGTAACACACCTGCCTCCCAGGAATGGCAGGAGGTGTAACAGATGGATTGACATGCTCTGCAGATGAAAAGGGCTGCCTGAGTGCAATCAAATTTGTTATTAATTACAGAGCTATTAAAACGAAGGGGTGTCTAATAACAGAGTTAATTCCTTGTTCCAGTGCTTTTGTCCTCGAGGTGCTGCGGGGCAAACCCTGCCTCCCTGAGCCACAGAGCTCCTCTGGTTCAACTCTGAGCAGACCTGGCTCTGCTCAGGTGTTAAAGAACTTTTTTTGAGCGTACAAATCCTGTTCCCAGGTTCCTCAAGCCTTGGAGGATCCCATTTCCAGCTGCCCCTGGTGGTGGCCAGAGGCACTGGGTGCTTGTTGATCCATCCCCAAGGGAAGAGCAGCTTCCAGGCTGTGGGTTGTTGAGGGGAGAACTCATTCATTTACAGTAGGGCCTCCACAACTCAGGAATACAACATGCCCCAGCCATCCTCTGCTTATGGAGAGGGATGGGCACCTCTACAAAGCAGTGCAGCCTTGGACACCTGTCTGAGAGGGAGGAGATGCCTCCTGAGCATGGGGGCCACCAGAACTGGCTTTATCAGACACCTTGTGTGTCTGCAGATGAGTGGGATGATCCCAGGCCTTGGTCCCTGAGGATGCAGAGGACTGAGAACTACAAAAGACAGACATTTCTTTAAGCTCCAGGGTGACAGCAGTGCAGAGAGAGAGACAGCAGCCTCAGTGAGGTCACTCCTGCAGCCCCTCAGCAGTGGGGTCACTCCTGCAGCCTCAGTGAGGTCACTCCTGCAGCCCCTCAGCACTGGGGTCACTCCTGCAGCCTCAGTGAGGTCACTCCTGCAGCACCCCCTCTCAGCTCAGGGCAGATGGACTCAGGGGTTCAGCTCAGATCTGGGGGGCAAGTTAGATCAGGAGTTTGGGCAAGGACACAGGCAGCTCACAGAGCACAGCCCCATTAGATCAGGCTGCAGAGGGATCTGCAGCATATGGGGAGCATCAGGAGGCACCTGGTTCTTGCCCAAACCATCTCCCCACGCAAAGGAAAGGCCTGAAGCTCACAGGTGGCCAAGGCACTTGTGCTGCTCCTGTGCTGGTGGGGTGGGACACAAGCTGCTGCTGGTGGCAACAGCAGGAACATCAGCTCCTGCAGGTAACGCTGCATTACTTTTTAACTCTGGCAGCCCAGCTCTTCTGCTGACTTTCCATCCATCCTGCAGCCCATTCCCCTGCCTTCCACATGCCCCGTTCAGATGAGGCCCAGCATTAATGAGCCATTGCATACAGATGAGCTGGCAGCCAGTCTGAGCTGCCACAGCCACACATAAAAGCCAAGGAGGGCCTTGGGCTCTCTTCCTTCGATGCAGGAGCTGCTGGACCCAAGTTCTGTGGAAGTTCCCTGGTCTGGGGGACACGGGCAGCTCCTCTCCCATCTCCCTTCTGCAGACACCTGCAGTGGGTAAGACACAAGGTAAGGGGCTATGTTCTACTGTTCTCCCCCATAATTCCCTAGAGACTGTCCCTTCTGTCTCCTTGTGCAAATTTGCCATGTCAGGACTACAGCAGGGGAATGAACAATATCCTTTTGTTTTGTGGAATAGCATGTGTGAATTCTCGCCTGCCTTGTCACTGGCTCACCTCTCCTTGGGCAGTCCTTTGCCAGTTCTCTGCCTCCATTTCTGCTCCCACTAAGCAGCTACTGAGGAAAACACTGCCAAGAAAATCTCTGCATCTGCTGGAGTCACCTCAGAAACTGAGTGCAGATGATGGCAATTCAGGCATTGCTCCTCTCTGGGGATGCTGAGCGGATTTCTGACAGTGACATGGGGCTAGAAGGGCCTTAAACCTCAGCTCTGTGGAAAGCTGGGGTGGGATAAGCTGGTACAAGCTCAGAGCACTTTGATTTGTGTGGGAACTGCCAGCACTGCTGTCCAGCCCTGTGCTAGCAGCAGCCACCTGGGCTTCAGAGTGACTCAAGTAACTTCAGAGTAACTGAAGGGCTAATTAAATGTGTGAAAGTGGACGGTTAATGAGCATCAGCTCAGGGTTCTCACAGCCCTAACTGAACTGGGAGGTGTTTCAGCTCCCCAGAACCAACAGCTCAGAGCAGAAGTTCCCCCAGCTCAGCTGCAGGAGATGCTCAGAGCTCCAGGAACAAGGTTCTCAAAACTTCTAAAGTTAAAAAAAGTAACCGCCCTTAAATTCTCTTCCATTTTGGGCATGACAACGTGTAGTGCGTGGTTCACTTCCTTAATCTCACAGTCAATTGCTTTTCTCAACCCCTGGAAACATCAGCAGGGAAAGAGAAAAATCTGCATATGTGTTAGTAATAAATTTAAAAATCAGGGCATACCACTTAAGGGTTGACTTGTCAGAAAATGGTAATTAAAAGTGTTCCAGCTGACAGTGCTGCTTTAATGAATTATTAGTAATGTTCTCAGAGAACATTTGATGAAAGCCACCATAAGAGCTCTTGCTTAAACAAACCAATTTTCTGCATCATGCAACTTCAGTGCACAAGAGGGGGAAAATCTCCCTTATAGAATTACAAAAAGAAACAGGTAATGGTTTGAATGATCATGAAGGAACAAGTGGCCATACATTGGCCTGTATTTTCTATAGCATTTTCCATAAGTACTTACCTGACAGCTGCCACTCTTGAGTTAAACTCTGTCCCAAAAACCCAAAGAGGTGCAGTGTAAGAGCTTCTCACAGTTACAGGTGTTCTCCACGGGCAGTATTCCTGAGACAGGGACAGAGCTGTGATCCCTGATCACAGCTGGGGCTGCTGCATCCCACCAGGCAGCTGGGCAAGGCAACACAGAGCACATGAGTGAGGAGCTGGAGGTGGATGCAGAGGGCATGGAACTCTAGGGCTTTTAGGACTTTAGGACACTTTGAGTACCTAAATCTATTGTCCAGTGGCTCTTTGTGTCTTTTACTGCTTGGCATCTACTACAGCTCCTGCAGGAGGTCCTTAATTCCAGACAGAACCAAGGTTGGCAAGAAGACATTGAGGGGAGAGTATGTGGAGACTTGGAAACACGGCCCCGCTTAGTGGGAGCCATGTGTGGAGTGGGAAAGGATGAGGACAAAGGGCACTAAGCCTTAATCATGGATTTGTGTTTGGATGTGAAGGAGGTGGGGGAAAGAGGGAAAACGCCTCATTTTCTTGCCATGGGATTCTCGGTGGGTTCCAGCTCCATCCGGATTTGTTGTTTGTCCTTGACAGGAGAAATGTAAGAGTGCAGCTCTGGGAATTCTCCTGTCTGTCAGAAGACCCGTGGACCCACCCCCGCACTGGTGAGCAGCACATCCTGGGGAACTGCAGGGTTCTTGCAGGGGTGGTGGTGGGAAGGGCACTTCCCAAGAGGAGTTCAGAGTCCAGAGGGCTCTTGTGGGTTCAGCAGCTCACCTCAGCTCCCTTGTGACCAAGGCACATCCCTAAATCTCTGCATTACAGCAGGAATGAGGGAAGTTTGACTCAGGAATGGAACTTCCCCGTCCCAGCCAGGCTGCCCCAGGAGTGCCCGCTGTGTGTTCCCTGGGCACGCAATCCCAAAGCTGCACCAGCACCACACACCCTTCCTGGACTGCAGCTCAGCCTGCCCGCCGAGAAAAGGAGCTTTAGAGCTCAGTTCCAGCGCTCTGGCTGCCCCCAGAGACCTTCAGGAGCCCTGTCCCCAGAGCAGGAGCTGGGAGCAGCACGGGGCTGATGAGGGCACACCCTCACTGCTGAGCCTTTCTCAGGTAAGGGTTTGTTCTCTTCTTGCTTTCACCGGTGTGGTGGCTTGAAATAGCTTGGTTCTTGCTGAGGAGGAAAGCAGGGCTGGGACGTGGGAACCTGCTTCCTCTGCAGCATTCCATGAGAAAGGCAAGGGAATTTAACTTGGCTCAGGCTTTAACAAACTCTCCCAACCACTTTCTATGCTGTGGGCAGAACTGTGCACAGAGGAGCCCAGAATGGGTAACAAGCAGCCAGGTACTGCTTGAGGCCCTTGGAATTCCCATCCCAAAGGGAAAACCAGACAGTGATAGAAGTGACATGTACATCACAGGGCAGAGCTGCTGCCACCTGAATGGCCGCCCTGTGTGCGGATGTTTGTTAATGTGGAGAGGAGTCCATCTCACTTCCCTTTTTTTTTTGTTTAAATTTGGGGGCTGTGTCTAATTTGGGTGAGAGGATACGCCCTGAAGAACAGCTCCTTCAGCCCTCAAACATAAACTGCAGCTCTGGTGCCTCTCTTAAACGAGCTGCCTGGACTCTTCAAACATTTGAAAGGGTAAAGTGAGGTGAGAGTAAATCCTTCATGGGTTTTACACCACTTCAGCAGGACTCTGAAAAGCTCAAATAACATCCCGAGGTTTGCTGCATAATTGAATCCTACATAAAGTGACACAACTGATACAAGATTTTTAAAAGCTCATTAATGGCTGAGGTCAGCGCTTCAGTTTTGGAAGTAATTTAGTCCCAGGTTCAACTTAGAACAACTGAGTTGTTCTTAGACTTTGAACAACTAATTAAGTCTCAGGTTCAACTTTGTAACAGAAGAAGAAACTTAAAATAGGAATCTGGGTACCTAGAAGTGCTTGTCTAGCTGGTGATCCAGGGGAGTTTGAAGCAATTCACTTTGAAATGCTGGTTTCTGAGAGCTGAGGGGAATTCTGAGGCACCGGACTTGCTTGAATGAGTTCCCTCAGGTTGGTGGAATGAATCAGCAGCAGAGAAAATTCCATCAGGATTTAAGATCCTAAGGGAGTGGGGAAGATGTGAGATGCCTGGACAGGTTAAGCTGTTTTTTCCCTGGAAATGAAACAGTGGGATATACGTGAAGGAAGTCCAAGAGGTCAACATTGCTCACTTTTCTGTCTGGTTCTGTCTGGAACATAAGGACCTCCCGCAGGAACTGCATTAGGTGCTGAGCAATAAGAGACAGAAAGAACCTCTGGGCACTTGGTGATGGTGTAATTTAAATACGAAGCCTTGCACAGTGTGGGAGCTCATCATAAATCTAAACTTAAGACTTTAATTTGCAAAAGGATCTGCAAATCAGCTTTATATTTGTCCCCCCTCCGAAAGCCATTCTGTATTCCCTCTGTTTCACTCCTTGCTGAGAACATTGAGATATTATACACACAGAACTTTTTTCCCTTCACAGATAATAAACAGGTGCCTGCCAATATAGCAATGGGGTATCTCTTATTGACTCTCCTAAAATCTCCATCCCAACACTGACTACAGCAGGCTGATGCTGTTACCAGTCCCCACAGCTCCACACTCAAGAGGTCTCAAAACTTTGCAGTCATTGAATTTATCCACCCAACCCCCTCGTTCCTCTTCCATCCTACGAGCCGATGGGGAAACAGGCACAAAGAGGAGAATATTTTTCCCACAGTACGCAAAAAAAAAGTGGAAAGTTGGGAATTCAGCTCAGCTATTTGGACTCTGGGTATTGCTTTATCACTTGACTGCACTTCCTAGGTCCTGCAGCCAAAAGCCATTTGATTAGGACAGATTAGTTTGGTTTTGGGTTAAGGCAGAATCTGCTCCCGAAGTTTACTCCTTGCTGTGAAATAGCAAGGAATGACTGTACTGAATGCTGGTCTCTGACCTTGGTAATAAGTTGATTTAATTGGATTTGATTTTTCAAACGTAACATCTCAAGTCAGCCATAAACTCTGGAATTAGCATAGCACATCTCGGCACAGGAGAGATTTTCAAGCCGGCAGAAGGAGATGAAGTCCGTGCCCAATGAATTTCAAATTACACTGAGGATGAACTCAGCCATATGCATGTCAAACCCAAATTGTGCAGGCTCTGAGTGCAGCAGGCAGCACAGTTATTAATGGCTTACATTTGCTATTAGGAATGCAAAGTAGCTGCTTTGCACCCAGTTTGTTCTGACGTCTCCTCACATCAATGACCCATGTGACGGGTCAATAATTCACTCCGTGCACTCTGCGAGCCAAGAATGTCTTGCAAGTCAATTACACTCATTGAAATAATTAGGAGCACAAAAGTAACTGTAGGGCTGGGATAGAAAGAGCCTTGCTGGTGAAATATTACATGTCCCAGGCAAAGGAGAGTGTTCCTGCCTTTAGATCTGCAGCTCGTGCTCCCCAGCACCTTCCAAGGGCACTGGGCATGCCCCTGACAGCAGGAAATGGCCTGAAAAGGGGCAATTTTCAGCGCCAGTATTTCAGGGAGTAATCAGGTTCCCGTGTAACTAAAAGCTATTTTCTTTCTGCTGGGGATGTATAAAAAAGTAGGACATTAGGCAAATAGCTGCCTGCTGAGATCTGATCCTCAAAATTGTTCCTGAAATTTGTTTAGCTCCCATGGCATTAAATTGTAATAAATCCCAGGAACATTTTAACCAATCTGCTGGGCGCAAGCAGACTCTAATCCAGTTGGACAAAATCTGCTTTATCAGACCCTGTACCAGGTAAATGCCTTTACCAGCTCTGAGTTCAGCTGGGAAGTTCTGAAGTCAGGCTTCTCGCAGCCTAAATCTTGGGCTGAGTCTAAAGGCCGTGGCAGGGGCTGCAGGTTGTGCTGTGCACCCCTGGAATTAGGGCTGTTATCCATACCTTGGGGGGCAGGAGCCAGGGAGAGTTGAAGATTGCTGAGGTGAGGTTGGAACGGGACCAGATGATGTTGAAAATCATGGGGATCAGGCCTCAGGGACCAGGGGCAGGACAAAACCCATCAGTCCCAGTCTGGAGCACGTGTGATGTACAGGGATCTTCCCCACCACCGGTGTCTGATCTGAGATTGTGCAGCCTGGGCTGGTTCAAGGTGGAGCATCAGCCCGTGCCAGCCTGCCAGGGAGCTGCTGCACCTCAGGAGAGCAGCACCAGGGAGCAACAGGGGAGCAGGGAAAACCAGCAGGTAGTGGCTGATGTGCTTCAGTGTCAGCTCAGCTTGTCACACGGGCAGACACTTAAAGGAATTCATAAGGCAGAAAACCTGTATGATCCAAAGGAAAAGTGCCTATGTTCAGGAATGAGATGAATCCTTTCCCTTTTGAGCAATTCTGTGGGGTCACCAGGTCTTTGCTTTCTGGATGTACAGTGAGAATGAAGAGGCTGCATTCTCCCCCCCAGATGCTCCCATTCCCTGTGGGGCCACTGTGGCCCACCTGACTGTGGCTGCAGATATCAGGGAGGGCCTTTATCCTTCTGAGGTAAAAACTGAGTTCCAAAAGCTGAAGTGCAAAACGTCTGTTAATGGAGAGCAAGTCTGGAATGATGTTCCTTTCACCACATCTGCTGGGAAACTCCTGAATGAGAGGCAGGGCACATTCAGAGAAACTGAGCACATGATCGTGAAGCACAGGTTGTGTTAACATTCCTGGCGAAGAGAAACTGATCCTACAGACAGAAATTCAGGAAAGGAGGACAACTTGATTGCAAAACAAAGCTAAATCCAAGGAACAGCAGAGCCAGGAACAGACAGAACAGCAGTAGAAGAACTAAGAGTAGAAAAGCCCGCTGTAAACTACGTATTTGTGGGATTTACTATGAGAGTACTGTAATTTAATGAAGGGAATGAGAGGTGCTAAGTAATGAGCTGCACAGACCTCAGGCAGCCTTTAATCCCTGGCAAGTGAGGCAGGCAGAGCTGGAAAATGCTTCACACACAGTTCGGTGATGTAAATGATCCAAGGGAAGAGCTCCACGCACACTTTGATCTTGAGAGAAAGCCTTCCTCACTTTGTTCTGTGTTTACACCAAGAAAGGGATAAAATGTGAAAGAACTGCCTTCTGTGGGAAACAAATAACAACAAATTCTATTTATAGCACACCAGTGCTCCGGAAAGATCTCGGGATCCCTGACAGCTGTGCCCAGGGATCGCTGCAGTTACCACTGAAGCAACTGTAGTGCTCCAACAGGGCGGGGCAGGGGGTGCTGGGCAGTAAAATAACACCTGGTGAAACCCCAGCCTCAGCCTTAAAATAGCCTCACAGTTGCATGTGAAGTAGAGAAATGATTCTTATTTCCTTTGCAGACAGGGAGCAGGAGTTAGAGATGGAAACATCTGAGCCCACAGAGTCAGGGCCCCAGCTCAACAACTGCTGTTTCCAGGCCAGTGAATTCTCCCCATGAACCATCTCAGGGGTCTGGGGAGTGCAGCTACCACCTATCACATCCTCCTGTACATCTCCAAGTCTTTCCTCTCCAATCCTGCTGTCTGGGAAGTGCTGAGGGGCTGGCATTCCCAATGGAAACCTGGCAAAGCAGGGTTTGAGCCTGGCTTATCCAGAGCAGTGTGACAGACCTCTCGGCTCTGTTTGGGTTATTGGCACCAAGGCAGCACAGCACAGGTGGAGTTTGGAAACCAAAGTCACCTTGATAAGCACCAAAGGCTGGGCTGCTGGTATTACAGCCTAAGGTGAGGACAGTGCTCTTCACATTCCATGGAAATATTCCCTGGCTGACTGGAACATGGCAGCAGAGCAATGATCCCCAGGGTGGCATTCACACCAGGGGCACCAGCAGCTTTTTGGACTCTGTGTCCTAAAAACACAGAGCAGCTCTTTGTGCTGCAGTCCCACACGGGGTAGGAGTTTGTTTGCCTTTCCCTTGCCTTCCTCAGGCTCACACACAGGGAGTGTCCCAAGGGCACATCAAATCCTGTCCCCAAGGATGCAGTTTGGTCGTGGCAGGGCCAGCCAGGCTCTTGGGTGAGTTCTGAGGTCCCCATTGCCGTGTCTCTGGTCCAGAGCTGGAATTGGCTGCTCTCTGAACTACCACGGGGAGAGTTTCTGTCACACAACATTTGCTGTCTTGTTTTTGTCCTTGTGCAGAGCCCATTCAGGGGAGCTGCAATGCTCCTCCTGTGCCCTGAGTGAGGAGAACCCTTCCCAACCCACTGAGTTCCCCGGTGCTGAGCTCTCTGGCCCCAGCCCTAGAGCTGGGGCCTGTCTGGGGCAGAACCACAGCAATATCAGCTCGAATTCACTGGCACTTTGGAAAGAAAGCCTGTACAGGAACGGAGTTTTTATCTGACAAGTGTGTGCTGGGTGCTGAGGCATCCTGACAGCAGAGCAAGGTTAGATCTGTCAGGGCTCACAGGTGGCTTTGCCTTGGCAAAGTCTGTCCCCTGCTGTGTCCCCAAGCCCAGAACCAGCTGCTTTGGGGCTCCTGCAGCAACTGGTGACACTTGACATTGCCAGCCTGGAGAAACAAAATGGGAGTTAATGATTCAACCCCTTAAATGCCTCAGCAAAGGACACCAAAATGGGGAATGTGCAGAATCGGCTCACATGACTCTGCCCGTTTTCCCTGTGGCTTTTCGGGGGTGTTTATGCAGCATTTGCCTTCCAGCCCTCACTGCTGAGGGTTCACTGCATTCAGATCAATTGCACATGTCCAGGTGAGAACCCATTTCCATCCCATTCCCTTCTCACACATTCACGGGGCAGTGCCTTTGTCTGGCAACACAGAACAGAACTAACCACACCAAACCTGCCTTTCTCCATTAAGAAATTCAGCTAAAAGCAAAAGGCTTTATGTTCAAGGCTTCTCAGCCCATCAAAATCAATTCTCTTAAAGTAGAACACAAATCTAGTACAACACTGGAGGTGAGTTAAATCCCTATTTTTTTTTTTTTTCTCATGCAACCACAACATGTCACACGCAACTCTACTACAGTGAGAATTATTTGTGGGGATTTTTTTGGCCAAATTAAAAATCCCAAAATATATCATTTGCTTGAGAATATCATCTGTCCTAGACAGCAATTTCCTAATAAACCATGAACGGTTTCAGTGGAAACCTATTTGTCTGAAAATAGAAAATAGTTCTGTTGAGAAATCCTGCTGGAAAGGCAGCTCAGCTCCCTTTTTCCCTCAGCCCAGAGGCAACATCCCAGAGTGTCTGCACCCTGAGCTGGTGCCTGGGAATTCTCTGTCCCAGCAGAAGGTGCAGTGGGAGATTCAGTCCAAGCCATGGAATTAACCTGGCACTGCAAAAATACCCGATAATGATGTTTTCTCTGGTGCCTGTGAAGTGGTTGTCGCTGAATGCTGGCAGATGGTTTTGTGCAGCCAGAGGTGTTTCCAAGTGCCACATTCCCAGGGGTACCCCGGGCCAGGACAGGAGGAAATGCTGCTCCTGTTCTCCTACCAGGATGTGTCCTTTGCTCTCAGTCAGCTGAAGCCTTTAACTCTCCCCCTGCAAATTCAGCCCTGGATTAATTTATGTGCAGCGCTAATTACAGTATTATTAATTGCTAACAATGACAGTAATGTCCTTATTGCTGTAAATCCTTTATTTATACGTCTGAGATAAATATTTTAACCTTTGAAGACCCCAAATACCCCTAAGCTTTCAGAAAACAAGATTTGCTTGAGTCCCAGTGCTGAAGCGCCTGTTCTTTCATTTTTTCACTGGTTCCCATGAGGGAATTACTTCTTCCCCTCAGCTTTGTGGGAGGCACTGCAGCCCCTCCTTTCAAACCATGTGTACAGGGCACAGCATTCCTGGGTGGAATTAGTGACTGTTTGTTATCACAGAAACATGATTGAGAGGTGGCCAAGGGGAGCCCAAGGAGTTTGGGGGCTGCTCGGCAGCAGCACATCAGGTGCCAAATCCTACAAAGCAGGTGTGAAGCACAGTGAGAAGATCTCGTGTAAGGCAGAGGGGCAGAACCCCCCTGGCAGGGCAGGGCAGCACTTCTGAGGTGACTGAGCCCCTCGAGCAACCAACTGCTCCTCTAGAGTCCCTACATCTCACAGATGTCACAGCTGGCACGGTTCTGTTCCTAAAAGCCAGGACATGAGGAGGGGAAGGGAGGGGACAGTGTGTGTCCTGGTTTTGTCCCTGCTGGGCTGGGCCAATCCTGCTTCATGCAGGTCTGAGACAGGAGGATGAAACCTCCCCCCTCATCCCATCTAAGGGGGACAGTTTGGCGCTTCAGGGATTTCTTCACTGGGTGCTCCCACAGAAATCTGGGGTGGGAGACACCCCTTCCAAGGATATTCCATTTTCCCAGTGGATATTATGGATTATGCCCAGCCCCCAGGCAGGCAGGTACCCCTCTGCCTCTCCTGCATGGAAAAGGGCAGCTCAGGCACCTCACAGTAATTCTGTTGAGCAGGAGAGAGGGCAAGGCAGGGGATAAGATCCTTTGGGGTATCCACTTGAAATTCCACTTGGGCTTTAGGCAAATGCAGTCACTTGGGCTGGAGCTGTGACAAGACTCCAGCTTAGCACTGAGCCGGATGGAAGGATCACATTTCCCACATGGAACTGGCATTTCAGGCAGCACTCTGGAGGCACAGCCACAGTGCTCAGCGCTCCAAGCTGCTGCCAGGGATAAATATTCCATGGTGGCATTGCCAGGGCCAAGAAGGAACCTTGCCAGTGCCAGCAGGTCTGGTCCCTTGGCAGATGTGTTCCTCAGGAGGATGCTCAGAGAATGGTTCAAATCAGGTTCTGTACAGACAGATCCCAAGGCACACTGGCTGCTTTAGGGACCTTAGATTTTCTTCACTTAGGATTGTTTCAGCTCTCTGTGACAGTCCTTGATTCTGATTTTGATACAAGCAACAAGACAGAACGGTGCAACTGCTGTCCTCTCCCAACAGGCCCATTCCTGCTTCATCCCATCCCATCCCATCCCATCCCATCCCATCCCATCCCATCCCAACAGGATCATTCCTGCTCTGCCCAGGGTGGCTGGCAAAGGGCAAATGAGCTCTCCTCCCCTAAGGGCTCAGTGGTGAAGCAGCCAGCAGATAATACACCATGAGAGTAAGTGTTAAGAGTTTGCTATTCTAATAAAAATGGATTTGATAAGGTATTAGGAATTGGATATTTCCCATACTTTGTTCAGAGAAAGTTCAACAAAAAGAAAAATACAGGAAGGACTGAAAGAAGATCTGAATTTTGCAAAGAACTGAACAGGACTGAAAAAAAAAATAATCCTTTAACTCTGTATCCCCTTTCTTTTACCTAAGCTGCTTAGAACTTCCTCTGAATCCCTGACAAAGATGTATTTCTACAGCAGGCTGCAGGCTCAGGGAGCTGCTCTGTCTCCCCCTAATGATCCCTTTGTGCCAGCTTGGCTCCCACATCCACTGCTGCCAGGGAGGGGATGAGTGTGGAGCCACAGACACCAGAGCTTCAGGGAAAGAGCAGGAGATGGAACCTTGTTCCTGTCAGGCCCCCATCAAACATTCAACACCTTTTCCTTCCTTCCCCCTCTGATCTCCTCAAGAGCTGCACGTGGCTGGGATTAAAGCCAATTCCCTGGACTGAAATTTACCCAAGGAACAATTGAATGTTGTTATACCCCACATCCAAAATTTTTCAAAACAGACCGGTCGAAAGGAAGTAAGAGCAAAGAGAAGGACTCAGTGACATTCCTGAGGGAGCAGAGGAACTCCATCTGCTCAGGAACTGCAAGGGTTGGTGTTACCCACTTGCAGGGCTGCAGAGAACAGGCAGAAATACAGGTACCAGCTCTCAGGTATTTGGGATGGAGGCAGCGCTTGGAAAGCTGAGAATGGAAACATGGAAGTTTCTGCTTCCTCTTGTGATCACTGGGAAATACAAGACTGGGCCAGGGAGCTGGGACCTCCTTGTTTTCACAGCTAACCTTGACAGGTCATGTTTATTCATGGAGTTTTTATTGGTGAATGTCCCCCTGTGCAGGAACTGGAGCAGTGCACCCTCTATAAACACTCCATGCCTGGGGACAGCAGCACCTTCCCCAAATCCCACAGCACAGAATTCCACACTCCAGACAGACAGCAGTGCCCTGTTTATTTGGGCCCAACAGGAAACACATCCTGGAAAACATTAGCTAGGATGTAGTCGGCCACCTTTGCTGATTTGAATTAAAAGGCCTTTAATTGCTGTATTATATAACTTGCTTTATGTAATCTTCTCCAGACAGTCGGTGCTATACTCACAGCGTGCTTATCCAGGAGGGAATGTTTCTCCTGCTGAAGCAAATCAACACATCACAGCTGTGTGTGGGGGCAAGGGATTTGTTGAAAGGAGAATTCCTTTGTCATCCTGCCTGAGGAGAGGTGTAATTCTTCTGCCTCTTTGATCTGCTTGAGGGTAGCTTAAGCAGGGCTTGTAAAGGAGCCTCAGAAGAGGCCGTGGATGATTTAAAGAGGCAGGAGAAGAATGGTGGAGCTGGGGACCTGTTTTCAAGGATCCAGGCTGAGCATCTTGTTCTCAGGTCTTCTGTGGTTGTTATCTGTTAAATTCCACGTCCAGATCCTCACTCAAATTCCAGGAGATTTCCAGTGGAGGCTGGATCAGTACTGTGA
The DNA here is from genome assembly GCA_013397395.1 of Sinosuthora webbiana. Taxonomy (NCBI): domain Eukaryota; kingdom Metazoa; phylum Chordata; class Aves; order Passeriformes; family Sylviidae; genus Sinosuthora; species Sinosuthora webbiana. The sequence goes on along the minus strand of VXBN01007629.1, from coordinate 420,236 downwards.
TAGTAATTTATCACGACCCCTGCTGTGAGGACGTGGGCAGATTAGAGACCAAAATTCCTGTGGATTTCTCCCCTTCACACCTATTCCCTGAGGTGAGAAGCCCCTCTGTGCCTAAGGAGCTCATGTGCAGCTCACAATGTACAAGGTGAGGCATCCCAAAATTTCACCCTGCCATTCTGGTGAAGCCAGTGTTCACATTCCTGCAGAAAAGGACAAAATGAGCACAAGGGCCAGCTGAAGCTGGGCGCTTTTGCACAGTAAGTCTGAACCCTGGAAAATTTCTTGGAATAATGTGTTACACAGGAATATTTAATTTCTGCTCAAACTATGCATTAGCACGGACATATTGAAAGTGCGTCAGGAAAATAAAACTTAAAAATTGTCCAGGAAAGTGTGACCTCATTCCCCTTTCCTCCAATATGGGCTTAAAGTTTAACCTCTGTCAGCTCCATTTGCAACCAATAAATTCAACAGCAAAAGGGCGAAAAGGTACAGTACAAAGTGACCTTCATTTTTTTCTTTCATTGAGCAGGGGAGGAAGGTGATTCAGTCCAAGTGCAGAAAGAAGGCAGCTGTAAGAGACGTAGAAATAAGTTTATTCTTAGGGCTGCTGATACTAACAAGGACATTAAATAATGGAATTACTTCTGCCTTTACAAAATGCAATTAATTTGTACTTAGACTCCGTCCTTGATAGTTTAGGATTTTCTCTTTGCTGCTGATTGACACATGTGAAGGTGTTTTCTGGTGCGTGTAACTGGGCCCGATGGGAGGATTTCTGCTTTAGCCAGCTGAGACATCAGGCAGCTTCTCTGAGTTAATATTACAGGGTAAAGGGACATCATTGCCAAACAGCAATTCTTGACTTCATAAAGCTGTTGGGGTTGCAAGGGGAGTCTCAGAGGGGGCACCTGGTCCTCTCCTGTGTCAGCTGTACAAGTGGCACACATACTTCTCCAATGTTTAAATGGAAAAATTTCAGTGTTAAATGAGACAAATTTCACAATAAACTTCCACTAGTGTCTAATGGCTCTCTTGGGATTATCCTAATTTTGGATATATGAAATTAGAGCTTAGGAGAGGTAAACAGCTCTTGCCACAAGTACTTAAGCACATGAAATCAAGCAAAATTTGGGGAGTCCACTTGCCACGAATTTGAGCCCAAACATTTTGCTGCTGACCAAAAGGAAGCCTGGGTGGGCTGGTGATAGGAGGCAGGGTTTGAGATAAGGGTGTAGCATCTTTAGCTTGCTCTAAAAAAGTCATTCCTAAGGCTCGTTTTGCTGTCCCTTCCTATTGGGAAGGTAAAGTAACAACAGAAACACAAACCCCTCAACATCTGATTCCAGGTGCACTCACAGGTTTTTCCAAGGGAAGCATCCCCATGGCAGCTGCAGGAACCTCAAACCTGTGTGGCTGGGGATTCTCCTGCTCAGAGACCCAGCAGGCTCAGAACACCCCTGTGTGAGTCAGCACTGGGAATATTTTCCCCTCAAGTTCTTACTTTGTTCGGAAGCCGCAGCATTTTGCCCCAGGGCACACGATCACAGCACACAGCTCATTCAGCCGCTCCAGAAGGATTTTGTTCGACAAAAGCTAAATAAAAAGGCACACATGGGTCGGGGCTGGGCTCACTGTGCACTCTGGCAACCAAAAACATTTTATGCTTCAAGGGTGATAAACTCAGAAATCAATTATTTCTAAGAACTCCTAAGTTTTGGGTCAAAATCAGGCTCTAGGATGGTCCATGGACATCCCAGGCAGTGTCTGACTCTGCAGTGCATCAACCTCTCCTCAAACCTGTGTGTCTGAGTAACTCCAAGACTGGGAATTTTTTAGATGTAGGTTGATCCGAATTCCAGTCTGAACACAGCTGTAGCATTTTCTCCATCAATGACTCTTATTGCCCGGACCTCTTGTTAACATGGTCAGTCATAAAGGACAAAAGAAGAGGGACAGAGAGCTACACTTTCCTTTAAAGGATCAGGTTCAGAAATCCATTCTTAGTCTTAGCATCACCTTTGTGGTGAGTAAACACCCGAATTCTCCTGCTGGAGTTTAATTTTTCTTTTGTTCTCACCTAATAATCCTATTTGAGATGCTTGTGTGACTGCAGGGTCTGAATTTCACACCTCCAAACTTCGTCTCTAACCACACTAAAAACAACTGTGTATCTGGATTAATTATGCCTTCTGCATCTGCTCCCCTTTGTCCCTAAATTTGCTATCCACATTTCTTCCATGCTCTCCTAATGTCGAGATATGCACAAAACTGCATCAACAGACCAGGATTCATCTCCTAAAAGGCAGAAAGGTCTCCAAACCCAGCAGTTTTCCCCACACATGCCCACGATGGAGTTATTGCTGCTCCAGGCTTCACTTACACAACTGAGCACAGGATGATATTAACACTTGACTGACTCAGTTTATTGAGCAAGCCTAAATGATTGGTTTTTTGCTGGAATGCTCCTTAGGCAAGGAACTCTTGAGTTTCCTCACCAGCTTTCTGGAACTCTTCCCCACCGACTGTGGGAAAAGATGCAAATTATATAACTTTGTCCTAAACAAGTGTCTTGAGCCTGTGTCAGAGTTTCCCCCTGGCCTGCAGGTAGAGATTAAACCCCACTGGTTGTTGTTTCTCGCCCTGCAGAGCCCTGTCAGCAGTGGGGATGTTCAGCTACCTCCGGACACGCTTCACCAGCCACCTCCGGGAGCGCAGCCGGCGCCGGGCCAGGCTCGTCTCCAAGGATGGCAGGTGCAACATTGAGTTTGGCAACGTGGAGCAGTCCAGATTTGTCTTCCTGATTGACATATGGACAACCATCCTGGACCTCAGGTGGAGGTACAAGATGACCATCTTCATCTCCGCCTTCCTGGGCAGCTGGTTCCTGTTCGGGCTGCTCTGGTACGTCGTGGCCTACATCCACAAAGACCTGCCCGAGTTCAACCCCTCCATCAACCACACCCCCTGCGTGGAGAACATCAACGGCCTCACCTCAGCCTTCCTCTTCTCCCTGGAGACCCAGGTGACCATCGGGTACGGCTTCAGGTGTGTCACGGAGCAGTGCGCCACTGCCATCTTCCTGCTCATCTTCCAGTCCATCCTGGGTGTCATCATCAATTCCTTCATGTGTGGGGCCATCCTGGCCAAGATCTCCAGGTCCAAAAACCGAGCCAAGACCATCACGTTCAGCAAGAACGCTGTCATCAGCAAGCGCGGGGGGAAGCTCTGCCTCCTGATCCGCGTGGCCAACCTCCGCAAGAGCCTGCTCATCGGGAGCCACATCTACGGGAAGCTGCTGAAGACCACCATCACCCCCGAGGGGGAGACCATCATCCTGGACCAGGTCAACATCGAATTCATAGTGGACGCCGGCAACGAGAATCTCTTCTTCATCTCGCCCCTCACCATTTACCACATCATAGACAAGAGCAGCCCCTTCTTCCACATGGCCGCAGAAACCCTCCTGCAGCAGGACTTTGAGCTGGTGGTGTTTTTGGATGGCACCGTGGAGGCCACCAGTGCCACCTGCCAGGTGAGGACGTCCTACATCCCCGAGGAGGTGCTCTGGGGGTACCGCTTCGCTCCCATCGTGTCCAAGACCAAAGAAGGGAAATACAGAGTGGACTTCCAGAACTTCAGCAAGACAGTGGCCGTGGAGACTCCCCACTGCGCCTTCTGCCTCTACAATGAGAAGGAAGCCAAAGCCAAAGAGAAGAAAGGTTATGACAATCCGGGCTTTGTCTTGTCTGAAGTCAATGAAACCAGCGACACAAAAATGTAGAGCCGGGTCTTCATGGGACTGAGTTTCCAGAGAGAATTAAGTCTTGAGAGGATTAATAAATAACTCAGTAAAACAAAATAGAAGCACGTGTTTGGGTTTGCTCTAACCCAGCATTTGTTTTCTCAAAAGCCTCCAATCAAAGAGGAGCAGCATGTCGGTGATCACTATTTAACTACACTATATGTATTTCATAGAATTTATATTTTTATATCTATGGGACATTTAATGAAGCTGCTATGTTGGAATGTCCAACTCACCGAAATTTTCAGGGGCAATGCAAAGGTGTTAAAAAGCCTGAAAAGATGGAAAAGAAATTTTAGGACGTTAAAGATACACAGCTGCTGGAAGGAGAACTTGAAAAGGTGAGACAGAAAGCAAAGCTAAAGAAACCTAAGAGACTTAGGAGCCAAAACATCAAAAAAAATTCTGGTTGCCAAAGTTTTCTATGAAAATAGACTCTCTGGCTCTGGAACTTGAGCACCTTTAAATGTTCTGAAACAATTCCTTCCCTCTTTCTTTGGGGCTGGTACAGGTGCAGGACAGAGCAGTGAGGGATGGGATAAGCTTAGGAAATAGAGAAGACAGAGTTTGGGCCAAGCTGCGGCATCTCCAACTCCAAAATGTGACTTCTCCTGTCTGAAAGCCTTTGACTCCTTTTAGGGGAAAAGAGTCAAATGGAAATGAAAACTGAAAAACCAAGGAGAAGCAGAGACCCATTCTGGGACAAAGGAAATTTTGCAGCTTATTCCCAACTGTCCCAGCCTTCAGCTGCTCTTCACTGCCCCAGGAGCTGCCTGGGTGGGGAATAGGGAAACATTTAAAGACAACTCTCCAGAAAGGTGGGGAGGTGGAGAACACATTGATTCCTTCACACCTGGCAGAAAGCAGTCCACTGGAGAAGAGAGGAAATTCCCAACTCTGGATGTATCCTCCCAGAAAATCCCCAACACAGAGATTATCTTCCCCTTTGAAGCACAAAGGTCTTGTTCAAACAAAAACACAACCCAGGAACCTCCTACCAACGTTTGGCTTCAGATTTGGTTCCAAACTCTTCATCTCCCCAGAGCCAAACGTGCATCCCTACAGAAAACAGGTCCTGCCCAGTGGGAGCTGAGTAGTGCTGGACATTTTCTGGGGGTGATTTTTGACATAAATGCAATAAGAAGTCTCAATACTATTTTGGTTAAATTCTAGTTCCTTGCAGTCNNNNGCAGTCAGGCTCCGCCCCCCCCCCACCCCGCCCCCAGTTCATTCTGTTACTGAGAGTTCTAGTGGCAGACCAAAGAGTTTTCGGGAACTCTTCCCAGTGATGTAACTCAGCTCATCAATTTTCAATGCTGTGGTAAAATGGAAAGAGTGTTAAAAGCTGCTGGACTAAGTGGTTTTCAAAGACGGGGGGAATTCAGCAGGTCAGATGATGACAAGAGAAAGTTATGCTGCAAATGAGCACAGTGTGAGTATGGAAATCAAACTCTGGGAACCAGGAGTGCTCAGGTCCCAGTCCCAGTGTGGTGTGAACTCCTCTCTTGGGTCAGAACAAATCACTTTACTCTGTATCTCCAATTTGCCATGCGTAACACGGGACATAAACACTGACATTGTACAGAGAGCAATGTTATGAACAATTATGTCACTAAAGCACTTTAAAAGCCAATTCTCAGCTGTGTCAATCTTTCCTTAGTGCGCCACTGTCACACCCTTCTCCACCTCTGGATGGAAAGGTCAGCACACAAAGTTCTGCTCTCATCACACATCAGAGCTACCAAAAGTGGCTGCTCCAGGGCCAGAAGTGTGAATAGAGAAGCAAGAGTAAGACCTTTGAGGTGGCTCACAGATACTGCCTGATATTTTAAATGTGCAGGATTGCAACCTTGCAAACCAACAGTGTAAAAAATACAGTCCCAATCACCACAGCACCTTAGTGCCCCTCACAGAATCAGCTTGGAAGGACAGTTTTGATCCCCCAAAACAAACATCAAGGAATCAGTGGCCGTGTTCAGAAATCTCGGAGGGAGCAGGGAAGTGAAAGGATGTGTCCAGAGTCCCAGACTGGTGTGAACCAAAGGGCTGCTCCATCCTTCCAGGGCTGCTGCTGCATTTCCTCCCAAGGCTTCCTGTACAGTTCCCTGGGTGTAATGTCCCCAGAAAGTGGCACTGACAGTGCTCAAGGCTTACAAGCTACACCTCTTACCCCTGGGACAAGAGATCATCAAGATGCCTTTAATAGCAGCAGAAAAAGTGTCTCCACTGGACAAAATTAGCAAGTCCAAGGGAACTCCATTTGAAAGGTCAAACCCAGCTGTGCAATGAGGAGTCAGGAAGATTCCTGCTTTAAGTACTGGCTTGGGATGTTAGTGCTAGTGGCAAAAATAAGTCAAATGCTCTGCAGTGCCTGTCCAAGAGGTGGTGCACACCCTCCAAAGCTTAGAAGGCCCCTGAACAATGCACTTCCAGGTACTGCCCTAGAAAAGCCTCCTCAAAATCCAAAATCTCAACATTCTTCCTGACCCAGCGATGGAACCTTTTGCCCTGTCTCTGCAGCGTGAGCAGGAGGATGTGTTGTTCCATTTCTAGAAGTATGAAGTGCTACCACAGCTCAAACAGGAGATGGCTGATCCCCTGCAGGGGTGGTTGCCTGGTGTTCCCTCTCCTGACAGTCACACCTGCCTCAAAACCTGCAACACAAGGAAGCTGAACCAGGGGGAGGGTTACTGTGTTCTTTTGAGTATTTTTGGTGTTACTGGAAGGGATCCAGGAGCAGAAGAGATTCGAGGGGATGGATGCACAGCTGACAGAGCCATGGCTGAGCTATCAGGCTCTCTTAGAGCAGGATCATACCGGGAGCTGAGCGGGAATCCCAGTGTGAGCCTCCTGCTGGTTGTCACCCCAGGAAGCTCTGCCAGCCCCGCAGCAGCAGCAGATAGAGCTGAGGCAGAGCCCAGCAGCAGCACAACAACGAGTGGAATTTCCTCTGGCCGTCCAGGGAGAGCTGTTTGTCACCCGGCAGATAAAGGCCCGGCTGGGAGGGAGGTTATCGGGGACAGGCCACTCGGGACACACTCCAGAGGAAAGCTATTTTGGGGGCTGTCACCCCTGCTGCCATTAAAAGAAACTTCAGTTAAGAGGATGAAAATAAATATAATCTTGCTGAGCAGAAGTGGCTGGAGGGAACCACAGAGCTGATACTGGAAGACAAAGGCTGGGCTCTTCACCCTGACAGGGCTTCTCTTCTCCAGCTCTGCTCAAGCCTTGCAGCTCCCTGCTCTCTCGGGGTGCCCGTCCTGCCCTTAGGCCTTCCCACAAACTGGGACACCCCATGGAGCTGACAGCCTGCTCCATACCCTGCAAAGGCCTAAGGAGAAAGTCCTGCCCCTTCAGGAGAGCAAATGAGACCATTCCTGCTGGATTAAGGCCTAAAGGATTTCGCTGGGAAAGCCAAGCAGGCAAGCTTGGGAATAATGTGTCTGCAATAAACTTAATTTATCTTCTCCTTTCACAAACAACATGTTTCTTCTACTGTATTTATTTTAAACATTCATTCAAGCTGTGCATAATATTTCAATCATTTTGGAATAGATTTACCCTCCTGCTGGCAAATGAATAAGGCATCCTGCTGACTGCTGGAGAAAGGGCCATGAATTAAAAGAACTGCTTTTGGTAAACCGACATGTGCTGGTTTGCTGGCTGTCTGCACACATGCTCTTGGAGGAACTGGTGAAAAGGCACCCCTAAATAATAATAACAACAACAATAATAATAAAACCCCCCTGGCACTGTGTTCGGATGCTCCCACTGACTTGCACTGCTGGATCTGGATTGTGGCAGACCACTGCTCACAGGCTGCCAGCGTATTCCTGGATAGCTCCTGCCTGTACACAATTCCCTGGAAACTCTGCTGCTCACCCACAAACGAGTCAGCAGTGAGCAAAGACACAAGTGGCAGCAGCCGAGGTGTCCCATCCCCTTCCCTCTCCCCAGGCAAACTGAGGTGGTCCTACCTTTGGGAATTCCCCTGGGAACAACCAGGATTTCCACCTCATTTTTTCCCCCTAAAATCACCCTGCCTTGATCCATGGTCATGATGCTGCCCCAGCTCCTGCACACCACAGGAGCAGGGAGAAAACACAGCAGGAATGTGAGCAGAGAAAGGGAAGCAGAGAGGGAAACTGTGCAAGCTCCTAAACCCTCTGGTGAATTCTCCTGCTGCAGCTCGGGGAACCTCTGTCACCACCATCACTGGCCCTAAATCACATTTAACCCCGTGACAGCATCACTGGAACACGAGTGAGGAAGACTGAAGCTCTCTCCGTGGCTGCTCGAATACACAAAAGATAATTCCTGAGGCCAAGCTGACATTCCTGCGGTGGAAGCATCTGCCTGAGGACACTTGCACTTGAACAAACTCACTGCTGCACATAAATTCTGCCTGCTCAGGGGAGGGGGATGAGCGAGGGGAGGCCAGAGATGAGAAAGACTCACTTGGAGGCTCCCTTTTTTATGCTGCTGGCCGAATTTAAGGACAGAAAGCATTAAGCCCTCGGTCCCCTGGGCAACCACATCCCAACCAGCCGTGCAAAATCACCACGTTAGTCTGTCGTGACGGGCCAGCACGGAGACAGGTCGGGATGTGGGGGGGACACAGCGGTGCTGGGGACCATGGGGGATGCTGGGGGGCACAGCGGTGCTGGGGACCATGGGGGATGCTGGGGGGCACAGGGGTGCTGTGGGGCACAGGGATGCGGGGGACCGTCGGGGATGCAGCGATCCCCGCGGTGTTTTCCGAGGCGCTGCCACAGGATGGCACCGCTCACCTGCGGATCGGCCGCTCCGCAGCCCCAAACTCCGCGGGGATAGCAAAGCAGGAATTTATTGGGACCGCTCCGCGTCTTATTACACAAAGTCCAGTGCATTCAGCGGCTCGGTTTTGGCACGGGCCGCGCTAACAGGGTATGTTTAGTCCCTTCACAGAAGTGTTGGGAATTCTCGGTGGTGAATTCGGAGGAGATGTGTGAGTGGAGGGCTGGGGGCTGTAAACATCGGCTGCTGCTGCACCCAAAGCGGAGCGGGGGGGATCAGGAACGGCGAGGTTGGGTCTGGAGAGACCCATATTCCATAGGGAACTCTGCTCTGGAACGTCAGAGCAGACACTGCTCCCCGCTTTGTGCCTCAGTTTCCCCAGCAGTTAAAACCCAACAGCGCAGTGCTGCTGGGTTAATCGATGCTTGGATTCCATGAACTCAGAGAGCTTTTCCAAACTCACTGATTCCATGATTCTACCACAGAGCACCTCGGGACGGCCCCGAGTCCTCGCTGTGTTAGTTTTGCAGCCGTGCCCAAGGCTCCTGTTCAGATGAAGCTCCCCCGTGCCCTGGAAGCAGCAGGGAGCCAATTCCCCCACGGAGTCACTGTCACTGTGGCAGAGCCTGAAATGCCGTCACATCCCTCGGGATGGTTCTGAAAGCCCAGATCACATCCCTTTGTGCTGCTGTGCCTGGAGCTCCACAAACACTGCCGTGGAACCAGCCCAGAATCCCAGGCTGGTTTGGGCTGGAAGGGACCTTAAAGCTCAACTCTTTATACCCCCTGCTCCCCTCTATCCCTCATGGAGCAGGATGCTTCTCCCCAAATCCCCACAGCAAGGTTGGAATGCCGGTACTCCTGGGTCTTCAGACCTTGGAATGTGCTGGCTGAGGATTTTGGGGAGCTGCTCAGCTCCCTGTCAGCCTTGAGCCTCCAGAAATGAAGCGTTAAGGCAAGTTTTAAATCCTCCACAGAAACATCTGCCCCAACCTGAACCCCCTTCTTAATTCGTTTTACTGTAACACTACAGTACAGTATTATATCAAATATGTGTATACACACACACAATTATATCAAATATGTATGTATATATATCCTGTTCCATGAAATATGCATAAATCCGTATGGAATCACAGAGTGCTTTAGGTCAGAAGGGACCTTAAAGCTCATCCCATTCCATCCCCTGCCATGGGCACTATCCCTCATTGCTCCAAGCCCTGTCCAGCCTGGCCTTGAACACTTCCAGGGATGTGGCAAGTGCACAGGTAATAGATGTAATGTATGTAATGGATGGATGGATGGATGGATGGATGGATGGATGGATGGATGGATGATAGGTAGATAATGTGTGTATTACACATGGGTCCTGAGGGAGACAGAACACCCAGGGAAGGTGTCCAGGTTTCTACAGGTGCCCTCTGCCAACACTCCCAGCACAGCCCCTCCAGCTGCTGCATGGAGACCCTGGGAATGCCGCCCCTGTGCTCCCAAGGGCTGGGATGTCCCTGCCCATCCCGGGATGGGCTGCAGGGAGGAGGCTCTGCCCGCCTGAGCACGGTGCTCGCAGCAGCAGGGAGGGGAGGGACGTGCATCCAGCACTGGACTTCACAGCTCCGGGAGACAGGAACTTCGGGAGAAGCCAAAGCAAGTAACAAGTTTGCAGCAGTTCCTGGAAAGGAAGGAGCCAGCTCTGGTGGTGAAATCGCATCAAACTGCCAGAGCCCCAGGCTCCTCATCCTCCTTCACCACTGCAGCTTCAAGTAAGAACTCCAGGACTGAATCCTGTTGTGCCTGCCCCTGGTTAGGAGCAGCAAGGTCCCTTCACCCGGGAAACCTCCCCTGCCCAAAGGCCTTCCCGCTGCAGTTACTGATCCAGCTCGGGGGTGCTGCTCAGCTGCCAACCCAGCTGTGCCCATCCCCTGTCTGCACAGGGCACATCCTTGGGGTTCCTTGGGGCAGCTCCCCCACTGTGGGGTGCAGGGCTGATGGTCTTATCGCTGCCGTGGCCTCAAAACTGCTCTGCCTTTGGCCTTCACATTCAGTGGGTTTGGTAACAGGCTCTGTTTGCTGCTCTTGGAGCCTGAAGAGCTGATTTTTGCCAAGGATCTCTAATTCTATTCTGATATATTAGAAGAATCTGAGCTTCATGCGCAGGGATTTCCACCTCTGTAGTGGAAAAAATCACAACACACAAGCTAAATTACGTGTTGTCGTTCCCCACACGACTTTAATCAGAGGTCTCTCAATTCTTTTCTGATACAACAGAAAGGTCTGAGCTTTATTTGCTGTGAGTTCTGACTTCACAGCTGAAAATTTTCATGTGTATGTTACGCTGGGTATTGTGCAAAAATATACAAATAAGGTCTTTGAAGTGAATTTATAAACGCCAGCCCCTGACGTGCCCCTGGACTGCAGCTCTAATTAACACCAAATGCAGCCACGCTCGGTTTGATGTGGGAGAACAGACTTTGGTAGGCAGCAGGCTGAAGTCTCACCAACTAATTTCACAGAAGTTATTAAAAAATACTGGATCAGCACAGCAATGCAGCCTGTAAAAACTCTATTATTGTAATAGGATAATGAAGTAAAGCTGGCTGCTTTCATCCAGCATTTACTCACTGATGGCTCTTTCCCTGTGAGGCAGAGGTGGGAAACAGCAGCCGGGTTCATCCCTCCTTTGAGCACAGAGCTTCAGGCCCAGGCATTTACTGCCATGGATGTGGATGAAGCATTGCTGGGCAAGTCCAGCCTCACATTAAATATTTACACCAACAGAAGTTCTGAAAGATTCCCCCCATAATTAATGCCTCATCTGCGGGGGGCGGGGAGTGCACTTGTTGGGCATGAGTATGAGAAGTCTGTCTTTGTCTTTACTAAGGGAAGGTCTTGACACAGGGAAATCCCTCTCCCCTGTCCTGGCAGAGGGAAATCCCTCTCCTTTGCACGGTGCTCTGTTAGAAATCTGCAGCTGTTTGGAAGTCCATCCTCAGGGCTAAAATACAATTTTTAGGTATATAAACTAGGAAGGTGCCAGTGTGCGCAGGGGGTGGGTTCTGGCATGATCTCAGGGATTCTGGACAGGAGTGATCTCAGGTGCTTGGCTCTGGAAGGATTTGTTATCCCCTACTTTAGTGCATCTAACAAGTGCTTAAGCTGGGAGCTCCATCTTCCAGTGGGGATAAAAAGCCTGCTTCAAAATCCAGTTCAAAGCAGGTTCTAAACCTGCTGGCTGTAATTAAGCAGGAGGAATTCATACACACACAGAGGCAGGACCAGCTCAACCAGAGAAAAGCAGCACAGAGAACCAGCCAAGAGAGCCAGAACTCTGAGCCTGTAAAGCCATCGCTGATTCTACCCAATGTGCAGGCTGCACTCTCTATTTATAGATAGAGGAATGTAGAGTTAGTTCCAGTTTGGCATGTTTGAGCTAGATCCCACTCAGGGTTTGAGGCTGGTGGAACAGAAATCCTGGGGAAATACCAGATCCCTGGAAATCAGCAGCTGAATTCACCCTGATTGCAGCAGGAGCTGGGTTTCCTGGGGAGCTCTGTGTCCTGAATGTCAGTGTAGAGAAGGTTTTTTGCTGCCCCTTTGACTCCCAGCTCACAACCATGTGATCCCAACCATCTGTCTGGTAAAGTTTCTGATTTAAGCCTGAAATACTTGAATTCCATCTGCCTTGTCCTCCTGGGAAAAGCAGAAAGTAGCATTAGGGCTGTCAAATTCCTTGTTTGCTTTGTCCCAATGTGCCCCAGAAACTCGGGATGGGAGGGGAGAGCCCTGTTCCCACCCCTGGCACTTCCAACACGGCAAAGTCAGGCTGATTTTGAGGGGTACAAATTACCTACTCCAATCTCTGTCTTATTACTCTTTTCCTACATGAGGAATGGTAATTATTAAGATCTTATGAAAATGCTCTAAAAGGTGCCTGGGAAGTGCCCCAGCAGTGTGAGGCTGTCTGGCACTCTGGGTGGAGATCTCCTTGCTCTAATATCCCTGGATTCCATGGGAATGCTTGGAGTGAGAGGCAAAATCTGTCTAAAGCTAAATATTAGCAAATACTAGAAAAAAAAATTAGTATCTAAAGCTAAATATTGGTGAATACTAGAAAGGATTAATGCCAGCAAGTACCCTGCAGGAAAGGATGAAAGGAGGCAGAGGAGACCTGAGCTGGGATGTGGCTGATCACCTCCCATCTCAGGAGGGCTCCTTTAACACACTGGGCAAGCCAGAATCAGATGCTTTGTGAATTGTTGGTTATTTTCAAGTGTCTCCTTTTCCCCCCAAGGTTCCTGCTGGCCAAATTTTGCTATCAGGGGCATCTTTGTACTCTGATAACCTTCAGATTCTGCCTTTAGATGCTTTTGTGCAATCTCCTCTCCTGATTTTCCTATTACTGGCAGGCGGGCAGGACACGGTATTCAAATAAAATACTTGATATTTCCACTGATGCTGCACAGCCAGAATTAATCTCGCTGGTGCTGCAGTGGAAAACAACGGAGATAAGCAACAAACCACTCGCTCTTGTGACTAAATTGAGCAACTCTGGTGGAATCCACAGAGGGAGCAGCCCTGGGGTGCTGGAAGTGGCCCTTTTCCCGGGCCAATCAAGCTTTGTGCTGGCCCTCAGCAACAAAAGGTTGTGTGCAGGAAGGAAGTTCTGTGCTTGTGCAGCCCTGGCTTCCCAAGGCTTTATCAGGTCTGCAGGAGCTCCAGATATCTCTCAGGACCACTGTGCAAAACTGCAGGAAGTGCCTCAGCCTGACCTTTACCCACAATCAGAAGATTCCTTGGCAGAGCTTGTTTTTGCAGCCTCCACCTCAGGAATGCTGTGGAGCACCGGCTTTCCCTGGGGTTTGGGGATAGGTGGGAAACAGGAGCAGGCTGGGCACACACTGACATTCCTGGGGGGCCCTGGGGCACCCCAAGAGCCACCTTGACACTTCAGCTTCTGAGCTCTGGCTGACCTTCCATTTCCTCTGTCTCTCCACAGACAAGAGCCCGGGCTTTAATCCTTTCAACAACCAAATCCAGTCTGATCAACTCTAGCAACAATTTTCTGGAATGACTGGTCAATACTACAGGGATCAGGATGGGTTGACACTACTGTGGAGCTGCTTGCTTTCCCTTTTTAGCTAAATTTAATTTCAAGTGCATGCAAGTCTGAGGGGGGAGGGAGAGAGTGGGACAATGTGATGCCTTAGAGAGGAAAGCCACCATTTATTTTGTCACTTTTTTTTTTTTTTTTTTACATCATCTTCTTCATACAACTGTTTCATGGTAAAATTAATACACAAAAAAACCCCCAGCAAACCACCAAGATAGCTTGCAAAATTATATATATACTTTAATATCCAAAAAGTACATTGCATATATATAGTAGCAAAAGCCCCATTTCCATGGGTAGCTCCTTCATACTTGAATTTTGCGATTATTGCAGAAATGTTACTTAAAAAACACCCCGAAAGCACTAAGACCTAACTGTATTAGCTTGATCTTCTCTTCCCACTTTGTTAAATAATGGCATCAGTGCTTGTGTTTAACGTTCTGAGCAGACTCCAACGCTCTGGTTTCCGACTCCCCTCCTGCAATTGGATGCACATGGACCAAATCCCACCCCCACAGAGTCCCAGGGGTTGGTCTAGACTAGATAGTTGTGATCCTGTTAATTGGCTGCCACTTAATACAAGTCGGCTAATGGGTTGTACATGGAAATCTCGCCCCCCAGATATCTGTTCCAAACCCCAAATGCTTGTGGTTTACCCTCTGTTTACGGCACCAAACCGCCGCTTGTGCAGCGTCACATTCACACGTGCGAAGCTGGGGATGGCTGAGAGTTCTGGAAGGGGTCGGATTTCCACAGAACACCCCCCAGCAGGAGCCATCAAAAAGAGGAGTATTTCATCGTTTTATCTATGAAGTGGTTAAGGTCTTCCCAGAGTTCAGGATTTGGGTGAAAAGCGATCACGGAATATTGCAACGGTTGCCTTGAGATGTTGGGCCTGTTTTCAATCAGCCTCACTGCAAACATGGGAGTAAGTGGAGGTAATTTGCAGACAGCCACAACAGACTAATACAGAAAATCCTCTCCTCTAGACAAACCCAAGGCAGTCTGGAACGTTTCTGGCCACTTTGGGGGTCAGTCACGGATCCAATTGCAGGACCAAGCCTATCTCCAACAGATACATTACTCATGTCTTCTTCTTCTTTTTTTTTTTTTTTTTTTTTTTTTTTTAAGCAAAAAAGTACAAAGCTACAGCCCAAATGTACAGATTGAAAAGATGTACAAATTACATTAAAAAAATAAACAAAACCAACCGAGCTGATAGTAAAAAAAAAACAAACCTGCATTTGCGACCGAGGTCAACTCGTTTTATTTACTCTTTCTTTTAAAACTGTGAGATATAGGGAAAAATAACTCTGCATAATTTATACAGTAATCTGCCTTCTGGTTTGTTGACCCTTGGTTTGACGGTCTGACAAACGCACAGCGTTCGCGAATCGGTGCTTCCAGAGCCCCGCGGCTCGGGCCGAGCCAGGGACCTGCTGTCGTTTATTCACTTCACTTCTGCTCTCGAGGAGTGTCTGTGCTTGACTTTGTGTTACGCTTTGTTCTGGGTTCCTGCTGCTTTCTGAGCTCACACACAGTCGAATGAAGTCGTAGTCTAGGAAAGTTCCTTCAATGCCCTTTGCTTCTTAAAATATACATGTACATATATATATATATGAATATATATATATATATATATATTTAATTTCCAGTTGGGTGAAAATCCTCCTCTGCCTTAGAGCTAAGATTCCAGTTGTGGTCCCCTGCAGCCCAACGTCCTCCACTGAATGGTCAAATGGCCAGTGAGAAAAACCCCATTGCGGTCATCTTTTCCTATGACCCGCTACTGGATCTGTGCTTTGTCAAAAGCCTTTGAATTCTTAAAAAATTCCTCTCATCCAAAAGCTAACAATCATTCCAGGGAATGGTGAACCATCTTCATTGTCACTTTCTACAGAGGACACAAGCCTTAAACACCAAAGAAAATGAAGAGTACTGGCCCACAGGAGCTTCCATGTCTCCGTTCAAGACACAAGAGGCAAAGTTACAAAAGTAAAAGTTTTGGTCCAGGAATAACAAATATCCAGTTTTAATTCTTCCCCAGAAAGGCCACAATTATCCATTAGGGGTCCCCCCAAAAACCATAAAAATCCCAGGAGTAAAGAAAAAGTCCAACCAGACTGCTCAAGGCCACCGGCAGATCAAAGCATTTAGTAATAGCTGCCCAAGTGTGGTGTGACGTGGGCGTTGGGGTGGCGGGGCACGTTGGGGTTGGGGTAAATGCTTCCTGCAGGGGAGGTCCAATAGGGGGAGGCCGCTCCAAAGAAGCTGGATGATGTGACAGGCATGGAGGAGGGGTGTGGGGGCACAAAGTTCACCTTCTGCTGGTGGGCATGGTAGGACGGCATGTAGGACAGATCCGACGGGTACTTGTACATGGACGACTCGGTGGGGTGGGGCTGCAGGGCCTGGGCGATGCCGTGAAAGTCAAATTTGTAGGCATACCTCTTGCCGTGCACCTTGGTCATAATGTTCTTGTCGTAGTAGTATCGCAGCGCCCGGCTCAGCTTGTCGTAATTCATGTTGGGCTTGCTTTTCCTCTCGCCCCAGCGCCGCGCCACCTCGTCGGGGTCCGTCATCTTGAACTCGCCGTTGGTGCCCTCCCAGGTGATGCAGCTGGCGTTGGAGCTGTCCGAGAGCAGCTCCAGCAGGAACTGCCACAGCTGGATCTGCCCGCTCCCTGCAGACACGAGCCAAGGGGAAAGGAAATGACTCGGGCCTTCCTGCTCTGGGGCACAGACAAAGGCAGGAAACAGAAGGACTATCTCGATCTCGACCGGGAACTGCTCCTTCAGGCCTTGGAAAGGCGGCCCTAGGAGTGGATAAACTGTTCCCAGCAAACAAGTTACTCAGCCCTTTGTTCTGGGCCTGGGCCTGAGGTCACATTACATTTCATAACGGTTGCCTTTGGCCTTAAAATCCTCGGGCTATTCTTATGAACAGGGTTTTCTGTGAGGACACTGCTCTGCGGAGTTTTCACTGACTGGTTAGCACAGTGTGCTTCACCCCTCCACTGCTCACTGTTTGCCGTGGAGATTGTTTTGGAATACTCCAGCTCTCTTTCCAGTGGGTGAGCTGAGTTACACAGGATGATTTGTTCCCCAGATGACTCCTGGTTTTACTCTGTAGTTGTACAAGTAGTTAAGGGTAAGTTAAGAGCCTTACAGGCATCCCACGTGTACAAGTTGGGTTAGTCGGAGCAGGATTTGCTCCAGGCTTACTCCCTGAAATCAGGGATTATTTACTGCAGATGATGTGCTAGGGACAGTTACACTGTGACTTTCAGAGATGTTTTGTGCCTTTTTTCTTGTAACCCACGGCAGACAGTGAAAAATTAATCTGTACTGCAAATCTGAGAGACCAGCACTTAAGCCTCCTATAAAACTCTTCTTAGGGAATGCTGGGTTTGGGTCAGAACATCCAGGATGGTGATTTTGTCCTGACAGAGATGATGTCGCACCACTTTCCTCACTTTTCTTTAAGGATTTTGGCAAAAGCCCTTGTGAGGTCACAGCTGCCGAGTTCAGTGGCTCTCACAGGTCCCCCCAAGGGTGCAGGGACAGCAGCTGCTCCCCCACTGCAGCCTGCAGCAGCAGCTCCAAGGAAAAAATCACCTCTTTGATAAGGGGGGTCTGAAAAGTAAAATGAACTCACCTGGATTGGCCAGACGGCTGCTGGTGGGCCCCAAGATTTGGTAGGGATCTAAAAAATAAAATAAAATAAAAAAATCACCCAACAAAATTTAAAGGATGTTTCATCAAAAAGAAACTCTGGGTCATTATGTTTTTTCTAGAAACTAAATTTTAATTGTCTTTCTTTACTCTTTCTGCCCCTTCTCCCAGGGCCTGGAAAATGCTCCTTCTTTCTTTCTTAGCAAACCTCCAAGTATTTCTGGAATCCAAAATGGCACAGCCACAGTTTCTGGCACTGCTCTCCGATGTGCCAGTCTGGGATCTCCTTGGACATACCCTGCACCGTGTGGAAACCAGAAAACATCAAATGTGGAAAAAACCTGTGGGATAGGAGAACAGCCACAAAGCAGGAGCAAACGCATTTCTCCTTACAAAAATGAACTAAATAAAAAGGAGAGCAGATGAGATTTTCAGATACACTTGTTAGCAGCTGAGCTTGCTGCCCTGGGAGGGCAGGAAATATCCCCCCAAGTCTCTCTTTGTGAAGCAAACACTGCATTAGAGAGATGAGAGTAACAGGAGTTTGTTGCTGGCTCCACCAAGGCTGAGTGGCTCTCGAAAACCCCACAAAGCATTTATTAGGAATGAATTCCTTCCCTTTCTGTGGGGCCTCCTCAGCCCTAATCTCTACACTTCTCCTCTGCCTCTCCCTGGTTGTGGTGATTTGGATCTGCAGCGTTTGTTCGGGGGTTGAATCAGTGCCAAGAGAGCCAAGCCCCAGAGCAGAGGAAGGGGATGGAAAGCAGCTGTGCCGGGCAGGGAAGGTGGGAAGGCAGCAAGGAACACGCTCTGCTCTGCCCAGTGGGGCTGCTTTCCTCATCTGCTCTGCTCTGGAAGCGCTGCTGGGATAGCTGGAGACGCTTCCAGCGCAAAAGGGACAAGCTGGGATGCTCCACAGGGATCAGATCCTGGCACAGGGGTGTTCCTTTGGCTGGGGAGGGGCAGAGCAGCCACACAGAGCCCGTTGGGAAGAACTGCTGGCACAGCTCAGTCCCTGTCCTGAGCCTTCCCCTGCTGTCCCCTGCTCCACACGGGAATTCCCCAGGCTGCTCCCAGTCCAAGGGTCACAGAATCCACTCTCACCTGGCTGGGGCCGCTGCTGCTCCGTTGTTTTATTCACATTTTGTGTCCCCGTGACAGGAGGGCCTGGAAAGGGAGAAAGGGTTTATGGGGACAGAGAACAGGTACAAAGTACAAAATACATCCCACAGGAATCACAGCTACTGCAAGGGAAAGGTTTGCTCAGACTAAGAGCTGATATTTTGGGGATTGCACTCTACAATCAAGAGATGTCCCTGGAAATTTAAATTTTCAGCGTAAAATGAAAATACACCAATAAGGAAAGCATTATATATATATCTATAAATTCCTAAATTGGCAGTGAGACAAGGAAAATATTACATAGATACTTCATTCATTTTCTTTTACTGCAACTGAACTTCCATTCTAGTTTGCAACCATGTTGTAAACAAAAAATTGGATTATTAAATGTACAAATTCTGACTTCTTTCCACATTGGAGCTTTCCCCCCCTTTTTTTTGGCAAATGCAAATTCTTTTCTAGAAAAAAAAAAAGGGGGGGGCTTTATCAAACATTTAGTTGAAAATATCATGGTGATTTGTATAAATCCCTTCACCAGGAAGACCTGCTCCTCCTCTTTGTATCGTTTCTCACAAAAGAAAACTGTGACTCAAAGAGTAATTCTCACATTTGGGGTGGGCACAGCTCAGGAAGCTGCAGAGTAAAGGGAGAGGACTCTGCCAGGTGCTGCCACATGGATTTACACCAGGAGTACCTTGCTGAGGGTCACATGTGCCCACCCTGCAGAGGGAGAAGCCCCAGCAGTGGGGCAGGGGACAGTGGCTCAGAGCCAGCAGGCTGTGCCACCACAACCCGGATTTTTAAGGACAGAGAATTGATCTGGGATGTCATCCCCCTCCCGGGAACCCAAGGCACTCTAAATCCAGTAAGAATGAGAACTGGGAGTGAGCAGGGCTCGAGCAGAGGGCCCCATCTGCCTGCTGGACTTTGCCTTTCTGGAAAGTTGGCAGAAACTCTCAGAATGTGCCTGAACTGTCCAGACCTGTCCCTAAACCCGTCACAGCATGGGACAGGCCTGTGGTTAACAGGGTGTCTGTGCAGAGGATTTGCTCCTGGCCCCTTAACCAAACCCTACAAGTATTACTCTGTCCATAACATCATTCTGCTTCTTATCTGTCCCCAGTTCTGCCTCTTATCTATCCCCAAATCTTCTGCCCTTCTGACACACCTAACACAGGCCAGCTGAGCCCAGGTCTCATTTTAATCTTCCATTGCACAGTTTGTGATTCCCACTGGGGCAACTTACTTTTGGAGAGGCCACAATTGCCATTACTGCCCCATCCTCCTCTCCTGACTGCATCATAGGAGGGATCTAATGACAAAAGACAACAGGCACAGAGGGGTTGAAATGAACTTTTCCTAGGAAAAAAAAGGCGTAAGAATCTGGCTTTGCTTTGTGGTCCCAGCTGGCTTGGCTGCGTTTTTTTCCTCTCCCACATCTCCAGTGCTCCCCTAACCTCTCACAGAAGTATAAAAAGGGGTGTAAATGCAGCAGTGGGGCTCTTTGGGCAGTTCTCAAGCCTGGCACATTCTGACCATGAAATGCTGTCATTGCACTCAGTGGAATTCAGTGTGACCCATCCCAGCCAAAAGGAGACCCCTTTCTCTTATCCCAAAATTCAGAGGGCCACAGGCAGGAGAGGAGGAAGAGGTGAACCCTGTTATTATTTCACAGAAATGAAAAGAGGATTTTAAACCTGGGGAGGCCAAGGATTCGAGGTCACAATAAGGAGGCTGTTTCCAGGAGAGGAAAAAGGGGGAGAAGCATCCTCCAGGGACATCCCAAGTGCCCCTCTGCCCAGCACCTCCTGCCTGTGGGGCTGGGCAGCTCCCTGAGGATCCATCCCAGGCACTGGCACATTCCTCCAGCGCTGGGAAAGCCGCTGAGGCTTTGAAATTACAGCCTTGCAGTTATTGGCATGGGAAGGAAAACAGAGGGACGGGAGAGGGGAGGGTGGAGGAACCAGAGGAGGAGGGAAGAGAGAGCAATGGGGGAAAACAGAGCTCGTGTAATCTGCCTGGTTTTATTTTTATTTTACTTGTTTGTTTTTTTCTCTTTTTGCTGAAACCACAAACCCCACTGCAAATAGATCAGACTGGAAAACAAACCACTGTGGTTTCAGCTGGGACAGAGAGTGGGATGGGACAGCTCGGGAAGAGGGAGGGGACAGCCTCATCCACGCTGTTCCAGCAGGGAAACCTGTCCCAGTCTGGATCCCTGTCCCATTAGGGATCCCTGTCCCATTAGGGATCCCTGTCCCATTAGTGATCCCTGTCCCCATTAGGGATCCCTGTCCCCATTAGGGATCCCTGTCCCATTAGTGATCCCTGTCCCATTAGTGATCCCTGTCCCATTAGTGATCCCTGTCCCCATTAGGGATCCCTGTCCCGTTAGGGATCACTGTCCCCATTAGGGATCACTGTCCCCATTAGGGATCCCTGTCCCGTTAGGGATCCCTGTCCCATTAGGGATCCCTGTCCCCATTAGGGATCCTTGTCCCCATTAGGGATCCCTGTCCCATTAGTGATCCCTGTCCCCATTAGGGATCCCTGTCCCATTAGGGATCCCTGTCCCCATTAGGGATCCTTGTCCCCATTAGGGATCCCTGTCCCATTAGGGATCCCTGTCCCCATTAGGGGTCCCTGTCCCATTCCGGATCCCTGTCCCCGCTCCCGTGGGGGCCTGGGCAGTGCCTTGGTGCTGTCAGGACCTTTCCCCCAGGCCCAGTCTCCAGTCCCTGCTCCAAACAAGGTGCTGTTTTCAGGGGGGCATTTTCCTGGCTGGAAAACCATCGTGTAATCCCGATGTATCCCCATGAGACAGAGCTCTCCCAGTGACCAAAACCAGGAGAGCAGGGACGGGGTCTGGAGCAGTCCCTGCCTTTTCCCATGTCCTCCCTGCAGCCAGGCTCTGACTTCCATTGCTCCCCTGGGATATCCCTCTGAATTATTACAGCCAGAGCTATCAGGGCCACGTTTGGGGAAATGCTCTGAAAAACCCAAGTTCTGCACTGAGAAAAGCAAAACTTTCAGCAGTGTCCACCAAGTGAGATGTCAATGTGCACTTTGTTTTGTTCCACCAAGAAACAGTTCTGTAATGTAACATTAATGGGAATGCCATGTGATGGTTCCGTCAGAAGAAAGGCAGCAATTCTTTTTCCAACAGAAAAATCCTTTTTAAAATTAGGGGAAAATTTCCTTCCCAAAAAGTAACAGAACTCACTGAAAATTTTCAGTTTTCTCTGATTCTTTTTGGGGCCAGGGCATTGACTCCAGGGAGTCAACTGCTACGAAGGAGTTGCTTGATCCAGAGTCATCAGCGTGTTGAGTAAATAAATAGGCCATGACTTGGAGAGATGATCTGCCTCCTCCTCTTCCTCCTCTTCCTCTTCCCCTTCCTCCTCCTCATGTTTAATCCAGGCTGATTGAGTCCCTTTGCCTCAGTTTTTCCCCTATAAATATGGATTATGGAGTTATGGAGCCAAGTGTGGGAATGTATAGGGGCAGCCTTCTGTCGTAGGATGAGATTCAGCCTTGAGCATGACTTTGCCGTAATGAGAAGGGTTAAATATGATATTCAGCCATACAGACCCTGCTATTGAAACACTGTGTGCACTCAGCTACTGCAAGTTTCCAACTCTTTCTCTCCCCCTCAAAAAAA
>VXBN01007629.1:328223-398077 GCA_013397395.1 Sinosuthora webbiana | reverse complement strand
AAAAAAAAAAAAAATCCAAATGCAGGAAGCTATTTTTATTTCACAAAAATCCCTGCAACGTGAAAGAACCACACCAGCCCTCCTGGCTTCCAGGCCCAGGCTCGAAAGCTGAATGTGTTTAAAGCAAAATGGAATAGGCAGAGCCAGGAAACCCGTCCAGAGACTCAGGTTCCTGCAAAAACAGGATCATTCCCAGGACCTGACACCCAGTGGCTCGAAGAGATCCTACAGAACTCCGGCCAGACGGTGACAGGGAGAGTCTTATCTGTCATTTAAACCATTTGGATTTTACACCAAAACTTGCCATGGGATGGAAATTCAATTAGAAGGCCTGGACTGGGGTTCCCTCCTGGTGTAAATCAGCAAATGGCTACAGGGAAGAGGGGGCAAATTTATCCCAGAAAGGATCAGGTCCCCATGTCTGGTTTAGACTTAAAAGGCCCCATGGAACAAGAGCCCTATGACAAATGTGTGTTCAATACAAAATGGAATTAAAGAGCAGAAAATAAATCATAGATGCTTTCAAGAACTGTCATTCTGCAGCTGTCTGGTTTATGTCCAGAAATTCCCCAGCCTGAATGCTCAGTCTATTAGGAGGAAGGTAAAGGATATTAATAATGCTTTGCACTTTCACAGCACCTTTCAACTGAGGATCTCACAGCTTTGCAAACATTCACACTCACAGCGCGCCTGGGAAGAAGGTCAAATATAATTTTATTTATTCGCAGCCATAAATGCACTCTCTGCAGGTTTAGCTGCCTTTTCCAGATGCACTGCCTTTCCCAGAAATCAGGCTGTGTGGGGCAGGCTGCAGCACTGGTCTCTGCACCCTTTTAGCCCCGGGCTCCACTTCCTCACCCCAAATCTCCCTCAGCTTCTCTGTGCCCAGCTCTCCAGACAGTCCCTGTCCCCCACGGAGCTGTGTCCCCTCCCAGCACCTCTGGGGCATATTTAGTCTGAACAGACTGATAGATATTGCTGGGGCCAGATGGACAGACACACAGACTCCCTTCCCAGGAAACCAGCCTGAATATCCCCAGGTGGATTCCCACCCCACGATCCCAAATCCTTGTCAGTCCTTCCAGCCTGAGTGCAGCCCACTGAGGAAGGCTTTAGGGAGTCTGTGTTTGAGATATGATGTATTAGGGAGCAATCCCTCTCTGATAAGCTCTAAAAGATTAAAAAAATAATAAAAAAAACAACCCACTGGTGTTTTATAAATCTGAGAGTTTGGGACAGAGGGGAGGCAAGGGGGAGTTCAGTGAACAATGGGCTCACAGTGCCTGTGCTTCCTGAGCTGCAGGGAAGTGCTGACAGCCCCTCCATCCTGCTCCCTCCCGAGGAGCTTTCTCAGTCAGGCCTGAGTCAGGCACCACGTTGTGCTCCCAGCCCTGACCAGGCTTTCCAGGAGAGCAACGAGCCCTGGGCCTGGAATACCCACATCTTTTAGGCCTTTGTTTTTCTAGGATGGATACAGTGGGGGTGTGTCATTTATGGACTAAATGCTTTATGGGCACCATGGGGGAATTTTATTTGGAATGCCCCCCATGCTGGCACTACAGGGAAGACTGGGAAAGAACAGAGAGTCCATGAATTTCTGGAGCTGGTACCTTCAAGAAAATTCGGCAGCTGGAGGGTGGGAAGGGGCTTGTCCTAAACCATGGAGACAGAGTCAGGAAGGGAGAAGGCAGAGCCATGTGTCCTGGGGGATCCAGACTTGTGATGTGGCTAAGTGGTCACTTGGTGTCTATTTTGTGGCAACCACTTTATAGGGAAAGAGGGAAAGGAGGGTCAGGTACTTGGAGAATCCTGTGGATCTCCTGGCCCACTTCAGATTTGAAACCTTCCCCTTCTCCTGATTTGCTTCACTGAAATCTCTAAGGCCAAGTCCTGCCTGGAAACACCTGTGCTCCCAATCCAGGTGAGACAGGTCATCCCAGAGCAGTTCCTCCTGCCTTCCAGGTTTGGGCCATGGACTCTCCATGGTCTCTCCTAGTCTCTCAGACTAGGTTTTGCAAAGAGTCCTTCTGCTTCAGGAGGAAGAAAGGACCCTGGCCTGGTGGCTGGAATTTAAATTAGCTTCCCTAAATGTGGAAAGCAGACCCAGGTGTCCTGGGGGATGCAGACCTGTGATTAATCCAAGTGGTCCCTTGGGCTCTATTTTGCGGCAGCCACTTTATGGGGAGAGAGGGAGAGGAGGGCACAGGACCCCAGGGCCTTTCCTGCCCAGGTGAGGCTGTGAGTGGTGGCACTGCCCCAGTGCCTTGGCAAAGTCCCAAACTGGGAACAAACCCCAAACCCCTCTCCTGCTGCAAGCCAAGCACGACAGTGAGGTCTGCTCAGGTCTGCGTGTCCAGCCCTCGTGCTGCCTCCTTCCCCCTCCTGGAGATCCCATCGAGGAGCTGGGGTGGTGTTCAAAGCCAGTTGGAGACCAGAAACCCAGACTGTGGCTTTCTGCAGGGACCAGGGAGCCAAAACCACCTCCTCCTCCTCCTTAAATGGACTGGTTTAAATGGTAGCAGCAAACATTTAAGCTGTGGAGCCCATAAGGTTCCTCCCTGGCTCCGTGGACATGTTCTGAGTGCTCCACACACACAGGACACCTCCTCCACAAACAGAGGACACTTCTGACTGCCCCACACACCCACAGGACAGTTCTGACTGCCCCACACACCCACAGGACAGTCCTGACTGCCCCACACACCCACAGGACAGTCCTGACTGTCCCACACACCCACAGGACAGTTCTGACTGCCCCACACACCCACAGGACAGTCCTGACTGCCCCCCACACAATGCAGACCTCCCAGGGTCAGCAGAGAGCAGCTCCATCTCCTCTCAGCACAAAGCTGTGAAGGCTCTGGGCTCCACGTGTCTGTAGCTGTGGGCAGGGATGGTGGGACAGGGACTGGAGCAGGGCACAGTCTGAGGACTCCTGTGGCCTTTTCCCATGGCTCTGCCAACCTCCCATCACATTTACCCAGGTCCGGGGACATGAGTGTCACAACTGAGCACACTGAGGCCTTAAAACCTCACAGCATCACTGGTTCTGCCACTTCCTGAGTTGCTTTTCAACTTACTATCTCTGCTAATTAAAACAATTAATTAACACACGTGACACATGTCGTGCTCTTTGTCATTTCTGGCCTGTGTTACTGTGACTGTTCCCACTGTTACATGAGACTTCCCAGTCCTTCAGCAACAAACTCTTTTCTCCTTCAAGACACAATGTGCTGTTCCTTGAGCTAAGGAAACACCACTCCAGGGGTCAGAGGTGGGAATCAGTAACTCTTAAGTCTTTTCACTAAGAGGAAGCAACTCAGTGAGTGCAGAATGATTTCAAAATTCCTTCTATTTTACATTATCAGGCTATTTGATTATTTCACAATTGAAAAATATTACCCAGCTATCTTTTGCCTCCACCTGGCTGCACTGTGGGACTCGATGATCTCAGAGGCCTTTCCACCCTGAGTGGTTCTCTGGTGTCTACATTGCTGTTAACCTGTTTCACAGATCCCCAAATCCAGGCCTGGAACAACACTGGGTTTTGACCTGAAATCAACTCTAACCAAGTGAGAAGGGACTGACTGCTGGATTTAGGGGAGAAATCTGCTGCAGAGATGGATGTAAAGAACAGATTCAGCTTGGGGAGTGTCTGAAAGTAGCTGAGAGCCTGGTTATGAATTGCTGCCTTTATAGAAGTGCAGATCAGAGGGATCAAACATTTCTGGTTGAACTCCTGTTCTAAATCAGTGATGGATTAAAGCCCTGTGGCTGAAGCCCACTTATTTCCAGAGTCAGACACGATCTGGATGGTGTAGGAATAGAACTAGGATTCAGTATTCCTGTCTCTGGAAGTGTCCAAGGCCAGGCTGGACAGGGCTTGGAGCAGCCTGGGCTAGTGGAAGGTATCCCTGCCCATGGCAGGGGTGGAACTGGACGGGCTTTAAGGTCCTTCCAACTCAACCAGTCGCGGGACTCTGTGATTTCCAGAGAGGATTTCCTGAGCTGGTCCAGGCAGGGCATGCTCAGGACAGGTCACTCTGTTGGAGCCCTGTGCCCTGTCCCTGGTCAGAGCTGGGGTGCAGGGAAGGGGCTCCCACAGGGCAGCTGAGAGCCCCAGCTCTGCTCCCCGCTCAGACTCGGAGTCACTCCCTGCAGCTCCGAGCCAGAGGCGACAGCCCCCGGTGGTGCCTGTGGCTGGAAAAACATCCCCGAGCCACGCAGCGCTGCCACTTCCTGAGCCACGTCTGCCTCACCCCATGCAAGCCTCACAAAGACACATTATGAAGAAAAGGAGGAAGTAATGAGAAGATCTTTTTTTTTTTTCCCCTTGTTGTTGCTTTTTTTAATATCAGCAGCAGAAATCCCAATGCACAGTGCACAGAGAGACTGAAGAATGTGTCCTGAGAATCCCTCCCAGAGCCAGCTTGGAAAAGCAGACGCTCTCCAGCCAGCAGAGATGTTCCTGAGCTACGCAGGGCTGCAGGCACAGCCAAGGCACAGCTGCACATCCTCTGCACACCTACAGAACCACCCAAAACACACCCAGGAGCGGGCAGGAGTGTGCCCACAGCACTGTGTGGATTTTACCCCCGGCACACAGGGTGTAAAACCAAACCATTCACAGGCCTGGGGGCTGCTTTTGTTGAAAAACACACAAATGCAGAAGTAAAAACACCCCAAACCTCAAACCCGCGGAGAAAAAGGCCACGCACACATGAGAGAAAAGGGAAGACACACACGCACAGCCGTGGCAGTTTTACAGCTTCTAAGTCACCATCGGGAAACAAATTAACTCTTGTTTTAGGAAACAGCCCAAGCACTTCAAGGCTTTGGGAGGCGAGGGCCTGGCACCCCAGCAAAAGTGTGACCGTCCCCCCGGCGCAAAAACACTCCTTGCACTGCACCCCAGGCAAAACAATAATGGCTCTTTTGCTGGGGGAAAAGGAAGGATAATGGTTACTTAGAAAGTGCTCCAGACAAGCTGTCAGGTTGAATTCAGAGAACTGGAGTCTACTCTGGGACAGCGCTGGCTCGGGGTGATCCCTTGTGAGTTGGGTTTCCTGCCTGCTACAGCTTAAAGACAACGATTCTTTGTTTCCAGTTTTTCTGGTGAAAAAACACACGCCTGCCTCCGAAGAGGGTCAGGGAGAAAGCAGACAAAACACTAACTCTGGAATTTCAAAGGAAAACAATTAAAAAAAAAAAAAAAAAAAAAAAAAAAAAAAAAAAAAAAAAAAAAAAAAAAAAAGAAAGAAAGTATAAAAAGCAAAATCCGAGCGCGCTGGCTACTGTCTCCCCTGAACTCATAAATCCCTGCTTGGCCACACAGCCAAAATGAAAGGAGACCTAAAAAGCCTCCCCTTTCTCTGCTGCCGAGCTAAAAATGGGATATTTCATCACCAGGCACACAAATATCATCGTGAAATGTTTTAGCAAGTACAGACAATTAGGAGGGCCCAAAGCTGCAGCTGCTTTTCCTCTGCCACAACTGAAGCTGGAGAGTTTAAAACCTTTGCTGTGAAAAGGGGCCGCACTGACACACTCAGAGGAGAGTTTATTGAATGTGGTCAATATTTTTCACTACAGCCTTTTAGATCTGAAAAATGGCCTTTCCAGGAGAAGGGTTTTGTGCAGGAATTTGAGAGTGTTTTCCTGTGGGAACTGTGCTTATGCAACCACATTCCCTGCAGTCTCTGCCCCTCTCCCCAGTCCCCCAAAATGTGAACCTATTACCCCAAGTTGTCACTCAATTTGACAAGTGGGAGAAAAGAGTTTTGAGTAGTTCCTACCGGTTTAGAGGGAGCAGAGGTGGCAGCCCTGATGGTGAGAAAAGCAGCTGCACAGGCTCATATTGTGTGAGGTACCAGGGGAATTGGAGTGAGAGAGATTTTAATTGATGCTCCAACACCAGGAAACTCTTTCTTAGGGCCTCATAATGAACATTGGTACAGAGCCCCAGGAAATCACCCTGCATTTCAGAGTTCACTGATTTATTTATCTTCTTAAATTTGCCAACAGCCCCACCAAACGCACAAACACACACCTTGTACACAAACATCCCCATTGTTCACACAAGGACTTCTATAATGTGAACATAAACATGGGACAGCCACAGAATAAACCCTTAAAATCCACCCCCTCCATCCCTGTTCATGCATTCACATAGAGATTTCTTCCCTCTTTGAAAGGTACCACATTCCTTTTCCTTGTGCTCTGCTTGAGTTTGGGTTGGATTTCTGAGACTTTGGGCTGGTTGGTCACTGTTCTCAACCAAATCTGGAAGGCTCAAGAAGGAGCCTATCCCTCTCTGCAACTCCCTGACAAGAGCCAGGTGGGGGTTGGGATTTCTCCCAGGAACAACTACAGGACAAGAGGAAACTCACTCAGGCTGTGCCAGGGGAGGCTCAGGTTGGAATTTTTTCATGGAAAGGGTTGTTAAACACTGGCAGGGGCTGCCCAGGGAGGTTTGGAGTCCTCATCCCTGGTCATGTCCAAGGAACACCTGGAGGTGGCACTCAGTGCTCTGGGCTGGGTGACAAGGTGGGGATTGGTCACAGGTTGGACTCGATGGTCTGGGAGGGCTTTTCCAGTTTAAGTGACTCTGGGATTCTGGGATTCTATTGCCTTGGGCTGAGCCTGACCTGTGCTGAATGCAGCTTTTGAACCAAGGTCCTGGATGACCTGGAGACAAAGAGCCCCAGGAACCCCTCTGGTTAATTCTCACCTGTGATGCTGAGCCTTCCTTCACACCCTCTGCCACCTCCCTGCACAAACACCACTTCCCTGGGATCAGCGTGTATTGGAGAGCATCACACATCCCAGCATTCCCACAGGTTGCATGGACACAGGAAACTCCACACACCAGGATTCTGCCTCTTTGGGAGCCCCCAGCCCTGCCCGGGTTTCAGCTCCTGCACAGCATTTTGCTCGTGTATTAAACACACAAATTACACAGACCCCGACACACTAAAAACATTAAAATTGTGCTGGAGAGAGGCCAGAGAGCTCAGAGTCCTTTGGGGACATGGCCCTTTGGCCTCCCAATGTTGTTGTATGTGAACACTCTATCCATTTCCCCATGGAAACCTGCTCAGCTGACACCATTCTGCAGGAGAGCAGTTTAAGGTCTCCCTGGACTGGGGCAGATCTGTGGGCTCAGATTCCTGTCCCTCTCTCCAGTAACCACAGCAGATCACTCACTGCTCCAAACAGTCCCAGAAAATGACCCAGACCATCTCTGCAGTGGGAGGGGGACACAGCTCTTTCCATTCAGCCATGAGAGCAGCCTCGTTTCATTTCCCAGAAAATCTCTCTCCAGCCAAAAAATACTGGTGATTTTCATTAGAACCATTTACTCTTCAGAGGCAGCTGAAGACAATTTGTCCCAGTGACGCTCAGTCCCATCCTTTGGAGCACTTATGAGGCTGGGAAGGGGCGAAGCTGAGGCAGCAGGAGTCCTTGGAACAGGACAAGGGTTCTCTACCTGTCTGCTGTGAGAACACTCAGCTGCCCCAGCTGTGGGACTTGCAGCATCTGCTGTAAAAGATTCCCAAGATTTCTGCTGCTGCAGAGATCTGCACTTCAGCTCCCCTAAAGCAGAGCTGCAGCTCCTTCTGTTTGCAGAGCTGCCACTGCAGGGGGGGAAAGGCCTGAAAAGGGGAAAAGGGAGTCAAGTCTGCAGCTGCAGCCAGGGCAGCTCTGCCTGCAGAGCCAGGGCACCAAACCCAGCCCTGGGACGGCACTAGGACACAGGCCAGGCTCCCTGTGCTCCTGGGGACATCATCCTGGGGGAGGGAGCAGAGCCATGTGCTGCATCTGGAACATCTGCAGCTGTCTGTGCTGCAGCTGCACTTCTTTTTTTTTTTTGACGCGTGGGTTCTTTTTTTCCAGCCGTGGATGGAACATGTTGTGTAAAGCACAGAGTAAATGTATGCAAAGGGCTCCTGCCTCTCCCTGGAATCTGCACAAGCAGGTTGTTTGCACTAGTTATGTAGAAAAATTACAGGAGGAGTGAAGAAAACGGTATTTTCTCGCTATGTTTGGCAGGTTTGGTACTATTTCATCACCTGCTTTTGAATCCTCAAGGGAAAGTGGTTAGAAAAACCCGTCTGTTTTTATTCACAGGAGTAGAGAGAAGAAATATTTACAGGACTGGTAGACTCCAGATGCATTGACATGAAGAAAACTGTTTAATCTTTTGAGAAGTTAAACAATTCTAAAAAAAACCCCATAATTTTAACCTGAAATTCCTTTTTCCAAACGAATATCATCTTCTGGAGTGAGAATATCATCTTGAAGTGAGCCCATTAAAAAGGAAACAAGGAAAATCCTGTTTCCTTAAAAAAAAACAAAAAACAACAAAACCAGACTGAGGAATTCCAAGTCCAGTTTTATGAGCATCATTGAGTTTCTGCTGTGCTATTGGATGAGCCACTTCATCCTGCTCCCCCAGCTCCTTATCTGCCAGCCTGTCGTGTTCTCCTGTCTCTTTTCCTGACATCTTATCTCAGCAGTAACCTCAGTCAGCTGCAGAGGGTTGGAGTGGGGCAGTTTATGCTACACCAGCATCCAGCATGGAAGGAATGATGGAATTTATGCCTTATAGGAAGAAATGGGGGAGGAATAGACGGGATTTCAACATTTCTACGCAGTTCTTAATTTTTATTTGCCTCTCCCCTGAGTGTGCTTGGTCCTTTATTGACACATGATGAAAGTTCCATGTGAAGCTGAGGGCTCCACGCTGACAGCAGTGAACCCAGAGCTCTGTCAGCTGCACTACAGAGACACTCTTGAGGCCACTAAAAATGCAGGGGGAGGGACACTTTCCCCTCAAATTTCCTTCAGCCTGAGTGACTCAAGGCCCAAGTCACAAAGTGTTTAAAAATTCAGAGGAGTGCAGTTCTACACAGAGACTTTCTCTTTAAGGAAAAAAAAAAAAAAATCAGACTTTTCTTGGCTTTATTTTTAGCAACTGCCTGGCCTGAGACAAAATGAGCAGAGGTTTGGGTGTAAGGGGAAACTGTGAAGCAGCACACGTCCCTGCTTTATTCACTCAGGAGCAAGCCCAGCTCGGACAAACTTTAACTAGATGATTGTTAATGCCAAAGCAGCAGCCAGAGCAAAGCCTGAGTGGCTCTGTCCCTGTACTGCCCCTGTTTTATCAACTGATGCTGCCTCAGAGGAGAGAACAGTGTGCCAGGGAGCTCAGGTGGGCATTTACACGCTGGACAACAGGAGCTGCTGGAGGAGGCAGCCCTGATCTCCTGTCCAGGTCTGAGGCAGGTGTTGGGGGTGAAATGCAAGGAGAAAGGAGGGCTCTGAGGGCAGCACAGAAAGGAGGCAGTCAGACCCTCCATGCAGGAGCTGGTTAAATGTGGGGTCTGTTTGCTGCAGCCCTTCAGTGGAATGGAAGGTTTTGTCTTCTCCAGCTGCTTCAATAAAAGACCTTCTGCATTTCCCCACTGTTGTTTTAAATCCACACTTGTGGCTCATCCATGAAGCCACGTTCTCCTCAAGAGCAGAGAGGTGTTTGTTCCTCACAGTTCACGTGTGACAGTGAGGGGACTGGCACGGGGACAGACTGGCTCCAGTCTGCAGTGGAGGAGATGGTGAGCAGGAGATTTCTCTGGCTCCAGTCTTGTGGGCAGGAGATTTCACCCCTTCCCAGAAACTCCTCAAAGGAGGAGCTGAACAGAGTACAGGGAACAAACCCAATGTTCCTGCAGTAGCACAAAGGGCAAGCAAAACCCCATTTAAGGCTCCTGCCCCTCCACACTGAGTTACAGACTCTACGCAGGAGTTCCAGAGCACAGAGCAGATTTTTGCCCTTTATCACCCCACTTGGCCTTTGTCAATTCAACTGCTCTGTGTAGGTAAGGGATGTGCTTCATCCTGTCCCTGCCCAGGGCCGTGCACTGGAACCAGATGATCCTTAAGGTCCCTTCCAACCCAAACCATTCTGGGATTCCGTGATCACACTCATCACACCAATGCTCACTTTGTCCTGACTGAGGGCCCAGTTTGTCAATACAAATAAGAACAAGGAGCAGGGCTGGAGTTGCAGAGGAAAACCTGAAACACCTGACTGAAGGACACACGAACAACTCCAAAGCCTGAAGGAGCCTCAAGAGGGTTATTAACTTTTAAACTTCAAGGTTTCTAAGCTATAGCTACATGGTCAGAATTTCTACTAGATTAAAAAAAAAATTGAAACAAAAAAAGAAAAACAAGCTATTTCAAAATGAAAATGTCAAAAAGATACACTTGGTTTTCCTTGCTGGTTGAAATGAGCTACAGATCCACGGATGGATTTGGAATACCCGAGTAGCCTTTACAATAGCGAAATTTATTGTGAGAAGATTTTATCCTTTCAGCTGTGAACATGGAGAGAAACAGTGTCTCAGGCCTTGCTGTCTGTGTGAGATTCCAAACTGCTCACATCAGGAACAGAAAATGTGCCACCAGTTCACCAGCTCAGCAAAACACGATGTGACTGTGACACATTTGATGTCACGGCGCTGGCCGGACAAGCAGAGATGGCATTTCCAGCCTGGGTGGAGCCTCACAGGGAGAATTATTCCTTTTAAACTGTGCTGTGAATGCAGCGTGGAGCAGGACATTGTCATGCCAAGGATATTATTAACCAGGTCTACTTTTAACCCAGTCAAACCCAGGACATTTATATGCAAAACACTGACCTTCTTTGGTGGCAAGACGTGAGGAATCCGTGTGGGATGGAGTGTTGTAGACCAGCAGTGAGCTACCTGCAAGGCAAAGAAAAGGAGTTGGGACAGCCTGGGCACACTGCCATGGGGAACCGTGAAGGCAGGTAGGAAATGTTAACGACATGAAAAAAACCCACTAATTTTGCTGCTAATTAGGCACACGTTTTCTGTGAAATTAATCTAAAAGCTTGGTAGCTGCAGGTCACACGTGCTGCTGTTTCCTCACTTGCAAAAAAATAAAGATATTTGTCTCCTCCACCGAGTGCCTTGATGTCCCCCATTGAAAACTGATCTTAAAGGGTGAGGTTGCACAGGTACAGAATCTGTCCCAGCACAGCCTCCAGAAATGCCTGTGGCACAGGCTGTGTGACATGATAAGGGAGAAGCTTTTCTCTCTCTGTCTGTGATAGAGAAATTTCCTGTTTGAGGAACAGGCAGGAGAAAAGAAAGAAAAGACACAAATTGCACTGTCAGGACCTGGCCATTTTTAGAGTGTCACATGCTGGGCTTGGGGCCGGCAGCTGCACAGCTCTCCCTGGGATTCCAGCATCTCCCGTGCTCTGGGGAATTTGGGTACAGCTCTCTTGGTTCAGAGAGACAAGAGAGACTCTCTTGGTTTCCATCCAGCCCCGTGTGACACAAAGTGCAGCACAAAAAGGACCCGTTGGAAGGGTCTCTGTTCTCTACAGTCTGTGGGGGAAATGTTCCTTTCTAAGCATTTCCCTCCGGTTCTCCTGCAAACTCTCCTAGGAATGGAGGAGGAGATCCTGGGAGTTCAGGGAAGCCAGCATGAAATACACATTTCATGGCTGTCTGTGTGTGCTCACATCATCCCCTGGGCTCACCTTGGAGCAGCTTGTGCTGGGTCAGTGACAGCCCTGACAAAGCAGAGGGTCCTGTTTGTCCTGCTGGTGTGGCTGGAGCGGCAGCAATCCTGCCCTAAGAGTGCTTTTACAGCCCTCCAGATCCCCTCGAGGAATGGGATGCGGCCCCTGAGCATCCCCAGGCCCCTCAGCAGGGCAGGAACACCTCTCTGCAGGTACTACAGCACCAGCTGAGCAGGGTCTTGTGGCTGAGCCCTGCAGTCCCACCTTCCTCTGGTGCACACGATCCCAAAATGACCTCAGCTGCCCCTCAGAGAACGAGTGTGTCTCTTTCCTGTGGGAGCTGAGGTTTAGGCAGCTCTCTGCCAGATTTGAGAGCCATTGCAGGTGCTGGATCCTGCTGGCCCTCTGGCCTCTGCTGCAGTGGATTTCTGTCCTTCCCCAAGCACAAACAAAGCCAGGGACTGCACGAGCCAGCGAGGACACGGAGGCAGGAGGTGTTGGAAAACAAAGCTGCTCCCAGGGAGGGGAGGATGGATGGTACCAGGTGCTGCAAGTCAGGGGATGTTTCCAAAGCCCAGGATGGATGGTGAACGAGGAGGTAAAGAGTTCAGAGGGATCCCAAGGGCACCCTGGCTCTGAAAGCTGCCAACAGCCCAAGGGATTGGCTGAAATATTTAGAGGGATTGGCTGCGGGAGGAATTGAAACAACCCTGTCCACCTAACTCATGTTTTCATCAGATGGTTCCTGGCTTTGGCATTTCTTTCTTGAATGTCTGTGGGGAAACTCCTGTCCACCACTCTCTCCTTTAAGGTAATTTAAAGCAATCCTGAGTGCAAGGCCCAGCCCAGCTTCACCCAGACAGGGAAGTGCTGGGGAATTCAGAAACGTGGTTTTCTATGACTACATGGGCTGCAAATGAATGGCTGGGGCGGTGGGGGTGGGGTGATGAATAGCACTGAGCTAGCAGGGTCAACCTATAGCTACTTTAGGCTAAAAAATGCAGCCCAAGCCACTGGAAAGGACCGGCGCCTCCCCCGGTTTAATTGCTCAAAGTTCTCACCTTTGCCCGGCAGTCTGAGGTTTCTGGTGGGAACACCACAGAGAGGGAAATGTGTTTCCTATTAAGGGTTTCAATGGAGGAGGGAAAGGGAGAAAGGCAGAGACCCAGATCAGGACAGAGGAAAGCAGACAGACAGACAGACGCAAGCCAGGCTGCTCCTCCCTCTCTCCTTCGGGGGCAGAGCTTTGGCTGTGATGAATTTTCATTTTTGTTCCTATTCCCCCTCCCTGGGTCAGCGACACCCTGGATGGATCAGCTCTCTCTGGGATGGTTAATGCAGCGAGGGCTGCTCTCCCGTAATTAATGTTTAAACATGTTATCCTATGGCACCCCCCACCCTTCCCTTTCTTTTATTTCCCTTGCATTCATTACAAAAAGATGGAGATGGACTGAAAACCAGGAGAGGGTTTTTTTGTTTTTTTTTCCCCATAAAACCCTTCCCTCTCACAAGACAGCTCATCCTTCAGAGGGGCAGGAACATCTTGGCTCCACAGTCTCAGGGTCTATTTAATTTGAAATCTGTTTCACCCTCACCTTCCCCAGGCCCTGTGGCCCTCCCTGCATGGCTCCTGCTGGAATCCAGGTCCTGCTGCACTTGGCAGGATGGTTTTGTTGGGCATTAACGCATGGCTCAAAACCACTGAGCAGTTTTCTGCTTCTCACCACAGCCTCATTCTTTCCCCTTCAGGCTCTTCTCCTTTGTGCACACCCCACACCCTGGCCCCCACCACCAGGGAGGGAAAGGATGGAGGTGGCAGCTCAGCTTCTTTTGATCTTCATCCCAAACACAGCATGGACGCGTCCAAAACTCCCTTCCCTCTGCCCAACAGCTGCCTGGAGAGGATTCACCAGGCAGAATGTGCTTGAGAAAGCTCAGTGTGGAGCCCCAAGGTGTGTGGGGATGGACAAAAAGAAGGCCAATCAAAGCATGGCTTCACAGTTTTTGAGAGGGTACTAAAAGAAACGTGCAGAGAAAGGCGATTGTTTGAGGAGGTGGATGGAGAGTTCCCTGAAAAAGCCACTGGGGTGTTTTGGGAGGCTCCAAAGGACAGACAGTGCTGCAGGACTGGGCTCTGCACTCTGAAATCTCCTGAGGATCGGAGACGCCAGAAATCCTGGCAGCTTCAATGGCTTGTGGCAGCAGGAAACAACTGCACCATTCTGATCCAGGCCTAAGCCAAAGACTAAAGGTGCTGTGGGATGAGTTTGGGTTACTCTCAACTGCATTACACAGCTTGAACCTTCCACTGCTAAAACTGAGACTGAGCTTTTGTTGAGGTCATGCAGATGCTGTTGGTTTAAGTCTGGACTCAGATGTGCCAAAATAATGTATTTCATAGGCAGCTTTAAGGATGTTTTCACCCTGATCAGGAGTGTAAAATGTTGAAAACCTTTTGGGAAAGCTCATTGTCAGGGGGTCTCCTTGTCGGGTGAGCAAACAGCTCAGAAAGTTCAGGTCAGCTTTGTTTCTTGGAAAGCAAACCCCGAAGCTGAGGATTCATCACATATCCAGCTTAACATCCTGAGAGCACAAACACCTTTAGAGAGCCTGGGCAGAGGCAATCCAGCCTGTAGGTCTGCAATTCCCCCAAATCCTCCTGTGCTTGTGGCCATCACCTATTCCCCACCCTAAGCAGGAGCAGAGCTGAATGTCTGTGGGACAAACACCCTTCCAAAAGGGGAAAACTCGTGAAAATAAAAGCCCACGTCCCCGTGGCTCTGAGCTCCAGGCTCGGCACTGAACATCCGCTGGAAGCTGGTCTGGAAAAGCCATCAGCTCCTCTGGAAGGCGTCACTCCATGAGGGAAACACCCAGCCCTCCCCAGAGCAGCCTGTCCTTGGGCTGGGAACAGCTGCAGGGAAGGAGGAATGCTCTGCCCCGCTCCAGCAGACAGGAGCTGTGCTAATGAGCACGGCACTCGCAGCACGTCTGGGGCTCAGCACATACAGATTCATCATCCTAAAGCTGGGGATGGACTGGGATTGAATTCCCTGTGAAAAGGGAGTGAGTAATCTGCCTGAATCCAGCAAAGTTCCTCGGGTTTTGCACTGGCTTAGTAGCACAGAAATCACTGCAGGCACTGCCCTGGCAGGACAGGACATTTGGATGATCATTATTGCAGCAGCACTTCAATATTGCAGCTGCACCAGTGCTCCAGTGCTCGGCTCTGGAGGTGTGGGGCACAGTCCCTGCTCCACAGATCCACCATTCCAATGGAGGGGCCCAGTGAGAAGGCAGGACAGCTGGTGCCACCTTACAGAGAGCAAAACCTCCTAATTTCAGGTATTTAAAGGCAAGCTGTGACTCAGGGACTGCTGTCCTGAATGTCAGCGTGCCTTGGTGCTTCCTTGCTGGACATGGAGAGCAATGTGGCCAGACTTCAGTATCCAAGGGTAGGTGGGATCAAGCAGGAAGTTGCTTCTGAGCAAATGGGCAGCAGCAGATGGTAAATGTGGCCACTGAACACAGTTTTTCGGGCTCATGCCATGAGATCAGCAATGCAGTTCCCCTGATACCATCTTTGAACAGCCCAAACAACGGGACACGAAGACAGGGTGATCCTGGAGATGTCACCTAGAGAACTCCACTCCTCTGCCACGCTTTCCAAACATGTGCTTTGAAGCCATACAACTGCATCTCTCTGTCAATTCTCAAGCCTTATCAATAGTATGATTCAAGTGTCGCACTTGTGTGTTTATCTTGTGGGAATTTAGAAGCCTTTCCGGTTACAAAGTGCCTGATTTCCCCAGCCCCAGTCAGCAGGTTTGGCCAAAGCACTGCTGGCTGCACAAAACTGCCTTCCCTTTTCCCAGGAAAGTATTTAATTCCACAGGCAAACCTTCAAAAGCTTCCTGTGGACCAGCAGCTCTTTGCTGATGAAACAGAATTAAATTTGCCAATGATTTTGGATGGGAAATTATTTTATTGTCCAGTCATGAGGGACAGAAACTGTTCAAATCCAACAGTTCGGTTTTTTTTTTGTTGTGA
Source organism: Sinosuthora webbiana (assembly GCA_013397395.1). Classification (NCBI taxonomy): domain Eukaryota; kingdom Metazoa; phylum Chordata; class Aves; order Passeriformes; family Sylviidae; genus Sinosuthora; species Sinosuthora webbiana. The sequence goes on along the minus strand of VXBN01007629.1, from coordinate 382,470 downwards.
ATCATTTCCTTGGCTCGACTTCTCAAGAAAAATAAAGGTGGGGCTTCCAGAGGCACCCATCTGTGATCTAACTCCTGTGCCACTGGAATCTGTGAAACTCGCACTGGCTTTAGGCAGAGAGAGATCAACTTTGAAGAAACACTCTAAATTCTGTATCTCTGCTCCTCTGGCCAGAGGAGACATCTTCAGCTGCCTTTTCATCACAATTGGATTTTCTAGTGGAGAAAATACACTTTTTACTTTCTCTCCCTCCGCTTCCACCTTGATTTGTGGCGCCTTCTGATTTTTGAGTGCTTAAATAATGATACTCCTATAAAAGCTGTTTCACTTGGAAAAACAGCAGAGCATGTGGGGCCCAGCTTCAGTTCTCTGGCTCATCACAGCACCATTACCCTTAGCACACCTTTGTGGGGAAAGAAAATGCTTTTTAGCTCCATTTGTAGGTGAAGAGGAGACATTTGGATGCCGTGGGTGTGATCATGTTTGCACAGAAGTCCTGGAAAAACTGAAATCTGAGACTCCCAGCATCAAGTGCATGTGCCATCCCTAAGGTGCTCATTCCTGTTTGGGTGCTGGGATAATGCTTTTCCAGCCTGCTCACAGCTCCTGGGTTTGGGGCTTAATAGAGCGAAGAGGGGAATTGGATCCATCCTGTTCTCATGTGTGGGACAGAAAGGAGCAATAAAGAGCTTCCACAACCTTTTCTGAGTCCTGGGTCATTTGCACAATATCTGCTCCAGAACGTTTATATATGAGGAATCACTCTTGGGTTTTCAACTCTCCAAGAAACCTGGGCCCGCAGGAACACAGGAAATCTCCAGCCCTGGCCAGCTGTGGGTCCTGTTTTTGGGGAGGGCAGAGCCTTTTTAACTGTAAAGCTATGAAATCATTTGCCTGAGACAAATCAGTTAATGTCAGGTTTAATCTCCATGGCAAATATGCATTTTTTTTTTATCACATAGCCACAGATGTTGTTATCTGTAAGATTTATCTAATCTCCTTCAGAGCCCCGCTCAGTTCTTCACCTCCCTGATAGTACCAGTAGCTCCATCTGTGTTCATCTGAACTTTCCTACACCGTTTTCAGTCCTCGTTTCCCTGCTTGTTCTCTCTGCCTGCCTTTCTCTGTTCATTTTCCTCCCCCTTGCTGCAGGAAGAGCCCTGGGAGTTCCACACCCCGGGGCGGTTTTTCCCAGCAGTTGTCAGGATGGGGCAGGGATTGGCCAGGGCAATACTCACTTTCCCTGAGGTAACTGAGGTGAGACAGCAGAATTTCTGTGTTGTAGGGGGAGATGGTGCGCAGGAAGTCCTCCTTGTTCATCTTGCAGAGCTCTTTGCCATCCATGTTCTGGAAGATGGTGGTGTCGATCTCCATCAAGCCGTACTCCTTGATAGCCCACTCCAGCCACTGGCGCACGTGCTCCTGGGTCCAGAGGGTGGGATCTGGCAGGAGAGAAGAGAGGATGGGCACACACACACCTCCAGACTCCCTGCAGCCCTGGCAGAGCGTTAGCCATTGTTTCCACAAGCAGATATATTGAATTTACTGATCCCGCTTTGCCAGGGTGAGCAAGCGCCGTGCTGGAACAGAGCTCGGGATGGATAATCCTGCCTGGTCAGTTCTGGCTGTCCCCCACCTGCCCAAACCTCCCTCCTCTGCCTGGGAACAACACTGGTGACATCTTCTCTGTCTGGGAAAACCTTCCCGAATGAAGCTGATCCCTTTGAGAGGGAGTTCCTGGCCCAGCTGTGGCTCTGCAAGGCTGTGCAGTGACATCAGGGCTGTGCCACCATGGGCACTGGGGAGCCCCACAGCTGCCACGAGAAACCCCGAGCATGGGGGTGTTCATGGTCAGCAAAGGGACTCAGAAAATAAAGTGAAATATAATAAAATAAAAATAAAGAATAAAAATAAAGAATGAAATGAAATTAAATGAAATGGTCTTGCTAAAACAGAGCAGGTTGCCCTGGGTGTGAGTCAGTTATTCCCCCCGGGGCAGGAACACAATTCTACCTCCACTCTCCCTGTAAACCCAGCCTGCTCTGCACGGGCAGGGTGGATTTTGTGCTGCCTGGGCATCCCTGGCTGTCAGCAGAGCTCCAGCTGTGGGATCTTTATTGCTGCTGGTGACGTAAGAGACGCTCTGAGCCTGGCTGGAGCTCGGGCCCCGTGGAGATGAGTGGCTGCATCAGTGGTTAAAAAAAGAAATCAGCCTTTGAATTCTGAAAAGGGCGTTAGATCAGAGAGCCCCAGCAAGAGCTGGTGCCACAATACCGCTTGACAGAGTCATTTTCAGAGCATATCAACATTTTCAGATGTTTCCTGTGCTGCTGCTCCCTGCATATCCCATTTCCAAGTTTGAGCTGCACATTCATGTTCTGCTGCAGCTGGAGAGGATTGCAAAGAAGTTGAAACTTTGGGGATGTCTGATGTGTCATTAACAGCTGGTCCAGCTCTGAGACAAACCTCAGACACCTCAGATCCCAGGAAGCTGAAAACATGGACCAGAAACATGCACAGGGCTGCGGGGGCTGCTCTGGACAGAACAAGAAATGCCTCTGCCTGGATTTTAGGGGGTATAAAGCAATGCCTCAGCCCAGGGCTGGACACTGTGTGCCCAGGCTGAGGGCATCTCTGGGCACAAAAGGTCAGGAAGTGCCCACACCGGGCATTCCTGGGCACCTGAGCCCTGGAATAATGGCACCAAACAGGGAACTGAGACCAAGGCAACTGAAATTATAACTGAGACCTTTCCCCACTGAATCTCCAGAAAACCTGGGCTGCTGAAAGCTGAATTCAGAGCAAGGAATTTACAACCCCGCACTCCTGCGAGTCTGCTCTGGGAACGACACATGGATTTCCTTCAGGCTTTGGCAATAGTTAATTGAAATTCTGCTTTCTAAGCACTGGCAAAAAACTGCAAATTTTACAATGCAAGTATTCAAGGGAGGATTCTATTTTTTTTTTTTTTTTTTTAATTGAAAGACTTATTTGTCTTGAGTTTTGAAAACAACCCAACATCTAGAGGGCAGAGTGAATTTGTGGCCTCCCTTTAAACGCTGTAAAAGACATTGAATGGTGTCTGAAAATCTGCTTTCTTGAAACATGGCTTAGAGCTCATTATTACTACTGTTGTAAGCCTAATGTGACATTATTCTTGCTTATCTTCGCCCTAATGCGCTATAAATCTCCATTCTGGATTAAATTAAAATATCCAAATGCCTTTCTTGGATGACTTGGGCCTCCCCTCCTGCAGCCAGAGATCTGGGATGATGTTCATTATTGTCTTCCAAAGTCTGGTAAATCTCTGCTCTTTCACAAGTATCTCAAGGGTTTGATTTGTGGATGGTCGTAAGAGGGGAACAAGTCCTTTTCTCCACTTTCCTTCAAAGAGAAGATTCCAAACCCCCTTTTCCACTGGGGGCACTGAAAGTAATTTCCCCTATTTCAACAATGCTCACTTTAGCTCACCCTTGGGTTTTTTTTATTTTAATCATCCAGGATAAATCCTCTCCCTGGAACATCTTTAATAACACAGGGAGTGGTTGGTGCCAGCTCTACCTTTCCAGGGTGACACTGGATGTGATTCTGCTGCTGTGCCCAAGCAGCTCAGCCAGTCTCTCAAACATCAGCTCGAACGGGACTTAGAGATCTTGCCACCAATCTTTCATTGGCTTCTCCTCACTACATTCAATTCAAGCTTTTCCTTTTCATCCTAAATGGCAAACAAATGCTTGGGAATTGTCATCTGTTCGTGGTCAAGCCACAGTCGGAGAAAGGAGCTGAATTCCACGAGTGCATTTCCCTCTGCCAGAGCTGTGTCTGCCTGGGCTGGCTCCAGCCCTCCCTGCCCTGGTGAAACCCTCGGAGCCAGGGCGAGTTCTGGGACGTGCACTGGGCCAGCACTTGGCTCCTTTGCTGGAAAATTCCTGGCCCTGGCTGTTTATATGGATGTTGTTTATAAACTTCACAGGGAAAGAGCTCCTCACTCCAGGTTCAGGCTTCACCCATTCCCCCCACCAGCAGCTCTCACCCCGGAGTGTCCAAATGCATCCAGAGCGTCCTGCCAAGTCTAGGCAGCAGATGTGGATACCAAACACAAACAAAGCTGGACAGGAACGTTTCTGTGTGACAATTTTTGGAAGGATAATGCAGTTCCTGCAAAATATTAATTTTCTGGATTTCTACTTCTAACAAAAGAAATGGAAACAAAATAGCTCATTTTGAATCAATCAGTATGACTTGGAAGTGCAGCTGGATCCTGAGAGCACCAGGGGAGTTAAAACTTGGGTCCACTTCATTCCTCTTTGATCATCCCCTGCATGTCCCAGGAAGCAGATTCTCCTCTAGCACGTGACAGGAGATGGATTTGGTTCAGCACACCAAAGCAACGCTTCATTCCAGGGAAAAAAAATTAAAAGCAAAATTAAAAAAAAAAAAAAAAGAAAAGAAAAAGCACCAGTTATCAGCTGCCTATCCTGATTCAGATCATGCACTGGGACATGGGAATTCCCACTGGCCAGCAACTCTGATATTTTCCTTAGTTCTGTGTGGTTTGTAAAAGAGAAAATTCCTCTGTGAGCGGATAAACAAACTAAACCAAAACCTCTCCCAGGCAGAGGAAGGAAAGCTGCCCCGGAGGGTGGTGGTACCTGCGGGGACGATGACTCTCCTCTCGTTGGTGGTCATGTTGGGGGGAGGCCCGTTCTTCTCATCCATGTAGGTGCTGTAGCTCATGGGGTTGGACTCGGTCCCTGCTCCCACCAGCTTCCCACACTTGTTCACGCTGCAGTCCACGGGGGACTCCCTGGAAGGCAAAGGGAAAGCTGGGTCACCATCACTGCCCCTTCCACCCCTGCAGCACAGGAGGGGGCTGGCTCACACACACGGCCACGGGCCCGAGGTGGGACAGTCAGGGAGTTCCTGTGTGTGGGGGAGGCCATTCCTGATGTGTTGGGTGTCATCAGGGGGTCTGTGGGGCACAGGTCACACAGGGAATCTCTGATAATGCAACCAGGTGGAGTGTCCAAGGGAATGACTTCCAGACGAGGCAATGTGTGCAGTGGCTCTGAAATACCGACATTCCCAAACTGGGTAAGGAGCCAGTGCCCATCACACCAGTCTGTGGGTTATAGCCCACTCCCTCATCCTGGCTGCTCGGTGCATTCCAGCAGTCCTGCAGCAGGCTGGGTGCTCCTGGGGGCCCCTGTCCATCCTTTGTGGTGCTAAAACACCCCTGGTGTTGCAGCGGAGCCTGGCAGTGGCACACAGGTGCTCTGCTCTCCTACCCTGAGGTGTTTCTGCAGAGCTCACAGGAACAGCCCGTTCATGGAGTTAACAAAGACCCCAAAAGACCCACCCAAAGGGACAGGCTGTCCCCAGAGAACACCCAGTGGCAGCACAGAGTCTGATCTATACAGGGCTGAATGGGATGGAGCTTGTCTGTTCTTGGAGCCTGCCAGAGCTCCAGGAGCATTTGGATAATGCTCAGGGACATGGTGGGATTGCTGGGGTGTCCTGTGCAGGGACATGAGCTGGACTCATGATCCTTGTGGGTCCCTTCCAACACAGCCTGTTCAATTATTCTATTGTTCAATTATTCTGTTATTCTCTGATTAATAGTTCACTACGTGGTGGGGAAATCTGGGAATCTTGGATGCCCCAGGCATGAGTCAGGAACCTCAGACCCCAGGACAGGGTGTGAAAAGGGATCTGGCCCCAGTTTAACTCCTGAGATGCTGGAGTGATGAAGAGGGGGCATCCAGCAGCTCAGGTGGCACCATGCTAAGGCCTGGCTTTCTGCAGACCCCAGGGGCGACTCTGAGGGAATTGTGAGCCTCCAAAGCCCAGAGAGGGAGCAGGGACTGTGCTTTTCTCCAGCTGCAGGAACAGCTCCTGCCTTTAGTCCCTTCAAACCCCAGCCCCGAGCCTGCCAGGCACACACAACACATCCCATCTCGAGGGACTTCCAGGGAAGGGCACATCATTGCCCTCACCTTTCCCAGGGGAGAATTAGTGCACAACCTCTGCATGAAGCAAGCCCAGGCTTTAATCCCAGAGCCATTTCCAGCACAGTTTAGGCCTTGCTTTAATCCCAGAGCCATCCCCCTCCTCTGCCAGAACCCAAGAGCTTTGGGAAGGAACCATTCCCCACAGGGTAAGAATGGTGACAGCGCACAAATCCCACCCTCCGAGCTCAGCTGGCAGGAATTCCAAGCAGGACACTAAACAAATTTGTCTCTTAACCTGAACTGGGGAGGAGGGGGGGAGGGAGAAGTGCCTGAAATTCAGTTATCGTGGCTGGGAGATAAATGCTCCGCCGAGATATTCCAAGGCAGACGGTAATTTTTTCCTCATGTCTGATGAAGGGAATGTTGCTCGAAAATGGAAATAAGATGTATAACTTACACATGTTCGAATTTAAGGGTTTACTATTTCGCCTACTGTTTTTCCAGGCAGGGAACCAAAATCTGCCTTCAGAGAGGCAACTGCTGAAGGCTTAGAGGCAGCCGCGGAGAGGCTGAGGAGCTGCAAGGACTCCGGGATTTCCCAGGGAGAATCAGCAGTGCTCCTTCCCTGTGGGAGTGCTCCTGTCAGGTGGGAAGCTCCTGCACCGGCAGGAAAGGGCCCCGGGGCAGCACCGAGGAGCTGAGTCCTGCTGGGCACGGCCTGGGCTGGGGAGGGCCGGGGGGGCATCCGAGATCTGGGTGTGACAGCGCGATCCAGGGTGTGACACTGTGCTCCAGGTGTGACAGCGTGAGCTGGGTGTGACACTGTGCTCCAGGTGTGACAGCCTGATCCAGGGTGTGACACTGTGCTCCAGGTGTGACAGAGTGAGCTGGGTGTGATGATCCAGGTGTGACACCGTGATCNGCGTGATCCAGGGTGTGACACTGTGCTCCAGGTGTGACAGCCTGATCCAGGGTGTGACACTGTGCTCCAGGTGGGACAGAGTGAGCTGGGTGTGATGATCCAGGTGTGACACCATGATCCAGGTGTGACACCGTGATCCAGGTGTAACAGAGTGATCTGGGTGTGACACTGTGCTCCAGGGGTGACATTGTGATCCAGGTGTGATGGTCCAGGTGTGACACCATGATCCAGGTGTGACACCGTGATCCAGGTGTAACAGAGTGATCTGGGTGTGACACTGTGCTCCAGGGGTGACATTGTGATCCAGGTGTGATGGTCCAGGTGTGACACCATGATCCAGGGGTGACACCATGCTCAGGGGTGTGACCCTGTGCTCCAGGGGCTCATACTGTCCTCCAGCGTGTCACATTGTCTTCCAGGGTGTGACAGCATGATCCAGGTGTGACACTGTGCTCAGGGATGTGACACGGTGCTCCAAGGAGTCATGCCCTGCTCCAGAGTGTCATACCCTGCTCCAGGGTGTCAGACTGTGCTCAAGGGTGTCACATGATGCTCCAGGGTGTCACACAGTGTCCCAGGGTGTGATACTGTGCTCCAGGGTGTTAGATCCTGCTCCAGGCTGTCACATTGTGCTCCAGGCTGTGACACCAAGCTCCAGGGTGTGACTCTGTGCTCCATGGTCTCACATTGTGCTCCAGGCTGTCACACTCTGTTCCAGGCTGCCACATTATGCTCCAGGGTGTGACACTGTGCTCCAGGGTCTCACATTGTTCTCCAGNGTGACACCAAGCTCCAGGGTGTGACTCTGTGCTCCATGGTCTCACATTGTGCTCCAGGCTGTCACACTCTGTTCCAGGCTGCCACATTATGCTCCAGGCTGTGACACCAAGCTCCAGGGTGTGACTCTGTGCTCCATGGTCTCAGAATGTTCTCCAGAGGCTCAGACTGTTGTGCTCATTGGTCACTGTCCCTGGTGAGTGACCAACATCCTCTCCTGCCCTGCCTGGGGACCAGGGTCCTCTCTCCCATCCTGCTCTGGAGTTAAATTTCCCTGGAAAATGCCCCAGCACATGGGACAGGCACTATTTATGATCAAATAATTTTCTATATTCCACTCATATAGCTCCATGGGGAAATGTTCCAGCACAGACTTCACCTGCAGTTTGGGGTCCAGTTCTGGGGCCCCCAACACAGGAAGGATGTGGAGCTGCCGGAGCAAATCCAGAGGAGAACATGGAGATGCTGCAAGGCTGGAGCCAGGATGGGGGAGCTGGGGGTGCTCATCTGGAGAGGAGAAGCTCCAGGGAGAGCTCAGAGCCCCTGCCAGGGCCTAAAGGGGCTCCAGGACAGCTGGAGAGGGACTGGGGACAGGGTCCTGGAGAGACAGGACAAGGGGGAATGGTTTCCCACAGCCACAGGACAGGGCTGGATGGGATATTGGGAAGGAATTGTTCCCTGTGAGGGTGGGGAGGCCCTGGCACAGGGTGCCCAGAGAAGCAGTGGCTGCCCCTGGATCCCTGGAAGTGCCCAAGGCCAGGCTGGATGGGGCTTGGAGCAGCCTGGGATAGTGGGAGGTGTCCCTGCCCACAGCAGGGTTTTGGATTTGGATGATGTCTAAGGTCTCTTCCAGCCCAAACCTCTCAGGGATTCTGTGACTCTGTGATATCCAGACTTTTTGATTACATCACCTTCTAAAGAACCTCTCCACATTTCTGCTGGCATGCAATGAACACAGGGACAGAGCAGAGTCCTTGGCTGGCTGCGCTCCCCACTCACATTGTGCACACCCATGTGACCCTCACAGTGAAGTCACCAAAATAACCCCGGGGCTGTGAGATCCCCTTGGTGTTTTTGTGATGATTTTTCACGTCACAGACTCTGCCCTGGCAGTTCAGACCCTGCCCATCCCTTGCTCTGTGTCTCAGCAGCCAAACCCGGACAGCCAAGTACCAGAAACATCTGGCAGAAAGGTCTGAGGAGAACTTTAAGGGACTGAGGTGCCCCTACCAGGCACTGTGGGCAGAGGAGCCACTCCATTAATCCTGCAGGACACTGAATGTGCTCCAGGCACCTGGCAGGGTCGTGTCCATGTGGCTGCAGAGCTGCCTCCCTTCCCTCTGGGGAAGTTTTCAGGATGGCTGCATGCAGAGCTGACCCTGGAGGACACACATAACTGGGAACAGCATCACCCAAACTGAGCTGGGCAGGAGACTGAGCTGCCCCTGAGAAAACACCATGGAACCTTCAGTGAGAGCAAGTGAGAAGATCCTTAACTTTGTGTTCTCTGGAACTCAGCATTTCTTACCAAACACAGACTTTTCTTGGGAATTGAGACAGTTCTGCCAATCTGAGTCACTCCTGCAGCCCCGGCCCCAGGTGAGGGATTTATCCCAGCAGGAGGGGAGTGTAGCTGTGGCCACACAGGGAAGGATTCAGCCTGGGGAACAACAATGTGAGAGGTGAGCAGGGAGCTGTGAGCTGTGGATGGTGTATTCATGGGATATCACTCCTTCCTCAGCTCATGCATCACCTACAGGCTGGCTGGGATTCATAGAAATACTCCCTCATCATCTGAAAGGGTTTGTGTGAGGGCACTGCAGATGCCAGATCAGTCCCTGACCTTTCCCAGGGACTCCAGGTGTTCCAGTGGCTCTCCATGCTGGATTTGCTCAGGCTGTGGCAGGAAGCGTTGTGGATGCACACAGGTAAATGGATACAAGGCTGATTTCACAAGCTCTCTGGAGCACAGTCCCTGTGGCAGGGGCAGAGTCCAAGGAACGTGAGGCAGAACTCATTCCCACTGTCCAAAGGCTCCGTGTTCCAGCAGCTCTCTCTGGGGATGCCAGGAGTTTGGTGTTTGGGAAAGGTTTTCCGAGACTGGCCAAAATGGACAAGCAGCTCGCTGGCACTGACCAGTAAATTCTCTGTACAGCTCCAGCCTGGGCTCCAGAGGTGTGGAAATAAAGCAATCACTGTCCCAGGGCTCTGTCTAGGAATCACCTATGGCTTCTGCTTGAAAGAGCAAAATAACGGATTTCAGGAATTCCTGAACCTGACTCGAGGGAATATTTCCTCCTTTCTATCCCTGTTTTCCTATCCTTTCATTCCACCTTTCTTCCTCCTCTCTTTTCCTTTTAAATTTGTTACTTTTTGGTGTAGAGCTCCATTTTAGTTTGTTGTTTGAGTGAACGAAGGAAGAACAGACACTGGGATTCTGCTTGTGGTTCCCTCTGTAAGAGGGAACAGTCAGCTCCTCCAAACTTTCATCTGCCTGTGCTTCAACCGTGCTCTCAGGGGTGCCTCAGGAGGAGGGAAACTCCCACTGAAAGAGGCTGTCGAAGTGCCAAAAGGATGGCAAAGTTCAGGTTGTTTGTCCCAGCCAGGTAAAGGCAAACAGGAGGGAGATGCTGGGGCAGAAGGACCCGGCCAATCCCACTAGAGGGCTCACACGCTGCTCCCTCCGCGGGGAGCTCGTCCCTGCAGACGCCAAACAAAGTTCCTTTGGCTTGCTTTGCTCTGACACAGTCCCCCGGGAGCAAACACCTTGGGGGCACCCGAACCTTGGCGTTATTTTCATGTTCTGAAGCAAGAGAAACATCAAATCACAGAATCTCAGAGGGGTTTGGACTGGAATGACCCTTCAAGCCCATCCAGTGCCACCCCTGCCATGGACAGGGACACTTCCCCTTATCCCAGGGTGCTCCAAGCCCCGTCCAGCCTGGCCTTGGACACCTCCAGGGATCCAGGGGCAGCCACAGCTGCTCTGGGGGGTCTCTGCAGAACGGCTCCAAAGCACTTCCAAAGCACTGACTTCATTATTTCAGCTGGACAAAATCTGTGCCACAGCTGGGATTGCCCAGGGAAGTTTGTCCACGTCCGTCAGCACAGGAGAACTTTCTTTCATATTTGAAGATCAGACACATTTTGTAATATTTTTTAAAGATTCCTCACTGAGTTTGCTGCAAATACAGATCCAGAGAAGCTCAGTAAATACAGCCAAGATCTGGAATTCCTGTTGCTTGGTTCATTTGGAATTTGTGTAAAATATAAGGAAACTCTTTTATTAACATTGGTTGTAAATTGGGTTAAACTTTACCGAGCATTCCTCTAAATAATCCTCCTCCTTTATTCAGTAAAATTTCAAATGTGAAAGTTTTTTTGTTTATTTTGTTTTGGTTTTTAAATATAATTTTAAATGGGTGTTGCTCTGAGCAAGGTGCTGTCTTTGAGGGCAAGGGCAGATTTTGAGGCCATAACCTGCCTCAGGGTCTGGTAACAGGAGAGGAGTTCATGAAATTTCTACATCCGAATCTTGCAATAATACAGAATTTCCATCTTCTCCCCTAAAACATTGATCCCTGCCTGAGCATCCCCTACAGACAGTTGGGATGCACTTATCTGGAAAATTCTTTCCAGTTTGAGGGTAAACTATGGGATCCTGACATGGGGTAGAAAGCTGGGTGGGCTTTCCATGTTGTTTAGCACCTGGAGAGGTCCTCCAAAGACCCTTCTCCCACCCTGCTGAGGACCAAACCAGCTCATCACACCCCCAGCCCTGCTCCTGGTCTCTGAGAGGAAGAGAAAAGCTGGGCACTGTCCGTGCTGTCCCCAGCTCTGGCACTGCCAGGTCCCTGGAGCTGTGTCCCTGCCAGGGCACACAAACCCCCTCCAGCCCCCGGCAGCACTCCCAGCCCAGGTGACAGCACAGCACAGGCTGATCCTGCTGAAGAGGCAGCTGCAACACGGGGACAGGGTACTTGAGGAACAAGAGAGGCAGGGACAGGGGCAGGGGGGCACTGGCTGTTGTTCAGCCTGCAGCTGGAGTTAGGTGGGGCTGGCNCATTGGCACTGGGGCTGGCACTGGGGCTGGCACTGGGGCTGGCACTGGGACTGGCATTGGGGCTGGCATTGGGGCTGGCACTGGGGCTGGCACTGGGGCCGGCACTGGGGCTGGCACTGGGGCTGGCACTGGGGCTGGCACTGGCATTGGGGCTGGCATTGGCCTCTCACACATGTGTGGCCAGGCACGTGATGGGCAGGGCAATGAGAGATTGGAGTGGCCCAGTCCATGCCCATGGACTGGGATAGACATGCAGGGAAAGGAGGAGGGGATGGAGGACTCAGGGGAATGTTCTCCTGTCCTGGAGCTCCCAAGCTAAAGAGTTGTCCAGAGGCAGGGTGGGAGCTCTGGCAGTGCATGGCCCTGACATTCACAGCAGCCTTTTCTTCTTTCCTGACGGGTGGTTACCTCTCTTTGGGGACACTGAGCACACATTTTGTGTCCAAGAACCTCAGAGCCTTGAGCAAGTGTGTAAAGAAGGATTTCCTGTTTGCCCAGAACCAACACACTCCAAGGCTTTTCCATGGCTCTCAGGGCTCCTACAGGTGTCCATGAATCAGTTTGTCCAGGCAGTTTGTCCATTTCCCCTTTTTCTGAGCAGAGGAGGAAATGGGCACACAGAAATCACCACGGAAGGACAGCCCAGGACATTTCATTCCAGAGCACGTGGAACACTCAGACAATTGGGGTGTACAAGTACGGACACACTCAGAATGATACAGAACTTGTGTTACAGGACCTGCAGAGCACAGACACGTGTGGTTTATGGCAGCTCAGAGGATGTGGAAGGTTCCTTTTCCCTGCCAGATTTCCCTGGGACAGAGGGGTGGAAAGGGACGAACCCCTCTGTGTGTGTGGGTCTGGCACTGTGGGTGTGAGCAACTGCAGCAATCACAGAATCCCAGGATGGTTTAGGTTTGGAGGGACCTTAAATCTTATCCTATCCCCTGCCATGGGCAGGGACACCTCCACTACCCCAGGTTGGTCTAAGCCCCATCCTTGATTTGGGCAGCAATGCTGCAAAGAACTCTTTCCTCCTTTTCCTGAGAAAACCATCCTTGGTAGCCAAAGGTAACCCCCATGATTATCAAAACCCCAGGTGCTTTCAAGATCCATCCTTCTCTCTGTGGGATGCTTTTTCAGGACATAATTCATTTTCCCACGTTTCACCCCAATGCTAAGATTGGGAACACGGTGCAAATACCCACATGGTTTTCATGGAGTCAAGAAATGCTATTGAGGTACAGTCAGGGTGAGATCGAGTTCAGCCTGCAAATGATCCCCAGGAGAGAGTTACTGCCACAAAGGCCTTTATCTGAGGGTAAAATCAGCATCTACTATACACTCACGAGGAAAAAACAACACGCTGCTGTTTGATGTCTTTAACAGCATCATCTGTCTGTAGAGGGCTGAAAGTGCAAGGCTGCTTTCTGTTTCCAACTCTCTGCTCTGCTGTGTTCTCAGAACCCAGGAAAATGTGCTGCTAAACTCACCTTAAAGTAGAAAAACTCTTGAGAGTTTCACTTGGGAAACACTACAAGTGCTAGGGGTGTTTGTGACTTTGAAATTCAAATCACATTTAAAATTAATGTGAACTCTAAAGGCTTTTGCTAAAAACCAAAAAGTATATCTATAATATATCTATATTTAAAATCGAAAAAATATTGAAACTTTTACACTTAAAATCATGTTCAAGAAGGTGAAATATGTTTCCAGGCCCTGGACTTGTAGTAATGTTTCTAAAAAGGCCTACCTGAGCTGCTGTACCAAAATGTTTTCAGGCCATTCAATTTCCCATTGGCCAGGGCAATGATTCACCTTTAAGTACAAAAGACAGGAGCTGGGCTGTCCTTTGGCTGTGAGCTGGGCAGGTTACACCATCCCCAGCCACCCTGTGGGGGTTCACACCCCTTCTCCAATTACTCCTGAATTCCCTGTGTCACCTCTATCCACTCAGAAGGGGTGGGCACAGGCCTTTGGTTTTGTTCCACCCTGCAGACTCCTATAAGGGACCTTAGTCTCCTCCTTCTCCCTTCTCCATCAAAGAACTTTCCATTTCCAGAGGTTTGCTTATGCCCAAGTAGAGCACAAATAAGAATTGTCCTTCAGTGAAGCCCTTGGAGCCCAGCAGTGCAGCTTTCAGTGCTTCACTGGCAGAAACTCCGATTATTGCTGCATGTTCCCCCTCTGTGAGCCCCTGGAACCGTGGCACATCCATGGGGTGCTGAACTCAGAGCTGAAATGTGGGATTTACAGCAGCATTTGCAGCGTGAGCTGTGCCCTGGCAGTCTCATGCCCAGTCTGTGGAGTGTTCATGGAGATGGACACATCCTGCAGAACTGCAGGATGCTCAGCCTGTTCAAAATGAGTCACAAAAGAAGGGATTGCAGGAGAGTGGGACATGGTCCTGCACAGAGAAGTTTGTTGTTGTGCAGGACAAGAGAACAAATGGACAGTGTGTGCTTTGCCTTTGTTTGGACTCGGGGTTTGCATTCAGGAGTTGGGTTCAATGATCCCTGTGGGTCCCTCCCAACGTGGGTATTCTGTGATTCCATGATTAAGACTCTGTGAGTGTGGAAAGACTCTTTCCTTACCTGGATCCGTTCATGTGGTCGTACTCCCGCTTGACACTGACCCTCACGGGCTGGTTGATCCACTCCTGCTGGGGGGGCAGGGGGTTGATCTTGTGGGGCTGCCCGAAGTCGGGGCTGCCGGAGGCCGTCATGTCCTTGGGGAGCTGCGCGGCCGCGCCGTACGTGGGGTCGAACAGGGACTGGTCGTCGCTCACCACCGACAGAGCCTCCTGGGGAGAGACAGAACCAGCCCTCAGAGCTGTGACTAAAGCAGGAACTGCCCTCTGGCTCTCCCTGAGAGCTGGGGAGCACCTGCAGGGCCCCACAGCTGCCCCGCACTGGCTGCCACTACCACCTGCCAGGGGAAGCAGAGCCCTGGGGTCCGGGAACCCCTATGCAAACCAGGGCTTGCTCTGCCCTGCTCTGCTCTGCTCTGCTGGCTGCAATTTCCACCTGCCAGGGGGAATCAGAGCCTTTGGGGTCCAGGCACCCCTATGCAAACCAGGGCTTGCTCTGCTCCGCTTTGCTGGCTGCTGGCTTTGGGTGGGAGCAGCGTTCAGGTTCACTGGAGCTCTGCAAACAGTGGAGGAGCCGCTGGGTTCTCAGAAACACGGGGCTGCGTCACCCCACGGGGGCTGTGTCACCCCACGGGGGCTGTGTCACCCCAATACTCGCTGTGAGCAGCTTCAGCCCCAGTCCCAGTGAGTGACCTGCCCACCTTCTGCACTGCTGCTCCAAACCCAGCTGGTGTGTAGTGGCAACACCTCTGGAGCGGCATGCGAAGGTCTCTACATCTCCTTTCGGAGGGTTTGTGTGCTGTTTGTGTTTTGAGGTTGCTGCTGAGGGAGAAGCAGCCAGAGCAGGTCACAGTTATGGGTGTTTGTGGTGGGGGAATAAATGCATTACTTTACAGTTTTTGTTTATTTTGTGGGAAGTGAAGGGCTGGTGTGTTACCGAACTGTGCATTTCTAGAAATGCTTAAAAACAGGAAATTGTTATCCCCCCCTTTCTTTTTTTAAAATTTTTCCTCGCCTTGCTGAAACTCCAAATATTGACAAAAAGTTGTGACTATCAATTTCTTTGGGTGGATGTGCTCGGGTTTTCCAAGAGGAGTGCCGGGCTCCTGATGGCTTTGGCACAGCCCTGCCTGACTCAAAGTGCATCTGGCAAGGGCTGCCTGTTCTGGAGGGGGCTCAGTTAACCACACACAACACAGCTGCCTTTATGAGTGGCAGGGCAGAAACCGAAGGAGGAGCCTCCTGCACTGAAAGCAGCCCCCACTTTAATGTGAGCTGGTGGAGCAGACTCCAAAACAAAGCTACAGACTCACCCACTCTGGGCACTCGGTGCTCCAAAGCCACCCAGCAGTGGTGTGTGGGCTGCAGAGGGTCACTGAACACACAGCTGAAACCTCGTGTGTGCTAACCCACTGTGCTCAACATTCACAGAGCACAGCCTGAACAGGGAGCTTCTAAAAATAATAGATTATTGCTCTCTCCTCTCCCCCCAGTAGTTGTTTTGGAGGTTTGTTTTTTAAATTCTTTCATAACCAGGGAGGGAAACAGAAATGCTGAAAGCTTAGAGAAGTGCAGCTCCAGGAATGACACAAGAATCTAAGCACAAATCAAACACCACCAGGCTCGTGATATCATCACAAAAAATGTCAATAATTCAGCATCTGCTGGGCAAACACGAAAATCCCCCTCAGCCTGAAGTTAACCCACTTAGAGAAAGTCAGGCCTGCAAAGATCAGCACTTTTCTATCTCCGATCTCAGATCACGTAACAAACCCAAACAAGCCAAAATGGCCCAGAATTGGAGTGGGCCTGACTAAGCTTGAATTCAAAGGAACCCTCAAACATCTGCATAAGTCCTGCTGAGGTTCCAGCATTTGCTGCAATTTGTGGTCAATTTTTCACACTGGTTACAGCCCCTAAACAGCAAAAAGGAGGGTTTTGCCCCACACTGCCCAGCGGCAGTTGGTGAAAGGAACTCACGCCGTGTTCAACCTTCCCTGCAGCTTTTCCTTGGTGGATTCATGACCTTTCAAAAATATCCCTCCTTTTTTCAGCTTTAGAGTGAGTGGAAGGTGCCCCTGGGAAAGATTGGTGTGAGCTGTGTCAGAAACCCCTCAAAGGGCTGATGTTATTTCCAGGCTGCCAACCTTGCCTGTGCAGGAAAGTACAGGAACAAGAGATGGTTTCTTAAGAGACAGAGTCTTAAAAGGGAGCAAGCCTTCCCATCAGAGATGAGGATTTGCTGCTGCTCTGATTCACTGAGGTCAGGATTCACCCAGGCAGGGGCTCTAAAATGACACATTTTCTGCAGGCTTTTATTTTCTTGCAGTACAAAAAGTGTCAGGTTCCCTACCTGAGGTGGTGGGTGAAGCCCACACTGGGCTGCTGGACTGGCTTAGGGCCCTCTAGACCCAGTCTCAGCTGGGCAGGGACAAGGGAAACGTGAGTACCACTGCAAATTCATCAGATAAAGATTCTGCATGTTTGCTTTTGGAGATTTCCAGTCTAAAAACATACACAAAATCGGTTTTCTTTTTAGGGGAACAATATCTGGGAAAATAACTATAATGACAGTTATCCCACAAAATCAGTGTGAGAGGTTGCTCACAAGATTTTTACTGGCAATTCAGCAGGACTTATGCAGGGGTTGGAGGGTTCTTCTGAATTCAAGCTTAGTCAGGCACTCTTAATTCCAGGCTGCTTTTTCTGCCTAAAGCCATTTTTCTTCTGAAGAAAGGTTCTGGTGGTAAAGAAACTGGAAAGCAAGGATCTCTCTGGCTGTCCCAAAAACCCCCAAATCTGACAACACTCCACAGAATAACCCTGGACCAAGATCAATGGCTGGGGCTGCACCAAGTACCACTTCATATACACAAGCAAGTAAGTACACACTGCTCTGTGACACAGAGTATGTGGCAGAGAACCTCCTCAGATAAGGATCTTCCTTGAAAGATGAAGTGGCTGCTCAGACCTGCATGCAACTGGTGTTAACTGGGACAGCAATAACCTCACTGGGGCACTGGGACTGAGCTCTGCCTTGTGCTGCAGGAACAGTTTCGGTCCTGAAAAGAGGAGAAGAAATCCAAATGCTCCAGCTGCTCTTGGCAGCTCCCGGGCCAGGAGTGCTTTGAGCTAAACACGAGCTGGTGGCAGCACAAAGGCTCAGCCCCAGGGGAGCTGAGCAAGCCCGGCAGATGAGGAGAGATAGGGCTGGTGACACCTGCTCAGCTCCAGGAGCGCAGCACGAGCAGGGCTGGTGACATGCAAGGGAAGTCGGGTGGCACCGAGCCAGCCCCGCCGCCACCAGCTCAGCCCTGTGCCCACATCCACAGCTCACAGAAAAACCATGGGGGCAAGCAGCAGGCAGCCTCTGCTGGCTGGGGACCTCCTGGACAAGGCCAGGGCTGCCTGGGACTCAGGCCAGCTGTCCTGGAAGGGCCAGGGCTCGGCTCCAGGCTGCGGGGAACGTGGACAACCTTCCCTGTGCTCCTTGTGGGGCTCAGCTCCCCGGGCAGGGCTGCCAGGCCCACCTTGGAAGGCCCAGCCTGTCCAGGAGGGGTTTGGCTGAGGAGGAGAGCAGCAGCTCCATGAAATACCGAGTGTCTCTCCCCTGGAACGGAGAGCTACTCAGTGTTTGGAGACTGGGAAAACACTCCAAGGTGTCCCAGGTGCCAACACAGCCTGCCCAGACAGGGCACAGCCCGCCAGGTCCCCCCACGCCGCCGCCTCAGCCTGTGGCCTTGGGCCGGCCAGCCCGAGGCTGAGACAGGGGCTGTGTGTGCTGCTCTGGCATATATGTTACATTATAGTGCCTCTGGGAATAGGCTGGCCTCAGTTTTTCCAGGTTTTAATCACATTCCTGGCATAAATGTGGCCGTGGCAGCTCGCAGCACGTCCAGCTCCCTGGGCAGCCCAGGCCCAGCCTCTCCAGGGCAGCCCACCAGTGACTGCCACAAATGAGGCTCCCAAGGAGCTGGCACACACTCCCGCATCCCTCAGGCAGGAATCTGTGGTGTGGCTCTTATTTATACAGCAGTTTCCAGCTGTAAGAGAGTGAATTATCAGGTTGGCCTTTATTTGGATGAGCCCTCCTGACCCAGGTCCCAGGTGTGAGTGGGACACAGCGGGAGGCACCGTTTGGCTTTGGCCATGAGGGCAGGAACAGCCAGTCTGAGATTCTGGGAGGGCTGACAAGCCATCAGTGCTTCAACCAAGTTTTCCTGATCTCCTTGCAAAGGGAGAAAGGCCAGGGGAACAAGGGCTGGTGAGGTGAACAGTCAGTGCTGTCACCCCAGGTGTCCCCAATAACTGACTTATCCCATGTGTGTGCAATGAGATTTCACTGAATATCAACTTTTAGCTCTCTACATTCACTTTTCTGGCCATAACCACATTTAAAAGGCATTGCTAAAGATCAAAGTTTCATCCTCCTCCACAAAGGCTGACTTAGAAGAGAAGACAGTGCTGAGTACCTGAACCATTGTGCCACGGAGAGATGACTCCACCACTACAGGGGTGGCTGTTTCCTTTCCTTTTTCCCCCCCTCCCCAAAATTTCATCACTCCAGGTCCGGTGAGAAAATCACTCCTGAAATATTTTTGTAAAGAGAATGCTGCCAACACAGACCTGAAGAGCCCAGACCTAATGATGTAAAACACCAAAATCCGAGGTCAGCAGCCTCACACACGGCCCAGGGTTTGCACCGAGGAGCAACCCTGTAGTAGAGATGACTTTGGCACTGCAGTGTTACAAGTCAGCATTTCTGCTGCCAGCATCTCATATGAGCACAGAGATAACATCAGACTTACAAGAAAATGAGTCAAATAAGAAATTCAAAAAGAAGCAGAGTCTGTGCTGATCTTGGGGCAGCACGTTAGGATGGATCGGGCACTGGATTGGAACATGGAGTGTTCTCATCCCTGTCCTTGATCTTTGGCATCACCTTTAGGGAGCACTCCCCTCTCCCTGCCTTGTTCCTCCTCTATTGCCCTGTACTGTGCACAGTGTGGGGCACCGAGCCCTGGCCAGTGCTGCCTCTGGACACAGACAGGAATCCTTTGGACACACTCTCAGATATCCGCTCTTCCCTTGCTCCCAACCTAACCAAGAACTTCCTCTGCAGCTTTTCCAAATCACTTTTCCTGAGGTTTGCTCCTGTTATTCCACCTTCCTTACATCATGTGACTGGGGCAGAGACTCCCCAGAACTCCCCCTAGAAAACTGTAATCATGAACATTTGGTTGCCAACCACCACAATCCAATCTTGTGCCCTTCACAATCCATTGAAGTCCTGCTCAGCAGCTTTTCCTGGCTGCAGCTGGAGATCCATCACTCCTCCCACTGAGTCCAGCGGGGTGGGGGCTGTCACTTCCAAGGGGCATTGCTCCCTTGTACCCACTGGCAGCACCGCCCAGTGTCCCACGTGTGCTGCTCACAGCATCTCCCCGCTGAGCTGGTGGTGGTGGGGCTGGGACATCCCAACTGCTGGAACCCCTGGCCAGAGCTGTCCCTGCCCCGGGAGGGATGGCACGAGATGCAGGTCGCTGTTACAGAAACATGGAATGGTTTGAGTTGGAAGGGACCTTAAAGCTCATCCAATTCCACCCCCTGCCAAGGGCAGGGACACCTTCCCCTGTCCCAGGCTGCTCCAAGCCCCTTTCCCTGCTGCAGCAGCACTCAGGGTTAAGAAGGCAGCAAACCTTTAACACTGTGTCCAAGTCTCTGCAGATCTGAGCATCTGTGGGTAAGAAGGAGGGATTTCATTTAATTATTTTAGGGCATCCCACCCTGTAGTCTTTTTGCCCCAGTCTGCACTGGAGGCTCACTCAGAGCCAGAAAACAGGACAGTGACCTGGACAAAGAGCCACCCACTCGGGCCAGGCTGCCTTTCCTTCCCTTTCCACACAGGCTACTCCATCCAAGGGCAGCTTGGGAGCCTTGGAATACACCGTAATTCCTTCACAATTCAAATGAATGGGAAACCACGACATGGTAATTCATGTTAGGGGAAACAAAGCAGGAGTAAGAGCAGCAGAAACAGCAAAATCACTCAAAAACACCAACACCAAACTGAAATTAGACAGCTCAAAACTGGGGCAAAATGATTTGGCAAAACTCCGCATAGGGAAAAGTATGTGTATATCTTTATCTTTTGGGGGTTATTTTTTATTTTCACTATTCCCATGAAATTTCATATCAAGTGAGTAAAAGAAGGCTGCTAAAATCAATGCTCTCTTATTTTCATCTCAAGATCCCCCAAAACAGACTCAAAGAGGATAAAAATATAAATCATTCTTCTGTACTTCACTTCTCAGAAAAGCACTTCACTTCAGGCACACTTTTATAGGATCTGGACCAATGACATTTTTTTTCCTCGGTCTAGACTTCACATTAATGGTTTCAGGGCCTGCTTTGGTTTGTTTCCAGCCAACTGGGAATAACCAGGTGACAGTTTCTCCTTCCCAGCAAGTTGCTGCATTAAGCATACTGATAAGGAGGCTTAAACCAGGCCTGGAACTGTGGGAAATCCCCAGGAAAAGCCTCTGTGAGGTCTCAGCACAGGCCCAGGGATGGAGGTAGAATTTAAAAAGAACCTGCCCAAATTATCTCTGTGGTCCCTTGACCTCTGGAAGGTAAATGTGGTGAAAGCTGAGACTGAAGGGACCTTCCCATCCCCATCATATACACCCTAAAATCCTGGAGCATGCTGCAGCTCTTCCTTTGGAACATGAGCAGCAGCAGCTGTGCTTGGAGCAGGGAACAGCCCTGTCAGTCCCCAGCTGGCTCATCCCAGCCCTGGGCTGTGGACAGGAATTCCCCAAGCACTCCTGCCTTCCCCAGCACTTCCCACCCTGCTGGGACTGACACTGGGATGAGGTGTGTGTCCCTGGGGACAAACCACAGCTTCTGGCTGCTGTTCCCAGAGAATTCCCTGGCTTCTGTTCCCTGCCTGGTTCTGCTCAACCAGGACACATGAGAGGACTGAGGATGAGGGTAGAGTGTGAAACCTGTCCCGAGGGCTGGAAGCTTTACCTTTGGCATGGCTTGGGCCAGGTTTCTTATCTTGGCAGGTAATTTCACTGAATCACTGGAAATCTGGTATCTGATAAAAGCCAGAAAATGGCTCTGACTGGGGTGGACAGTCCTGAGCTGGAGATTTTCCCAGGAGCCTGAAGTCACACAGAACACAAAGGGATTCACCCCTATGGATTGATCAGCCTGACCCTGCTCATGCTGAGGACTGTATGATCTCACAAGATCTTTTCCAAGCCAAGTCATGTTCCCAAAAAATCAACTAGCCTTTGCCAGGTATTAACACTCCTCTCAGTCGCTTTCCTGTGCTTGTATCTCCACTCTTCTGTGCCCACAGCTTTTCTCCACCAAAGCTGTATCCCCTTCCCACAGAGACTGACAGTGTTGAGTGATTCCTTCCCAGGGCAGAGCACTCAAACCCACCCAGCTCTAGCTCACCTTCTTTTTCATTTCATTTCTTTTCCCCCTCACGCTTTTAAAATAATTGCCTTGCTCTGAGCAGATGTGTTTGTAAACAGAGACACATGGGCCTAACTGCGAACATGCACCCTTCAGTAAATATTATTGTAGCATTTTTATGGTCTTCTCTGCTGAAGAAACAGGGAGGGAAACTGCAAGATGGTTTCGGAGTCTGGCTGGCTGACAAACCCCAAGAATCCCGGAGCACAAATGCAGAAATGCTGTGCTGACCTCAGCTCTGTCCTGGAGCACCCAGTGCCCGGCCCCTCGCCTTGATGTGCTGCCAGAGGCTCTTCCCGGTGGCAAATATTCCGTCAGGACTTTGCAGACTGACCCAGCACCTTGTGTCAGGAGAGCTGAGCTCACTCCAAGCTGCGTCTGCCACTGCAGTGGTGTCACCTTGTCCCTCAAAGCAGAGCTTCTGGGAGGTATTTTCCACTTGTATCAGAAACTGAGACTGTAACAATCCTGCTGGCTTTGTTTCCAACATGCAGAGATAAATAGAAGCTTTTCAATAGAAATTATTTGCCCTAGAAAGGAAAGCAACAAATGGAGAAACCCCAAAATACTGGGGGATTGCCATGAGAGGAGGTTTGTCCCATCTCTGGGCTTAATCTCAGGCTGCCTTGGAAAAGGACAGAAAGTACAGTCAAAAGCACGAAGGAATAGGTGCAAACTGTGAAACCTTATCTTTTCTCTTTGGGTTCTACTGCCAAAGCAGTAGAAGAGTAAAAAAGTGTGTTTTAGTAGAGTGTAAAAAGAGTGTTCTCCCAGGAATTCAAGAGGTGGGAGGCGGCAGCTTCGGAGGACAAATATTTCAGGTAGTGACTCAGGGCTCCAGCAGTGCCCATTCATTATTTTTATTTCACTTTGATACCATTGTCCCCGTTACATTCACAACCCCGCCGCCGTATCCTGTTTTGTTCCCTGACACCATTCCCTGCACAATCGCAGGAAGCCCATCAGGAAACGGCCATCGGGGGCTGTTTTGTTTCCATCCGCAGAGAACAAAACAAGCTCCTTCTGCCCAAGATGACTTATCCCAAACTGAGGAAAAACAACAGCACGAAAGGATCACAGCAGCATCTCCAGGAGCGAGCACAGCCTGCGCTGCTCCCCAGGAGCCTGGAGCACCTCAGCACCTCTTGAGGGAATGCTCGGCCACAGGAAGGCTCAGCTAAAAGGAAACACAAGGAATAATCCATCACTGACATCTTCAGTGCATAGTGAAGGTCTGGACACTCTGTAGGGGAGGCAAACACAAGTCCAACACAGTCCTGCAGCTGAATCCTAAACCAGATGTGGCATGGGTTTTCCAGAGTGAGGGCTGAAGTCTATTTATGCCCTGAGCCAGGTTTGGGTTAAATTTGAGCTCAGGTCTAGGTGCCCAGAACATCCAGATCACAAACTTGAGGTTGGAGGCCAGAGCTGCATTTGGGTTAAATCTGAGCTTGGGGTCTGGCTGTCCAAAACACCCAGAGCACGAACTCAGGGTGTGAGCCCAGAGCAGGTTACTTGGGCTGGGTCAGGGCCTGAATCACCCAGATTCTCTGGAGCCCAGAGATAAGAGGAGAGGGGGGAGGTGGCCCAGGACTCACAGGAACCTATTGGTTCCCCAAGGAGCACATCCATCCAGGAGCCTGATCTCTGCCTCTTCGCCAGACAAAGGCTCTGACTGGGATGGACAGGTCCTGAGGGAGAGATTCCCAAAGTACCTGAGGTCGCACAAATCACATTCCCATTAACAGGTGCTGGCAGCCACAGCGCCTTAAACTCCTCTCAAAGATCAAGTTTAAATCTCGTGATTGCATTTCCCTGCCCCTGGTGGGGCACCCTGAGGTGCCCCTGTGCAGCCCTCCAGCCTCTGCTGGCTCCTGAGCCTGGCAGTGGAGCTGAGGGCTGCCACCCCGCTGGGATAGCACGGATCCATGTTTTCCTTGTGCACTGAGCCCAGCCCCTGTGGCTCCAGTGCCGGGATTGTTTCTGCCTACGCCTAGAGCAAAAGCAGAGATTTTGTGAACAAGCCTGCCCGTGGCATTCCAAGGAAAACAGCTCGGCAGGATTACACTGAGATATTTTCTTTGTCAATCTCGATCGAGATATTTGAACAGGAAAACCCAGTTTACACCAGTGGAAGTTCTCAGGGGCTTTTGATTTCTTTTACAAAGGAACACTGATGTTTTAACTTTGGTGCAAGAGGAAGGTCCTGGAAGGATTCAGGGATTGCCATCACTCCTACCCCTTGGACAAAAAGGCTGAATCCCATCCTGGCACCTGGGCTGGAGCCAGACATTGCCATACATAAAGGAGTTGATAAGGTGCTGTTCTTCCTCTTGATATCAAACATAGCAGAGCAAAGACCACCCCACCAACAGTTCCAGGGAGCTGCAGCAGGGAAAGAGTCTCTGCTGCATAAACGTAGTGAAGCTCTTGCTGACGACAAACATTCCCACTAAATAAACTCATCCAAGGCCTTCTCTGGTGTTACACCTACAAGAACCAGGCTTGAATCAGCAAGAATCCACAAGAATCAGGCAGTGAATTCTGGCTCCTGGCTCACCCGACAGCAGATGTGAGAGTAAAAATGAAAAAAGGGGCTCTTTTGCAGCTGTATTAATGTTCCCACACCTAGGTTTCCCTCTCTGTGTGATGCTGTCCCCCAAAGAGCTCAGATTTTGTGAAGTTGTCCCCTGTCCTTGGAAAAGGAGGCCACAGGACAGTCAAGTGTTATCCCAGGGGTAAGATTGATAGACAAAGCAAAACTGACTTTTCTCTGAGACTGAGAAAAAACCAAAATCTCTTATCAATGACCCTTAACAGAGAGGGTGTTGGCTTTATCAGCATGGTATTGAGAAGGGCTTTGAGCCTGCCTCAGATAAATGAGGTCCCTTGCCACCTTGAGAAGCCCCAGAGTCAAAGAATGGTCCAAGTCTGTGCCCAGGGATAGTTTTCCATGCCTGGGACATCCAGTGTCTGGTGCAGCAGGGTCTGTGGATGAGCCCCTGGCAGGGATTTTGGATGTTCTGCTGCAGGGAGGGCCGGCAAGAGGCTCCTGGTGAGTCTGGGAGGGGCTGGGAGCCAGAGCTGCCAGGAGGCAAATCCCAGCCCAGAGCCCACTCAGTGCTGTGGCTTTGGCCGGGTCACTCAGCTCTCCATCCTTCTCCTGGACTGGAGGTGAGGCTAAAAATGTGTGCCCAAGGGCCAGTTTGGGGCTGATTCTGCAGGTGTCTGCCATCCCCAGGACCTTTGCTCAGGCCTCCATGGGATTCATGTTACCCCTCAGCAGATCCCCACCTGTACAATCAATGTGATGGGTTTGTTCTGGTTTATTTTATAAATGAAAATCATTCGCTCTGAGCTGATAACTGAAGTAGGGAGCTGTCAAGTTCTGTCACAACAATGATCCCAAAACACAAAGCCACCATCTCAGGGGTGCCCTGCAGACACAGGTGAGGCCATTCCAGTAATTTTGAAGCATGGGAACCAACACAAAGCTCCAAAGTCATTGTGTCAGTGTAACTAAACCAAGACTAAACCTCAGGCCACTCCTGAATATCTCTCTCCTGCAGAGCAGATCTGCCTTTCCCCCTGCACTTTGGGGTGTTTTTTGGGCTAACTGCAGTACGTTTTCCTTTAGATGGAGAGTTTCTTACACTCATATCATGCTCAGTAACACAAATAAGAAGCAGAACCCTCGGCACATCTCCATGTTCTCAGCACAGCTGATAACACTGCTCTTATCTCCAGCAGGGCAAGTCCCCTGAGCTGTGTTGAAAAGCCTTTTATCAGATGCAGTGTAAGGAGAATTCTCTCTGAGATGTAGCTCTGCAGCTTTGGCAGCAAAGTGAGGCTTCTGACTGCACCTCCTCTGGTTTTGTTTAGCGTTGGGGTGAGGGAGCAGGACAAGGTCCTGTTTGTGGGGCTGGCAAGACAGGGCTGCTCCTTGGTCTTCCCGAAACAACTCCCCGCTCCCTGAGCCAGAGGAAAGCCCTGTCAGAAATGGCTTAACGATCTTCTAATATTTCCCTGCAATTAAAGGGCACATCTGTCTTGCAGACCCTGTCCTCCTTTGCTAAAGCACAGACATGAACTAAACAGTCTGTCGTGTCGGGCCTGGGGTAACAAAGGGGCCCATTCATAACACAGCACTTGGCCACTCCGTGTGTGTGAAGTGAAAGAGAGTTTGCATTTGGAGAATAACCTGTGCTGGAGTGAGCAAGAGACTTCTACTCTCATAAATCAATCAGCTTTCCCTGCTAATAACCCAGCCTGCCTCCCAGTCCTGCCTGCAATGAGCAGCAGCCACCCTGCAGAGAGACCCAGCTCTGCCTGCAGGGCTCGAGGGAGAACCTGCTGCCTGTTAAAACTCCTGAGAGGATAAAAAAAAATTGGTGTCAACTTGGGTTTTTCAAGGCTTGGAGGAGAAGGGGCTATCCCAGCCCAGGGAATTTGGGGGTCACCTCAGTGGCCTGAGCTGTGTCAGTCACTGGGTTGGCATTTCACAGTGTCCCTGTGGCTGGGTCACAGCCAGGGATGGTCCTGCTCTTGTCTTGGCAGGGGAATAGGAGCACTANCAAACCAAACCAAACCAAACCAAACCAAACCAAAACCAACCTCCTCTCAAGGACCCATTCCTGATTTTAGTGAAACTGAGGGCTTAAAACCAAAGGAATTGAGGTACACCTTGGCATAGTCCTAATCCAGTCCTATGTTTTGTCCCTAACTGAGTGTCAGTCCCTGCAGGTTTATCCAGATACATTGTTTAACATTAATTTGTAAATGCCTTGGGAATAGGCTCTTATGGAGTTTTTTTTCTCTTTCCTGAACCTGGCATCTTGGTCATGGGCTGTATTTCTGTCTCTTAGTGCTCTCCCCATACAAACAAATAGAGTTCACACCTCAGCATACCTCATTTCCTTAGCTTTCAAGCAAGCAGGAAATGGTCAGGAAGTGCCCACAAGATGGTCCTGTGGTTTCAGTACTACAGTAACATTTGGGAAATGGGGCTCATTTACCATCTCGGCAGCAAAGTTGTTTGTTCAGCTCTAGCCAAAGTTTTCTGTGTAAAATGAGGGGAACAAAGGGTGTCAAGGCCAAGGGGCTGAGAGATGGAAAAGCCTAGAATGTGCTAGGAGATCCTTGTCGTATCCTGACAAAAATTCTGGAGGTTGGGGGAAAATTTTCAATCCTAATGTTGGACAGAATGTCAAAACAATTGTCTAAAGAATTCCACCTTAAATTAACCAAAGGTTTTTTGGGTGTTCTGAGTGTTTCATTGCAGTTTTAACCTTTTCAGTTTCCTTAAAATACTGCAATCGGTTTCCAGCTGAAGTGGAGCTTTAAAGGAAAACTCGCCTGAGAAGGCACCAAGTAGGGCAGCCTGTCTGGACCCAGCCTTTCCAGACAACAGGAGGGCTTAGATCCATTTGCATCTTTCTGAGGAAAAGACACCACATGGGAAAAGGCCAGACTATCCCACAGGAATCTCCTGTACATGTCCTGGTGCAAACACAGTGAATTCTGTCACAGTCTTTGGAGACAGAGCAAAATTAAGGCTCCCCATGGCAGCACAACCAGTGGGAGCTTTGCCTTTGGGGTGATGTGTGATCCAAGCTCCCAACTCTTTGTGTAAATGTAAGAATGATTCCAGCTCACACAGGATCTGTCCTGGAAAACTTCCAGTATCCAAGCAGTTGTAGTCTGTAGACTTTTAATTATATTTTTAACACTTTATACAAACACCTAAAGAAGCAATTGGATGCTTAGAAATAATTTCACAAAAATCTATTTTGTTTTTGGCTCTGGCTGATGCCATTTGACTACACAGGTACCTCAGTATCAGTAACATTTGGCATTTTGATATCATGGTGACTCAAACTACATCAGATTCTTATCTCGGCAGGACAATGGAGGTCTCAGAGAAACCAAAGGAAAAGTGGATCCTCCTGGGATACCTGACACAGACTGGCCTGAGCAGCTCTTGCAAACCTGAGTTGAGTTTTCTGGGGGTCTGATTTTCCTCCCAGCCCTCAGCACTCTGAGAGCTCAGTGGGGCCCATTTGAAGGCACAGGTTCTCCCAGGTCAGGAATGTCCCAAAGGAACATCCAAGGGAAGAAACAGGAGTGCCTCATGGCAGCTCTGGCAGTCACCTTCCTCATCAGCATCCTCTAGGAGTGAGAGGATTGAATTGTTGAAATCCTCAGCAATTCAGCTGTGCCTCCCCTGGGAGCTGCCCTGCCTCTTCCTGGGGGTCTGAGGTGACGGTGATGATGGAATTTCCCTTCCATGGGGACAACAAAAAGATCTCAAACATTGCTTCAGATGATGTTTATGGGGTTGCCAGGAAAAAAAATCAATCTCTCACACAGAAGAAAGCTTTGAAAGTACCTGGGGCCTGTCTGGGGACTTGCTGACAAAACACCTGGTGGAGCTACTACAAAATAGGGGGAAGAGGGAAAATGGGTAAAGCACTTAAAAAGTAGAATCACAGAGGGGTTTTGTCTGGAAGGTCCTTAAAGCCCATCCAGTCCCACCCCTGCCATGGACAGGGACACCTTCTGCTATCCCAGGTTGCTCCAAGCCCCATCCAGCCTGGATTTGGACACTGCCAGGGATGTGGGGAGGAATAGGTTGGAAATAGAAA
The DNA here is from genome assembly GCA_013397395.1 of Sinosuthora webbiana. Classification (NCBI taxonomy): domain Eukaryota; kingdom Metazoa; phylum Chordata; class Aves; order Passeriformes; family Sylviidae; genus Sinosuthora; species Sinosuthora webbiana. The sequence goes on along the minus strand of VXBN01007629.1, from coordinate 354,032 downwards.
TCAGCTCCCAGGAGAAGCTGGTGGGGCAAAAGCCTCTATTGGTCACATTTTAATTACACACATAAATGTAGGTTGTGGGGGCAGAGGCCAGATAATTTTACGTATCCTACGCTGATGTAATTGCAGATGTTTTACTCTCCCCTCCTTCTCCATGTCACCCCAGACAGAACGTGTTTGGGAATGCCAGGGGACCTCAGGGTTAACCAGGGAAACGGTTTTTTCAGTGCCATCGAGGAAAAAGGTTGGTGGGGATTCTTAAACATGTCAAAATATTGCCTGCCTCTCTCTCACATGCTAAAGGTCACCTTTAGGGGCAGATTTCACTCCTGTTTTCTCATCTCTGAACAACCTTTCTGTAACACACAGTCACAGGAGGCCCAAAGACGTCGCACACTGGGGGTCACACAGCACAACTGCAGGAAAATCGGTCTGAGAGCACAAGAATTTGGGTTGTCAGGGCACTGCCACAGGTGCTCAGCTACAGTGGGATGTGTAAACAAGGGGTTTTCTTCAGGGACATCTTTGAAGGGGAAAATCCAAATCAGGTAAGCAAATACATTTTGTCCTTCATTTAAATCCTCTCGAATCCTACTCCCTGCCTTCACTCAGCTCATATAAAACAACATGGAGGTAAAGTCTCAATCAGCCAGAGCAGGGACAGAACATTCTGTCTCTGTTTCATTCATTAGGCCTTTTCTCCTCAGCCTTGCCTGCAATTCCCATTTTCTTCCACGCCTCTCACACCAAACAGCTCCACTGCACACACCCACTCTGCCTCACTGGTTTGCAGTCGCAGGGAAATTGGTTTACAATGATCTTTTAATCAGAGCATTTCTGTCTGATTTTGTGGACAGGAGCAGAGGGATCTGTTGGGCCCTGGTTCCTTCCCCTGTGGGGCAGTTTCAGTCTGTCCATGATCTCCTGAAAAATTCCCTTCCCATTTGCTCCTATAAACTGAAGGAACAATTTATAATTTCTGTAGTTTCATAAAGATGGGATTGACTCTCTGATTAGAACCAACCACAAAGACAGATCCGAGCTTAATAAGCCTGGACAATGTAAATCTGGGTTTGTTTTTCACTTTGGGAAGGAATTTTAAAAGACTCAAACAGCCCAGTATCTTCTTTGGATGTGCCAAATTATCTTTAATGTATGACCCAAAGTTTTTAGCTGTATTTGGGTAGAAAGCCTAAGCAAAGTATTTATAACCCAGGCTTTCAATTCATTCTGTTTAGCAAAAAGGACACTACCAACGCTATTAAAAAACAAAACAAAACAAAACAAATTAGTGGTTTGAATGAAATTGCTGAGCTAAAAATTCTGTAGTTGCAGAAACTTTCAGTCCAGTTCTCTAAAGACTTAATTCATACATGAGGATCCAGGGCCCTCCCCTCAGTTTGTTTCCTTTCTCCTTGAGGTATTTCCCTGACTAACAAGCAGATGGGAGTGCTTTTGCTTCCATTTTCACTGAAATAACAAATCCACTTAAAACACAAAATTCAGTAAAACAAGCCGGGAGGAGTTTGCATTTCTGCTTCTCTCAATTCAGGTTTTAATGTGCTCCATTTCCTTTGACAGTCAAAATTAAGAATGGGTATAAATTGAAATAACCTGGGATGGAAATGTGGATGAATGTGACAAACTGTGTCATAGGATCCCTGAACAGTTTGAGTTGGGAGACCTTAAAAATCATCCCGTTCTACCCCATGGCAAGGGACACTTCCCACTATCCCAGGTTACTCCAAGCCCCACCCAGCCTGGCTTGGGACACTTCCAGGGATGTGAAGTGTATATTAACATGTAATTAAGTATAATTAATTTAACTCTAATTAAGTGTATATAGCCATTCAAGTCAACTCATCTCAACAGCAGGAGAATTTGCTGTTTTGCTGCCCTGAATTCCTTCCATAAAGAATATTCCTGATCCATTAAGGATGAGTGTTCAGCTCAGTGGCACAAACCCCAGAGTGCCTGATTTTAGACAGAAAAAAGCCATTTTCACAGAGTAGGGGCCGTGTGTGCGACTGTGTGGATTCAGTCACACCCTCAGTCACCCCACACAGACACAAACCCCGTGCAAGCTGCAGAAAGAACAACAGGAAATGGCCGGGGGTATTTATAGCAGGATTGTGTTTATCCTGAAGTGATGTTCTGCACAGATTATGATGAAGCTTTTCGTGGGAGAGGACACAGCTTGTGTCAGCTGGAGGTTTGCATGCACTTCACCCCATGTGCTCCTGCCAGACTCCCTCATCCCCCTCGGCTTCTCCTTTGCCTTTCCCAGCTTTGCTGAGCACCAGGAGTCCCCACCGCCCCCCTCTCCCAGTGCTAACAGGAGCCCTGGTAAACACCAGGGCTGGCCCAAAACTTGGTTTCTGTAGGTTTGCAAGGCCCCCTGAGATGGCACGAGAGGAAAACAACCTCCCACACGTCAGTGTCCTGAGCCGCTGAGAAATGCAGGCCCTGCCGCAACCACACAAAAGTTTTTCTCGCATTTTGGGTCTATCAATGAAGAAACTGATGGCACAAAATGCCTTTTATCAGAGCTCAGCTCTCCAGCACAGCCTCCTTCTTTCCTGCAATTCTCTTTGGGAAATCATTTCTCTGTCCTTTATTTGCAAATGGGGTGTTGAAGCGCCTTTATCCCTTTTTTTTCTGAGGGGAGGCATTCAGCAAGAAGTAATAATTCTCATGGACAGATCATCTTCATATCCCCAGCCACACCTTTGCCATCTCTTTCTGATTTGAACACGTAAAGAGATTTTTTCTAATTCATTCTCATCACCTAAATTTCCCTGAAGAGGCAAAAAAAACCCCAAATATGGGAGGTGAAGTAGATAATGCAGCAACTTAATATCTCAGTGGGGTAAAGAGCCCTCCACCCTCCCACAGAGCCTTTGCAAGCACGTGTCCATCCCTGCTGGGCAGTTTATCTCAGCCACTGATATGGAATGGGGAACGCTAAAATGATGATAAAAAGTGGATGTCGAGCAGCAAAGAACCTGCTATTACTTCATTGTCAGAACAGTTTTTCCTTATCTGAGTCACATCTCCTGAGGTTTGTTCAACTCATGAGTGCTCAGCTCATTTCTCTGTTTACACCCCATGATATCTGAAAACCTTGATTAAAAGCAATCAGAAAAATCCATCATATGACACCGAGACCGTTTGCAGCCCGTGGCAGTTATTAGCGAATGTTAACTTTTCCTTTGAGAAAACACAAGGAAATCCTGCTTTAATTTAGGCTTTCAAACATCATCCCCCCTCTATCTCTGCAGTAAATCAGAGCATCTCCACGAGGCCATTGTTTGCAAATATAATAAGTCCCGGGTTTGCGTGTTTAAAAAACAAACAGCGAGAGCAAAGCGTCAGGAAGTGCCTGTGAATGGGAGCTGCAGCTCGGGATAGGCGCATTAATTACTGCAATTGAGCCAATGCCCCGTGAATGCCGTGCGAGGCATTATCAGCGCTATTAGCGCTTCATTAGGGCTGCAGCGAGCACGAGCAGCTCCCCGCGCTCATTTGCATCCCATTCTGACAGGTGCTGGTCCAGGTGTCCTATTGTCACCCCGAATTAATAAACACGCTCCGACCCCCTGCTCCTTTTATCGCCTGCGAGAGAGAGAGGGAAGAATAGAGAGCGAACGGGCTGCCGGGGGACGGAACAAGGCGTCTGACCTCATCTCCCAGAAAGGCTTTTGCTGGGGCTGTGCCAGGTTTAATTTTGAAGTGATGAGCTCGTACCTGTCAGAGCTCCCTCCCGGAGCGGGCGGGTGAGGCAGGGCTAACCCTGCCCCCCTGCTCTGCCCCGGAGCTTCTTCCTCCATCCTACAGGTTAGTGGGGCTCGGGGCACCCCCAGGTGCGGCTGCTTTGGGTCTTACTCAGATCTCCTTTTTAAAGTCATCCTTGGCCGTCCCTGACCCCTCAGGTTCTGCCTCACCCTCCCTTGCCAGTTCATCACTCACAGACTGAAATGAGACTCCTAAAGCCATCCTGCTGTTGGTTTTTACACTTTTATTCATGGCAGGTGCTGATGATCCTTGGTAGGATGCACACAGCAACCCATGAGGGGCTTTGCTTTCCAGTCCCATGCTTTAGTTGAACATAATCTTAATTGAACATGGAATTGTATTTATAACTGGCTTTTCAAGCTTTGTAGGACATCATTTCAAGCTCTTCCCAGCAATCTTTAAAAAAAATCAGTTCTATTAAATAAAAGTTAATATTCTTACCCAATTAGAGCATAATTCAGGCTTTCCAGATGAAAACCAAATCCCACAAGAGCTGGCAGCAGCACTGCCATGTCACCCAGCATCCCTCTTACCATCCTTGTGCAGCAGCCGACTGGCCCCACACTGTCCCTTTTCCAGCTTCTCTTCTGTGTTCCCTGATTTCCCAGAGCCTCCCTGGCCCTGTGGTGTCCAGGTGCCATCACCTCTGGCTCCTGCCCTCCCATCACACCAGGGGTTTGTGACACTCCTTGGTGACAGGGGAGCAGTGGCTGCAGAGGCCTTGGTGGCTGCTGGCACTGCCTGATGGCTCCCAGCAGCTCCTGAACGTCCCTCAGTTTCTTCTGGCAAACAGGGAATGCATTCCAGCCTCATCCCAGGGCTGCCCTCTGTGCCTTTGGGGGAGTGCAGAAGCTTCATTGAATCTGCAATATTACTGTCCACAAAAAACCCACAGATTCCAGCCTGTCCTCATTTCCTTCACTAAGGTAACAATTGAAGCTCCTGCTGTTTATGTGCATAGAATATTCCTGAATTTCCTAATATTCCAGAAATTCATCCCACACTGGCTCACTCCACTGAGGTTCAATCAGAGGCAGGAAATCTGGGCTTCATGGCACCTTCCTCAGGTCCTGCACTAACAAATGTCCTTGACATACTGAGATAATGAGCACTTTTATAAAACACACTATTTCATGCCCAGAAGAGCAGGTGAATGACCTTATCAGGGGACCAGGTCCTCTAGGCTTCAGGTTGCCTGCCTGGAGCACCTTTTAATTTAACCTGGGCATCTTTTTATACAACCTGAGCATCTTTTAATTTACCTTGTGCATCTTTTAATTTAGGATCTGCAACTTTCTGTTTAGCTTGTGCATCTTTTTGCATACCTTGTGAGCCTTTTTATATAACTTCAGCACCTTTTCATTTGTCTTCTGCATCTTTTTGTTTAGCCTGTGCATCCTTTTTCCCTGGGGGGGATGAAGCAACAGCCTCTCACACCTGCACTCCACTCTTGCACTGCCCCCGCACCCAACCAAGGCTCTGAGCCTGCTCAAAAACCAAAACTCATTTCAACTGCGTTTTTTTTTCACCCCTTTGTCTTTTAAGAATCAGCTTGCCACAAATGGCACTCGCTAAATGACTGTCCAGGCAGACACAAAGGTGCAGCAGAGGGGGAAAGGCCCCATCAGGTGCTGCAGAAGAGCCCCTGGTTCTATGGAGCATTGAGAGACAAGAGCTGTTTCTTGTTGCTGCAGCCTCTTGGGAAAATTTGCCTGCCATGTACCCGGCTGTGATCTGGAAGCAGATTTGCACCTGTCCCGGCAGCCCAAAATCAAACAATGACAGCGCTGAGAGAGCCGAGGGCAGGGGAAAGGGAGCTGTGCTCCTCTGCTGCTCTCGGGTTCTGACCACCACACCAGCAGAGCACAGATTTTCTGTGCTTCCCAGACACCTCACATGCCTCTCTGCCTGGGAAAAGCAGCCCATGGCTAACGTGGCCTGTGCTTCTCTGACTGTCAGGACTGCAAAGAGAAGTGGTGTCCCTGGGAGTGCCACCTCCATGCCACAGAACCCTGGACACGCTGTGGGGTGCACTCCTCCCCTCCCTGCTCGGGCTGAAGGGCTGGGACTGCCCAGTACAGTGTGTCCCACGAGGCTCCTGTTAATGCATTGGTTTGGGTTGTAGGGCCGCAGAGCACAGACTGCTTCTCGCCGTGTTTCACAAGTACCAGAACACTTTATGTTCTATAAATAGCTCTTTCCTAGTTTCAAAAGCTGCGAGTCTTACATCCAGCTGCTTTGAACTGGATCTCAGAGAGATTTTCTGCTGACATTTCAGGCACCTGCACGTTCTTTATCCAGGGCTTACAAAACTCTTTGTGGAGATTTGTCACTTCTCAGCTTCACCTCAGAGGAGCGTTTCCCATTATTATTTTACAATTAGGAAAATCAAGAAACTTCTAATAGTTGCTCTGGGTTTCTGGGTAAGGAGGAAGAATAAAGCCAAGGAGACTCCACTTGCAGGATTTGATTCTACCCAAATTTGAGAGTTTTTAAAGAGGGCCATGTGAGCTGCTTGTTTTCTGCTGAGCAGAGCAGATAGCAGTGGAGAGATCTCTCCTCATTATCTTCTCACTAAATAATAGATGTCTGATTAGGATCTCATATGCTTAGAAAACTTTGTCACAGATAATGGCAGGTTTCTGAACATGTTTCTCATCTAGAAGCACCCTTATCTCCATAACCCTTTAACTGAGTCATAACAGAAGGTGAATATCCAAGGGCAGGCCTTGGACACAATTCCTGGGGGAATTCCCACCTCCCAACCCAGGATGAGCAACCCTCACGTTGCCCCTGTGCTTGTGCTGGGTGAATATACCCTGGGGGATGGCTCCTATTCCAAACAGCTCAAGGAATGGGTGGACAGGGGATAAACAGGGAATGATCAGGCCTGCCTGAGAGTTCAGTGGCTCCTTGAGGCTGCACAAAATGTCCCTAGCAGAGCCAGGAATGAACGTCCAGTGTCCTGGATCATAAATTCGTATTTTGAGACCTTGGCACAGGTTGCCCAGAGAAGCTGTGGCTGCTCCATCCCTGGAAGTGTCCAAGGCCAACCTTGTCTAGTGGAAGGTGTCCCTGCCCACAGTAGGGGGTGGAACAAGGTGATTTTTTGAGGTCCCTCCCGACCCATCCCATGCAGTGCTCCTGTGATATATGGAATTAGCATGGCCTGGGACTGAGCCATGTTACAGCTGTTTGCTTAAATCCACCACTTTACCCTGCTGTTTGTACAGGGTGAGAGCACAACCCCCTTCCTCTAATCCCTGAGCTGATGACACTCCATAGCAGCCCTTTGTTTACTCAGGGCACTGCCCATCCACCAAGCCCTGTATGCACAAACCCTGTGTGTGCCCACCTGTAGCAGACACTGCTGCGTTTGCAGGTGCCCCAAACACCCAGGCAGGCTGAGAGCAGCCTGGGGAGGACACGAGGCACTGATGGAAACAGGAGGGGACCACAGAGTGGTTCTTGTATGCCACAGGAGAGGCTGTGAAAGCAGCACACACCTTGTGGAGGCTCAGCTCAACCAGAACGGAGCCCTCAGGACCTGAAAACAGCTGAGGGCATGACCTGGGTAAGGGGAGACCTTGGTGGCACTTGGAAGAATGAGCTGTCAGGACTTGGAGGGATTTCTCTGCACAGCCAGTTCCCTCTCTGCTCCTCTGCTACCCCCTACCTGTTTCATTCCCATTTCCCCTCTCTGCTGGAGTGCACACACCTTCCACATGCCACATTTCCAAAGGTTTGCCTGGCCACATGAAGTCCCCCAGGCTGGCACAGAACTGCACGTGGTGAGCACAGGGCTGCTCACAAGGTAGAGTTTCTGTGGCTTAGGGTTATGTTAATTAATGAATTCTTTTTTATTTTTGGAAGCCTGCAGCTGTTAGTTTTGAAACGACAGAACCTCACACTGCAATAGGCAAGGAAATGGATGGATGAGAGAGAGAATCAGAGCAGGGACCTGAGCCTGTGCTGGCTGCTGAGTTTTAAACACATCAAGTTTGGCTTATGCAAGAAGCCAGCTGGTATTTAGGCTCTGCTGAAACGCTGGCAGTGCTGTGTGTGGATCCATGGAGCAGCTCCAAAGGTGCACACACAGCCTCTGCTCCCTCCTCCTCCTCCAGGACACTTGCTGCAAGCCCCTGGAATACCTGTAGGCCTTCACACCCTGTCTCCTCCTCTGGAATGGCCTTTGGGCTGTGGGAAAACAGCCATTCCTGCCATTCTCCAAAGCCACGTTGCAAATATGTGCAGGGACCCCAAAGTTTGGGAACTACGCCCATTCCTCAGGACAGGCAGAAGGTTGTGGAATGTTAATGAAGGACAATGATGGGAACAACCACTCATCTCCCTGTCCATGTCATGGCACTGCAGGACAGGCCTGCACTGAGATCTCTGCAGCTCCTGAACAGAGCCAAAGTCATTCCCAGCTTGGGAGAGCATCGCTGCAACCGGACCAGAGCAGGCAGGGAGGGAAGAGAGGATGTGCTGAGTCCCAAGGATGAGAAGCTGAGGTACAGAGAAGTGAAGTGCCTGAGTTCCTACAGAGGCACAACAACTGACTGAGCCAGGCTGGACACTGCTGACACAAAGACTGGAGTCAATTAACAGCACAGATTTTTCTGATTCACCAGAACTTAAAAAAGCCAAAGTATCCCAATCCCAGGATTGCATCAGGGCGGCACTTCCAGCCAAGCCCTGGGAACAGCATGTGCCACTCCAGTGATGCCGAGATAAGGCAAGTTCAGATGGGATCAGGTGCAGCTGAGGGCTAAGGAATAACCAGAAGGAAGGTAGGAAGGGATCATAAGGGTTTTGTTTGTCCCAGCAAAAGCAAGAGGGAGGTACAGCAGTGGTCTGTAAATGCACTGGGGACAGAAGTCCTAGGAAGGGAAAGTGCTGCAGTGGTGCTGGCATGAGAAAGGCATGAATCAGTCATGAGCAAATGCCAGCCCCTAGTCAGAAGAAAGTGTCCAAACCTCAGAAGGAAGAAGTTACAGAAATCCTGTTCGATGGGGACTGGTGGGGGTGGAAAGAAAATCCTTTACAGAAACCTTGGAGATTTTGGGAAAGGAATGACAACACGTGGTCCTGTCTGACAGCAAAGCAGAGCCCTAGAACTGCTCCCACTCTGGAGTTCAAATTAAGTGCCTTAACTTTTCTTCACTGTTCAGGAATTTTGAGGAAGACTCTCCTGTTACACACAGCAGAGACCACACTGGTCTCCAGGCACTGCTGCAGCACAAATAATTCCTCACACTAATGACCAACCATAATTACATCCTTCCTGCAGCAGAGATGACATAAGAGAATACCAAAACTGAGGAGCAGGCAGCAAACTGTAAGTTTATTCCATCCATTACTGACCAGCCTGGGTCCTGTGAGGATGAGAGCACGTCTGCTCTCGGATGCCGTGGTGCAAATCCAGAGGGTTTATTGCGAGCAAGCTTGAACTTCAGGGCATTGCTTTCCCTTTCTGAAGGGGGTGAACTCTGTCCCCTTTGTTAAAACCTTTGCCTGCTGCTCTGGGAGTACTGTGCAGGGAAAGCATCCCTGTGAAGCTGGGTTTGGGATGCCCTGTGGAAACCAGCAAAGGGGAGGGACACAACTTTAACACTGAGAGACAGAAAATGTTGTCCCTGGCAGGGGAGAGTTTGGGTTTGGACTTAAAATTGGATTCACACTTTTCCTGCCCCAAAAAGGATCATATGGGGCTGCATATCGAGTAAGGTTTTTACACAGCCTTGCACACTCTGACCACACTGCAGAGGATCCAGCCTCATTGCCAAGGGCAGCACAGAGGAAAGGCCTGAGAGGTGCCATGGCAAAGTCCTGTCCTGCATCTTCTCTGTCCAGTTCCTGGGTGAGTAAGAACACCTTTCATCCTGGGCCTGTCCATGCTCCTGCTCCTCTTTCTGCAGCCCAGACTGCAGGACAAAACCGTGTCCTGGGAGGTTGTGCACAGAGGCTGGGTGAGGGTGGGCAGGGCAGGAGCTGGACCCAGGCCATCCTGTTTCTCCCTTCTGGAGGCACCTCGGATTTCCAGCACAGTCCAAGTGTCCTGGGGGAATCCACCATCTCTGGGGTAAAATGTGACACACATGAAACTTGCACACCCACTTGTCTGGCAGAAAAACGGATTCAGGAGAAGTGTGTGCAGCTCAAAGCAGCCTAGACCCTGAGCAGACATTCTGCACTCTTTGTCCCTCACCGAGGCTCATTCCTTCTCCTGTCACTGGAGCTGTTTCTTGTTAAATACAATTTTGATAATATTTGCAGGATGATACTGAGAGTTCTGGACTGACAAATCACTCCATCAAGTGCTTATTCTAAAGCCTGGTTGGTTCTAACAAAGTCAGATGTATGAGTTTAGAAATATCAGCAAAATATAAATATTTGTGCTGTGGAAAGATACACATAGGCATATTAGATCTAATTAAGGAAGGCTGTTACGGCTCGTGTCATGTGAATTCTGCTTTGGGTTGGGAGTGTCATTGGCAGAAAAACTGTCCCTGCTGCAGCAAAGTGGCCCTGAAGGACCTCTGGCTGCCCAGGCTGGTCTGGATCCTCAGTGGCCTTGGAGACACCCACAGCAGCTGCTCAGAGCAGCTCTAAGGCTTTTGGGATCGATGGTGAAGGGATCTGTCCCCCTTTTCAGCTTGTGCTGTATCAATCATTCCCGCCTCTGGTGGTTTTTCAGTGGTAAAACCATGCAAGGCGTTTAAAATCCACCAGTCCCTGGGCAATTCTGACACCAGGAACTTGTGAACAGAATCTTTGCACCACTGCTGGTGCCTTGCTGAGCGACCAGATGCTTCCTGCATTTCATCTCCTGGTTGTTTTTCCTTTTGCCCTTTGCCTGCTTGGATTTTTGGGCTCTTATTCCATCTACGTGCCAGGGTTCTCCTTGAAGGGAGCCTCTGGGGACAACTCCCATAATACAAGGAATTAATCCTAGAGCCACGACTTCTGGTTCTAATCAGGAGTCAGTCCTAAAGGCTGAGCTGCAGCACAACCCTCACGGACAAATCCTCAGAATTTAATAGGGATTAAATCAATGGAGTTTTTTATGGAAATTGAATGATACTGCATAGAAATTGTTCCATAAACAAAACACAGCAGAAAAGGCAAAACTTCCTCGATTTTCTCCAGGATTTTACAGAAGGGATATAATTTTCTGATGTCTTTTGCCGGGCATTCCAAAGTGATTTGATGAAAAATGCCATTTTTGCCTGTGAAGGTGTATGAGAACCCCTCAAAGCAGCGCACAGAAACCTGCAGAAAGGCAGTTCTGTAGGGAGGCAATGATGTTAATTCTTTCCCTGGATTAAAGTCATGCAGCTCCCGCTGCTTCCTCAGTCTTGGGTGAGCAGGATTCCCTGGAAACTCTGCCTGCCTGTCCCTGGATGCAGTGCAGGAATCCTCTGCTGCCTCAGCCTGGTGTGACCAGTGCCTTGCTGTGCCCACCCTTCCACACCACAGACACATTCAGGCATATTCAGGAGACAGCCAATCCCAGAATCTCCAATCCTCTTCCATATTCTGCCATTCCTGAGTGCTGACGGTTTGAGTAAATGAGCCTTGGGTTTCAGCTGCCTGCTCTGGGCAGGCTGAGTTGGCAAATTCCCTTTGCCTCCACACCTGGGTGGCCAAGGGGCTGCACAGCCCAATTTCCCTTCTCCTTTCTAATCCTGCCGAGCTCTCGGGTTTGGATGAATGGATAAAATCTTAGCATGAGCTCCTTACACTGATTTCAGTGGGAATTTGCAGATATCCCATGTCTATTCCTTGGAATCAGGCCCAGCTTTGCTCTGAACTCTGCACTAACATCAACTCCACACTTTTCCAGTGGATTCTGGTTGTGTTTGAAGGATTTTTAGGGGCATCTACTCAGTCCTGCTCTGAGCTCGTGTTCCTCTGTCGGAACAGGAAAACATGGGATTCTTGTCAGTCAAGTGAACAAGAACTTGGGATTTTTCTTCAGAAAAAGCCTCAGCTGTGAGTTTTGAGGGTTGTAAAGGGATGGAGCATCTCAGCAGAACATCTGGGAAAAAAGGGCTTTCCCAAGGAAAAGGATCCTCACTGCAGGGCAGAATTTGGATTTTGCAGCCATTCCTCGTGTGAATGGCAGGACTCAAGGAGAACTGCAGCCCCTCACAGCTGAGGCAAAACCAGTGCAAGAAGAGGGTAATTGCCCTTCAGTGAAGTGGTTTGAAAATAATCCAGATGAAAATATAATATACAGGGCTGCCAGTTCCAGGGTGTGCCAGGGCAGTGACTGTGCGTGTGTGACCTTTTCGGGGAGTATTTCCACCAGTGGCCCACACATTTCAGGACACAAATTCCCAGGTTCTAGTATCAAAGTTCACAACATCAACCTGAGCAAATCACTGAGACCTCAACACCTGATGATTGCTTCATCAGGACATTAAAAATCCCGTATCTCCAGAGACACACAGAGCCTTTGGCTGAAGAGTTTCCCTTTCTGCTTCACTACATTTCAGCTACTAAAAGATGCCAGTGGTGATGGCTCTGGCAGTGGTTGCCTTTCAATAGCTCCGAGTTCTTGCCCCTCTGCAGCTGGCAGAGATGAAGAGGGCACTGGAACTCCAGGCAGAGGAAATACAAGGCAAAGGTTGGATGGTAAGAGTGTGCGGAGTCCCAAGGAGACTGGGAACAGGAGCAGCTGAGGAGTTACAGTTTCCTTTGTTCTGTTAAAAGGAAAAAGGAAACACATCAGGAAACCAGACTGTGGAGCACAGGAAGTCTCACTCTGGCTGATAAAAAGGAACTGATGTGAGGTTGGTTCAGATGCAGTTATAAGTCAATCAAGCTTGGAACAACAAGAAGAGATATTCAGAAGCCAGATAGCCAAATTCTGCATTTAGCCATAAGAGGAGTATTTTAACCTCTCCTAATCTTTTCCTTATCTTCTTTTTTCTTTTAAGAAAAGCTGCTATAAAAAGCCATTCAAATAAGTATTTTCGCATCATACACAAGTCGGTTTCCTGAACTCACCACACCTTCCCCTGACCCCACCATACCTTACTCCAGTTTCTTTCTTTCACTCATCAACCAACTTAAAAAACTGTATTCTTGCTGATTTATCTCTTCCCTTCAGATCAAAACCAGCAGTGTTAAGAAGGGCAGGTCTTTTTGCTGAATGAGGAATCAGCAGATGAGTAATGAGAGGCTCTGCTGCCTGCTGGGTTATTTTTCACTGCCTCTGGATGACTGGCAAGGATGGTAACGTTCAGTTCCTGGGTGTGCAGCTCTGGCAGGCTGGGCTTAAGGCTTTCTAATTTATTTTAATTTTTTCTGACTCCTTCACAGCCCTGGTGGAGTCCTGCGTTGGTCTACGCTGGAAGAACGAGAAGGAGATAAATGCAAATAAAGCAACAAGCTTTTCCATGACACTTCCTCTCCTGGGCTGTGTTTCTCACTGGATTTTAGTGAAAAATCAGGAGAAGAAAGAATACCAGACACACATGAAGGGTCATTTTCTATACAGCATCCTGACGAGAAGCAAAGGCTGGGATTTTGCACAACCCCTGTGTGACTGAACCTTCTTCCTCTATTTCTCCTGGCCCTTGTCAGGGTGTTCTCCCCAAATTCTGCCTTTGGTGCTGTTTGGAGGAGCAAGAGGTTTGTCAGGAGAGCCTGGACCTCCCTCACCTACTGCTGCACATCCCTTTGGTTTGGGGCTCTGCCTCGGGCTGAAGGAAAAGCTTCTGTGGGGGAGGAGGGGCAGGAGGGAGGCACCGTTTGTGGTAACCTCAGTACCAGAGACAGGTTTCCAGGTGGGTGTTACTGGCGGGGGAGATACGCATCGGTAATTATGTGGCCTGGTAATGAGAGGAAGGAAGAAAACAAGCAGAAAACGCATCAACATCTTGAAGGCTTTGATACCTGGAACTCAGCAGAGCAGATCAGGCGCTGTCCTGTGGCATACACTGCTGCTCATACAACTTTAGGGGTGCTAAAGGCACCCCGACTACCCGGGTGTCTGAGGTGACACGGCACCCACGGCTTGGCTCTGCCTCAGAAAAATGATTCCCAAAGGAGGCAGAAACCCACATTTGGGGGGGATATTTTAGTCTGTATTTCACACACAGCTATAAATGTGCAGCCAGAGTCTTCTCTGAAAACATTTGTTGGCTCAGATATTGTCCTTGGCCCTCACCTGGGGTTGTGTGACAGGCCCTGTGTCACTGAGGTGAGCTCAGGCAGATCCTTCTAGGTCCCAGAGCTTCATGTGCAGGGGGCACCTGTGTTCAGGTGTGCACTAGAGCACAGGAGGGGCACAGGCAGGGAAACAGACCTGCTGTCCAATTCAGGTGAGGGATCTGAAGAGAATTTCACATTTCTGGTGCAAATTGGCTTCAAACCAAGTTGTAGAACTAAACTCGATGTGTTAGACCTGCTTTTTCTAGGGGCACATCCATGCACACCAGGCTTCTGCAGATTCAGGGGTTCAGCAAAGCCACAAATACCTGAAACCCTGAAGGCTCCCTTGGCTCCTTTAATTCTCCTGCTGGTGCACATTTGCACTGAGGAGGGACACAGGGTCTCTCTGTAGGTGCTCAGGCACAAGGAGAGACTTTTGTTTTTCAAGAGCATCTGATGAGGGGCTGTAAAGGAACCTCCAACACTGATGGGTTGTGGGGGAAAAAAAGACTGGGAGATGCTCTGTGCTGAGGCTGTACATTCTTGTGTTCTAGACCTGAACCTTCGGAGCAGATGAGAGCTGAACTCAAGAGGAAAAAGCTCCTGTAAGACCAGGAAGGGGAGACCTGGAGGAAATAAACTCTGCTGCCTGCAAACCTTGCTCAAAGTGCCCTTCCCCCAGCACATCTCACCTCTCAGGGTGTCATCTAAGAGCTCATTCCCCTGCAGCCTCCCCTGTGCTGCCCCTGATGGTGACACTGCAAGAACCACATCCTGCACCCCACAGAACTCCCAGTGCAAGAAATGCTGCGAGCAGGGACAGAAGCTGTTCCTTCCCCCATCTCACAGAAGGAATGGCCTGGAATTAAAATCAATAACTAAAATAAAAGCGTGAAATCCTCAAGACACACATTGCTACTCCTTCGAGTGACCACATCCTGTGTAGGTGAGGAGAAACTACACCAGGCTCTCAGCACCTCCTCAAAGCCTCCCAGCAAAACCCCAAGGCCTTCGAATCCAAGCAGTTGCATTGTTTTGTTGGGTAAAGGTTTTCTTCAGAGCAATCATCATTTTTTTTGAGCAGAAAAAAAATCCACTACAGGCCCAGAAAAGGCATTCCCAGTGTTTGCTGGCAAGTGGGAAGCAGCACCGAACACTCTCAGCTGGCAGCACCCAGCAGGACACTGAGGCTGGAAGTTCATGCTAAGGCAGGACATGTCCCTTTGCACACAGATCTCGAAGGGAAAATTAATCAGCACCATCAAAATATCCCCATCATAAAACCTTTTGAAATAGTTTTGATGTTAGAAAGTTATTATGCAATATAAATGTCTTTGAACGGGGATTAGGGTAGGAGGGAATATTGTTGTTCATGCCCTGGAAATTCCAGATGGTTTTGTTCCAAATTGCTTTTGAGGGACAGCAACGTGGAAAGTTGTTGTCCCTCAAATCTTTGTGATTTATTTATTATTTTTCCAGTGTGGAGATTAGGAGCCTTGCCCCAGGAGTCAACAGCC
The DNA here is from genome assembly GCA_013397395.1 of Sinosuthora webbiana. NCBI lineage: Eukaryota > Metazoa > Chordata > Aves > Passeriformes > Sylviidae > Sinosuthora > Sinosuthora webbiana. Next base: position 338,556 of record VXBN01007629.1, on the reverse strand, counting down.
TTTAGCCAGGAAAGGCCATCCCTCAGGGGCCAAAGCCGGGGTGATTAAAAAGAGCCAAGCAGACATTAAAACTGCTCAAAAAGGAAACATTTTCTTAGTCTGAGATCCCGATGGCCAAGTTCGAGAGCGAGAGCAAACGCCTCCAGCTCCCAAACGACAGTGATTGCTCCAAAACCCGGCCCCACCCTTTGCTATGGCAACGCCAACACACGAGTCCTCTATTCAAGGACACGGGTGTCCTGCAGTTGTATAATGCAAAATCCTCACCCAACGTCCCTCAGAGGGGCTCTCTGATGGCCACAACATCAGGATAAATTTGTTTTCGTGGAATGAAGGCAACAGCCACACAACATGTGCTTTTTCATGAGCAGGCAAGCTCTGGCAAGTACATTTGCTTTAGTTATTCTCCACACATGAAGTGGAACTGAAACAATTAAACCAGTTTGAAACCACAGCATTTGTTATTGTGAGGAAGGCCATGCATGAGCATCTTGCTGTTGATGAGATGTGTCCTCTTCTGATTTATTGGGAGACAATAAAACCCAAGTCCCCCAAACACAATGCAAGCCAGTCAGAGGGAGGTGTTAACCCAAAGAAGATGGGATTTGAATGTTTAGAGGCGCAATAAAAATGTTGGTGACTATTTGGAATTAGTGCAAACACAAGAATCAGGAGTTTCACTGGCTCCCATCATCATCTGCCAGTGCTGTTCGCAGATTATGAACAGAAGGTGGAAATAACTCAGATTTCCTGCACTTCTTCCTCCACAGAGCTCTTGGAGCATTGCTCCAGGGGGCACTTCCCAAGACAGCCAGTCCCACTCACGGCAGGTATTACATAGATTATTTAGAGAATGAAGCAAAAATCATCACCAAGCTCCTCAGCAGGTGATCTGATTCTCTTCAAGATAAATAATCCTTGGTGAATAAATAGAAATATTTTTTTTTCTATAGCTCATTTTTGTGGTGCATTGGCTCAGCACTGTCACCTCTGATGTCACTCAGTGCGTGGTGGGGAATGAAGACTTAAAACCCTGAGCTGATCCTGTGTTTTATGTTTATATCCATGGAATTCCCTGTTTGGGTTGAAAGCCTGAGGACAACTCAATTCATACTTGCACACAATGTCCACAAGGGATCCATGTCCACAAGGGATCCATGTCCACAAGGATCATCCCAACCACATTTACTCTCTGACCATGCCCTGTTTCCCCAGCGTGGCTCCAAGCCCTTGGGACAGCTCAAGGCTCCAGTGGATTTATCCCTTCATCTGCAGCTGGGCAGGTGTGCAGTTAAATTGCTCCAGGGAGGTAAAACTGGCTGTAAGAGAGTCATCAACACTCTTTCTGATAAAAAGATGAGGAGGAAAGTACAAGCCAAATATTGGAGATTGCAGGCGAAGAGAGAGATTTGCAAAGCAGGCTGGACCCAACCCCCTGCATCTGCCAGCCTGCAGTTAAAGGCTTCAGCTCAATTAAAAGAATTAGTCTGTGGAATAGTATTGCATAGACTTAAAAAAGTCACTTGTCAAATTTAAATTGCTGAAGAAGAAGAAAATCATCTGGAGGGGACACATTTCTGTCCCAAGTCTAGCACTTGTCCTCTCCAAGGACAGGAATGTTTCTGAGTTTGGGGTGGGAAGCGCCTTTCCCCATGCCGGAACTCAGATTTCATCTGGGCCCGCCCTGTGTTCTTGCTGTAGATGATGAAAGAACCTTTCTCTGTGTTTTTCTAGCTCTCCAGTCACTGATGTGCATCTTTCTGCCATGTTTTTCCCAACACAAATGTAGAGCTCTGGGGTAAACGAATGCCTACATGGGAGAGCAGAGCTGAGGCCACAGTTGCTGTTAAATTACTTTGCTCTGGATGTGCCCAGGTTTGCTTTGCTGCGCCCTCAGAGTCAGACCCACCCTGCAGCATAGGTTAAATACAGCGCTCAGCACACCAAAAACATTGCAGGATCTCAAGCCACATCCTCTCGTGCTGCCCTTCACCTGTGAGAAGCCAGGCAAGGGGGTCTTACCCTTCCCCACAGCAAATCTCTGTGTGAGGGGCTGGCGCTCCCTGGAACCCACTGCTTTCTGCCCAGCATGAAAATTTACAAGAAATCTCAGCTGATCCTTTGGACAGGGCAGGAGCACCGATCTCAGTGCATGGCACACAAAAGAGGGTACACTGTCAGAGGGGACAAACAGGACACAGGGACCTGCCAAGTGCTGCTGATCCTGGAATGGCTCAGTGAAGGAGCCCAGGAGTAGATCCCGTCTCAGGATCCTGTTTGTCCCAGCCCCAACAGCCTCAGGATTCCTGCACTGGCAGGGTAGCAGGGCAGTGGCAGAGCTGCTGCAGAGCAGCCCGAGGGCAGGCCCAGGCCCGGGGCAGTGACCTGGGATGTGGCCGAGTTCCTCCTTTGGCCGCAGCCTCCAACGTGACTGAGCCGAGCTCCGAGTGTCGCAGTTCCTCATCCCCAAACCGCAGCCTGGGGGGAGCAGCTCAGTGCAGCGGGGGAGAGGAGCAGCTCCCGGGGGCTCCAGGAGTTACAGGGAGAGGGGAACGGTCCAGCTCTGCTCAGGGGATGGATGGGGCACGGAGCTCCTGGCCTGTGCAGGAAGGCAGGTCCGTGTGTGCACTGCAGCAACGCACAGATGGGGAATTTCTGCACTTTCACTGCACAATATTTAGGGCTCCGCAAATCAAAGAAAGTTGTGGTGCATTAAATGTATCCTGAATGAGGCCCAGGTTACTTCTGCTACAGATCTGAGGAGGTGAATGGGAAAACCTGTCTTATTGCAGCCATGCCTCCCAAATATTGTGCTTTCAACACTCCTGCTTTCTCCCTTCCTTTCTGACATTCACCCTTTCATTCCCTTTTTCTTTCCTCTTTCCATTTTCTCTTCCTGCCCATCTCCTTCCCTTCCCCTTCTCTTAAGACCCTTCCAAACCATGCACTTGTCACAAGCTGTAATCTAAGGGAGACAGTTTCAGTTCCTGCCTGTTTGCAGCTTCGTTCTACCCAGGTCAGCAAAATAAAAGAAAAAAAAAAAAAAAAAAAAAAAAANCAAGCAGGGAAGTACATTAAATTCCTTGTAACAAAGCCAGAATAACTCAAATGCTTTAAGTCTTCCAAAAAAAAAAATTAAAAGAAGAGGAAAAAAAGAAAAAAAAAAGAGCACTTTTAAGATGAGCACGACACCCCACCCAGCCAGGCGATAGGCATCTTTCGAAATCCTCCAACCCAAACACACCCACAGCGTCTCTCGCTTCAAGGCTCCTCTGTTCGAGCTGCTTCTGTTCCGCAGCGCTCCCCCAAGGAGAGCCCGTCAGAATCACACAAGGGTCCCCCAAAGCCCGCCCTGTGCTGCCTGGGCTTGGAGAAGCACCTCAGGGAGCTTGGAAGGGCTCGGTTTACCTTTCCAGGGACCGAAGGCTGGCCAGAGGACAGGAGGGGGAACTGCTCTCCCAGCCCCAGCATCGCCCCTGGTTGCTCAAGGCCGCCAGAGGTTGGTTATGTTGGTGGTTTATTTGCCACACTCTGCTTCCCTTTCCCCCAAGCCAGGGTGATGTTTCTCCTCCAGCCCGGGGCTTTTTCCCCGCCAAAAAACCCGAAATAGCTGCCGGAGAAAACGCACGGGCCACCACCAGAGCCAGAGCGCCCCTCGGCCAGGGCCGGGCGAGGGACCGGGGCCAGGGGCACACGCACAGCCGGGGCAGCTCCGAGCCACGCCGGGGGCAGGAGCTGGCACTGCCACTGCGCCCCGGAGCCGGGCACGGCCCCGGCCCCTTTTCGGCCCCCGGCCCGGGGCTACGAGCCGGCTGCGAAGCCCCGAGCACCGGGGAGGCGACGGGAGAGCCCCGAGACGCGACGGCGGCGGCGGCCAAAGAGGAGGAGGAGGAAGAGAAGGAGGAGGAGGAGAGAGCCCGGCCGGAGCCGGCCCCCAGCCCCGCGCCCCTTCCCAGAGCCCCCCCAGCCAGAGGGGACCCCCAGCCCCTCCTGCCCCCTTACCTTAATAGTGCCGTCCATCGGGAATAACTTCCAGCCGGGACCAGCAATATTCCACACATTGACCCGGTTTAGCCTGCGACTGACGCCTCCTGAAGTTTTTTATCCTCCTCTCTCTTTTCGCTCTTCTCGCTGCCCTTCCAGCGGTTTTGTTGCTCTCTCCGTACCCCCTCTCCCCCTCTCTCTCTCTCCCTCCCTCTCTCTCGGGCTCTCTCTTTTTTTAACTTTGGTTGTTGCAGCAGAGCGAAAAAGAGACAGTTAACCGGATGAAACGTTTTTTTCTGCTAATTTTGGGAAGTGAAGTCACTGAGGAGGAAACCTTCGTCTCTACGCTGGTCCTGCCTTCTAGATGAATATATATATATTTTACATACAGGATATTTGCTCCATTTAGATAAGAAGGGGCAGAACAATAGCCACCTCTGTCACAGCTCTTGTTTGTCGCTGGGACAGCCCGGCCAGCGCAGACCTTGCCTCGCACCCCAGCCCGTGTTACCCAGCCTGTGTAATCCCACGGTTTACTCTAACGTGGGGTTTTGGTGTGGTTTTTTTTTTTTTTTCTTTCTTTCTTTCTTTCTTTTGGCTGGAGCAGCTTTAGCCTGACTCACTGAATTTCCGTCTCTTCCCACAGATTTTTTTATTAATGCGTTTTCCAGTCAACGGGAAAAATTAAGGGGAGAAAACCGTAAACGCAATTCGGTGACGGCAGGCGGAGGGAGGAAAGAAAAAGTCTGGCGATTAAAACGTATTTAAAGCATATTTCGAGCCCTCTCCTTCACGCCTCCCAGCACGGAGGGTGCAGCCCCTGCCAGGAGCGAGCGGTGAGTGCAGTAATGCAGGACAGACAGACAGACTGAACACGGGCTGGGGCAAGCCAAGGCTCTCGGCCGCTTTCGCCCCTTCCCCTCACTCGCGCTGGACTCGCGGGGTGGGATGTGGGGCTCGGAAGGGAAAGCACTGGCATGGATGGTTTTCCATCATTCCTTCCAGGTGCCGGGAGCCCTTTCCCAGCCTCCTCTCACAGGGCGAGCTCCTCGCTGAGATGTTAAACCCCCTCAGAGCGTGGGGGACACCCCCCCACCCCCTTGACAAAAATGTCAAAACCTCACAGTAATTGTCAGAACAGCCGAATTTATCGCTCCGGTGCCCAGTCCTGACGGGCACAGCAAACAAAACCCCTCAGCCAGCAGCCTTTAAACCTCGCTTCAGACCTGGCGAGCCCCTGACGTGCAATTCTCCCTCTCATTCAAAGCGGAGCGAGCAGCAGAGGAGAAACGCGCGTTTTCCTTTTTCCGGGAAAAGCCGAACCCTTCCAAAGGAGCCGGGGAAAGGAGACAATACCCGCCTGTCCAGCTCCCCCGCTCCCCCGCCCTTGCCAAAATAACCACGGCGGAACACATCATGCAACAGCCGGGGCGGCCCTTCTGCCCCGCTTCCACGAACCGGGGGACAGAGCAGGGGGGGAAAGGAGGGTGAAGGCAAGAAAGAAAAGTGTCAGGGCAGGAGGACACCCTGCCCGGCGGCGGAGAGTGTTACCTTGTCCAGTGCCAGTCGTGTCCAGGCTTTTTGTTTCCCCTGTCTTTAGTCCAGCCACGGGGAAGGGGATGAGGGGAAGCAAAATTATATCCAAAGTTATCCTGCCCCTGCCCCTTCCAAAAGGGAAATGCAATAATGCCACCAGTGTTTCTCCCCGGCTGCGGCAGAGATGCTTTATTAATACTTTATTTCTCCGAGCCCGGAGCTGCCAGGAGAGAGCCGCAGATCCCCCTTGCCCCTCCCTCCCCTCCCTCCCCCTCCCCTGAAATTAGCCTCATCAATTCAGCTACAATTTTTCAGTTCGGATGCAGACACGGGGCTGAACGTGACCAGACCTGGAGGTTTTTTGGCTCGCTGCTTGCCAGCGATTGAGGCCGCCTGCAGCCGGGAGGTGAAGGGGGAGCGCGGGGACAGCCCGGCCGCCTCCCCTCGCCCCGCACCCCCGGCCTCTCCTGTCTGCTCCGCGCTCCCGGGGTCTGCGCCGGGGTCCCCCGAGAGCTGCACATCTGGATGCTGCTAGCGGGGTCAGGTCCCCCCTTGCCTAGGGCCACAAAACTGGAGCTCAATTAAAAGAAATCACGGTTAACCCTTTGCTTCCCTCATTCCTGTTGCTTTCCCCTGCCCTCTGGCCTGCCCTCCCCCGGCAAGACTCCGGTCCCGGCTCCCCGCTCGGCATTCCCACATGGCAGGAGGCTGCAGCCACCAGAAAAGCGAGAGGTTAAAGGGAAGAGTGAAACGCGTCCTTCCAAAACCCAAATGGTTTCCTCTCTAGAAAACGCTCCCCACCAGCCCCGACAAACAACGCGGGTGGGGGGGTGAGGGAGAGGACAGGCTGAGGATCTCAACCGCGAAAAGAAGGGAAAAAAAATCCCCTGGAAGGAGCGTCTGTCACCCACCGACCTCACAGGACACTTTGAGTCGAGGCTGCGGGACCTACAGTGGGGGACAGCTGGGGACCCGGGAGAAGCGGGGGGAAAACACCTGAAAACGTGCCCAGCTCACGGGAGAGGAGCCCAACACCCTCAAAACACCCAGAGCCCAACATCTTCAAGCCCTCTTTGCCCAGCTCCGGGCTGAAGGGACAAACAAACCCGGCCCCCGCCGCGCGTCCCCGGCGCTCCCAAAGACGGGAAGTTGCCAAACAGACCCCCCGCCATCCCACCGGGAGATATTTTAGGAACCCAGCTCTGCATTTTATGGCCAGACGGGCACCGTGACCCGCAGGGGCTTATTTTGCATGTCTGGGGGTGACTCGAACGGAGCCTGCTCAGGTCACTTGTGATAACCGGGTCTGTCAAGGATGCTCCGTGCTTTTCCTCCTGTGTTTGCTCTAAAGCAACATTTGGGAGAATCCATGAGATAAGGGAATGTGCGAAGGTGTTGCACACACTAAGGACAAGCCGAACAATCCGCTATTTTCCTCCCAAATAACGAAAAATAGAAGCTTTGCTTTATTTTTTTTTCTGTTTTTGTTTTAATCCCCCACACTTCCTCCCCCCCTCCCAAAAAATAAACCCCAAACAAACAAACAAACCACAAAAAAACCTCAAAACCAAACCCAAAGCCACCTTTGAAGTTATGCCATACTTTTTGGAAAAGGCTGGAATATTCATGACTTCGTACACCAAGCTGCGAATCATCCTAGGTGGTTGTGCCGTGACTCTGGGTATTTAACTGTTATTTAACTATTAGACTGTTATTTAACTGACTTCTGAACTGTTATTGAACTGCGTTTAACCAGGACGAAGGGAGCCGAGACAGGCAGGGGAGAGGCGGGCACGGGTTTGCGCCACTCTGGCTTGTTGCTCTGCCTTTGGATGCACATGTACGTACAGCAAAGGAATTAGGATCTGTTTAATGTGGTCACCCCCAGACATCTGGAAAATCATTTCATCTTGGCAACCACGGAAGATTTCCGATGCTTACATCGGGACGGGCTGGTAGAAATCAGTTGCTCCTCGATTACTATTAGTCTTACTGTTTTTCTCTTTCACTCCGTTAATGAACGGAACGGAATTGTCGAGCGGCGCTTTTAATGAGTTCGATATTAATTGAACTAATCGGGCGCTTGGCACGTCCCCGCCTCAGTCCCGTCCTTAGGGCTGGGTGCCAGTGGCTGCAGCCCCACACGGAGAAGGTGAAAACGCCGCGTTGGGCGCGATCCGAGCGAAAGGAATGAGGAGCCACTGGGGGCATGTGGCCTGGAGCTGTTCCGTGTCCAGACCCGAAGGGGTTAACCCTCGGTGTAGTTCGCTGCCAGTCCCTCGCAGAACCCCAAAGATTTGGATTTTCTGTCTGTTACCCACACGGGGTAAGCGGGCATCACCTCATAATTAAAACCGGTTATTCCCTAAGAATACAATGAAAACCTTCCCGAGCCCCGCTGCAGGTTGGGAATCTGATTTTCCGAGGATGGGAGAGGGGATTGGCTTCTGTCACCCTCTCTGACCCCAACACCATCAGCTGAGCCCTCCTTGAGCCCAGCCTGGAACTGTCGCTGTGAACTAACGCGGTCACAGGAGAGGGGAGCTCAAAAAAACCCCAACATCCCTTTGTGGCTAGAAAGTGCCTCATTTCCCACTAAATGTGACAAAGTGTCCCCTTTTTAAAAGCACCTTTCAATACACGTGTATTTACACAACCCGCGCTGGGTACATTGTGTGTATTGTATATCTAATAATACCGCTGTCTAGATAACACACATTCTATCCTCACTAAAAGTTTGTACAATCCCCATCAGCCTGTACTTGCAGGGGGCCGGAGTTTATCCCGCTCCAGCCTTCACTGGAGAGAAACTCTCCCCCAGCTCCAGGGGACGTTTCAAATCCCCGGCTCTGACTTTCCTCTGGCACCGACCCCATCGCGGAAAGAAAAACGCGACGTTGTTTGTTTATTTTCTAACCCCTCATCCTTACAAGCAAAAAGCCCAAACTGCAGCCCTGGGATTTGATCCCCAGAAACGAATCCGAATTTAGGTCCAACTAATTGGGCAAACCTCCGCTTCTGAGCTGCAGCAATAAAAGGGAATCAGGAGGGTGTTCCAGGCGCAGAGCTGAAGGATCGGGTCCCTCCTTCCTACAGGAACAGCTCAGGAGATCTGGGAACCTGAAGCCGGGAAGTTATTCCCCGCTAATCGGTACTAAGTAAAACATAATGTCTTAAAAGTGGGATGGAGAAGAGGCAGTAGCTTTGAAGCTGCATCGCAATGAGGGGCGAGCGGGGCGAGCCAGGGGTGTCCTGGCTGCTTTTGAGCTCCATGTCCCAATAAAACAGCCCCCGCCCTCCCTCCCTCCCTCCCCCATCCCGCAATTATTGAAAAGCTGAGGCACAAAACCCAAAAATACTGAAGGCCAAAAAAACAGACTGCAGTGCACTAGCTCCGAACGTCTGGCCCCTCGCTTGAGGCCATAATTAATTTGAGATTTATTTTTATTGGAGAACCCAGTCTCGTCTGACCTTAGCCAAACAAGACTTCAGCGAGACCCTTGATGCGCTTGAATGGAACAGAATATTTCTCTCTAACTTCTCTTCAGGCGGCCGTGCCTGCTTTGAATTTGTTCCTCAGACTTCATATATTTGGAGATTTACAGGAAAGATTTAAAGCATTTTTCCCCTTTAGCATTCACTCTCTCTTTTCTTCCATTTTTGCTCCCCTTTCCCTCCACACCTCCTCTCGCAAACACGGGGCTGGGAGAGCATAGGGAGGGCTGGAATACAAAATTCCCTGGATCCAGTATATTGGGAGGGGGGCGTTTTTTTGTAAATTGGGAAAGAATGGAGCCATTAAAAGGTCGCAGAGCTGGGCACGGGGGTTGGTTGCTGCTGTCTCAAGACGGAGGTCCCTGGAAAAGCTCATCTCTTGTGCCCGGTTTATTTTAGAAAGCTCCAACGTGCCACAAGTCCAGGAGAAAAATAGTTTTCTCCCACCTCCACTTAAATTCAAGCCGTGTCTTGAAGGTAAAGCGGGGAAGGAACAATGCATGGCGGGGGCTGAGCACGGGAAAAAGGCAGGACACGGGGACATGGAGAGGGATTTCTCTCTTTAGAAAGGTCGGTGCCAACAAGACCTAAATCCTTTAAGACCTAAATCATAAGGCGTTAATCAACGACTTGCTAAAGCTCGACAATTTAGCAGCGTTTGTGGCCCGAGAAATGGGTGTCAGAAAGGGAAAAAAAGAGAAACGATTTGGTATAAACGTAATTAGTGATCGCCGAGGGTGAGTGACGTAGGAGTTCAGAGCAGTTCTGCCCAAGAAGCTACGGCAGTCCCCACCCTCTCTGGAAGTGCCTGTCCACTTCTCCCGAGCCTTGTCCCGGGACAAGGACTGGAACCCTCCGGGATGCCAGGAATGGGGAAAAGGGAAAAAAGAATAAGCAGAAACGGATAAAGAGCGGGAGGATGCACTCAGCAGGAACATCAGCACCCGGACTGAGGAAGAACCAGTCCAGGGAGGCTTTTGGTTTTCCCTTTCCTGGCGGGCTCAGGTTCTCCAGCTGTTCCTGGGAACACGGGCGGGTTTCTGCCCGCTCCACCCGCGCATCCCCGAGCACCTGCGGGCTGACCCCTCACGGATCCCTCTGCAGCGCCTTCTCCTCGCTCGGTGCACCGGGCACCAATCCCACTGCAAAACAAACGAAACCCCGGGATATTCTCTCCTGGAGACCTGTCCTCTGCTCCTGTTCAGCGGGAAAGGGACGTGTCCGCGCCAGGGTTTGGCAGTGCCCGCTCCAAAGAAAACTTCACTGTTTTGTCCTTAAAAAAAAAAAAAAAAAAAAAAAAAAAATTTACCCCCTCCCC